>BSBK01007185.1:0-247500 GCA_027943335.1 Chamaecyparis obtusa | reverse complement strand
ATTTGAGTAGGGGTTGAAATGTTGACTTGCATATGTATCGAATGTTACTAACCTTTCAGGTAAACAAGGAGCAGTACGAAGAGTGGTGCAATTGCATTAAAGAAGGAGCGTTATAAGACTAGTGATGGTGGAAGAATCCAGCATGGTTCCAAAGGATATGTCATGCCTAGAGAGGAGTTGTTGTTCCAGAGAATATAGGAAATAAGTCTTGCTATATTTCTTCATAAGTTGTTATTCCATTATCTAAAGTAATTGTAATATGTCATGGTTGTTTTACCGCCTCCTTATTTGGTGAGGTTTACTTAGACTTTTCTGTTATGTTTTCAATAAGTGTTAATCCTCTTTATAAAGGGATTTGATCAACTTAGTTAGGCAATGAGAAAATATAGAATGATGTATTCAATATAGAAGAAGTTTCTCTTTTCTTTTCTTCATGAATTGTTCAATTGTTACGTAACCAGTTAAGAAGAATTTAATGGAAGAGTGATTTTGAATTACTTTTTGTGTTAGTAGTTAGCAGAAGCCAACCAAGGGGGCCCACTTGGGAGGTGGATTAGATTAAGTTAGAGTATATTTCCTTCCTGCATTTTCCTTGCTTTCAAGTAGAGTTACTATTTTATTCCTGCAGCATTACTACTGTGGATGTTCCTGCAACACTTGCAGAAGATAGACATAGTGAATGTTTTGAGTTGTTTGATAGACTAGATTCATTTCATAAGCTTTTTGTAGTAATTTCATTAAGTAGCCAAGTGTGTTTACTTTCCTGCAGCAATAGCATAGCTTCCTTTCACGCATTTTATCTTCCTACAACATATGTAGTATGACTCTTAGAGGAACTTAGTGCACAAACTGTGCTATCCCATTTCAAGTCTACGTCCCTGGATTGACAAACTAAATGCATTTCATGGTGGGGAAATTAATCCTTAGTATGAGTATATCAATCCTAAGAGAGACAATGGCATGATTATTATTACCTATTGTGAGACTGTTCATCCACCACTAGTACCAGGAATAAAAAAAAGTCTCAGAGCCACCCATAGTGAGTAGAAGGGATGCACTTTGTACATCCAACCCCAACCCAAAGAGAGGAGGGTTAGAAGATCCAAGAGAAAAACACCCAGATGACCTAGAAGAGTACGCATCTAGTGAAGAGGAAGCACCTACTAAAACCCCTAGCCCAAGGGTATTTGTCATGGATGAGGATGAAAAAGGAGTAGATGGAGGTCTAGATAGATTCAAAATATGAAAAGAATGAGAAATAGAAGACTTGACTTGCAACAGCTCCATTCAGGAAACTGAGGTGTATGTTGCATGTTAACATATTTGTATGTTATAATAACAATATTGATTAACATAATTTTTTTTTATAAAATTAATTAATATAATTATTTATTTGTATCATGAATTAATATCATTGACTACTATATTTTCTCATATAAGGAATTTATATATTGGCGTGCTTGACATATAAGGGATTAATTACATATTTACATTCAAGCAATATATAGTTTATATATACATTAAAATTATATTTATTGTACTGTACATATATTAGTTACAACTCATGATATTATTATATCATAATCTTAAGATTTCAAATGTTGCAAACTTCATGCATGTAGGTGAGTTGTAGATATGTACACATTAATCTTGGACCAAAACTAGAGATGAATGATGTTTTGTTGAACATCCCCACATATAAAGTGGCATTAAACTCAAATATATTTTGTGCATTTACTAATCAAATTACAAACACGTTTTAGAATACATTTCTTGTCACAATATTGGATGGTTTTGTTTCCAAGGTAATATCATTCCTACTTGTATATGAAATTTTTTTTGCTTCACACAAGCACCTTTTGTTGCATAATATTCTACCTTTAGTGGAAGATTGAACAACTATGGTTTGTTTCTTACTGGCCCATGAAATTTTACTAGATCCTAGGAAGAAAATAAGTTTACTTATAGATTTCCTATTATTGATTAATGTTGCATGATTTGGCTAAACATATCCAATTTTTCCTTATAGAACTCCAAGCATGTTGTAAAGTACCACATACATACCTAAATACTTGTTTTTCTGATTTTTAGTGGCACAAATTTGGTGTTCTTGCATGAACCATGCAATATAATTGATAGAAGACCTAATATTTGGCTTGGTGAAACTTGAGAAAATGAGACTACTAATAAATTGACAATAAAGAGTGGTATTAATATCAAGAGATAGATCATATTGAAATAAATGCAAATTTATGTTTATAGGTGTTAACATGGGCTTGTAATTAATTATTTAAGGTCTCTAAAGAAAAATCTTTGACACATTTCATTTGAGAAATAAAGATGTTTATCATTTGCAATACCTCCAAACCAAGATAGTAGTGCAATATTTTCATATTAATCAACTTTAAGAATTCATTAATTTCATTCTTTGTTGTATCAATCACCTCTCAACTACTTGTGATAATTAAGTCATCAAGATATACAATAAGAATGATAACATCCACTTGCTCTTTCGGCTAGAAGATTAGATCAAATGGACTTGAATGGAATCTACTTTGATATATTGGATTCTAGGAGCCTATTTTAGATCATAGAGAGATTTGATAAGTTTTCATACTTTTTACCCTTTCCTAGGTGGATCAAATCCCTTTGGTTGAGTTGTGTAGACCTTATCTATTATATTTCCATTAGGAGACACTTTTGTCATATAATTGACAAATATTATGTCCACATCATGCAACCATAACAAATATCACTCTAACTATTTCTATTTTAGGTGTGGGAGAAAACATCTCCCTACCTTGTTTTCCTTTTTCATGTAATCTTTTTCTGCAAGTCATATACTTATTTAATCTTTGAAATGTTTGAAAACCCAATCCTTGATCTTCATGTGTTACATCCACATTCTTCTTGTGTGGTCAACCAAAAATTAAAACTATATGAACTCATCAAGACATGGTCATCAACTTGCATGAATGAGTGTACACTACATCCAATGGATTGAGTTCTTGATGATTGTTGGGTACAAATGGGCTTTGATGTTTCTTCTTAGTTAAACAACTAGAGAAAATACCATTAGTATTTTTTTAGGGAGGAAAGTTTTCTTGTGTCATATTTGTTGATTGTGAACAAATAGCCAAAGGTTCGATGACCATATTTTTTATTCCAAAGGGAGGAAAAATCATCAACTTTGACCACTAAGGCTTGGTTGCGATGTTGTACGACATCAACCTCAACAATATTTTTAATAGCATAACCATGTGCAATAAAGTTATAAATTTCTATATTAAGACAACTTATCATTGTCATGATTATCACATTCATCCTTCAAGGTGTAATCTAGAAGTTGATTGATTGATAAGAAGTTATATATAAGCCCAAGAACATAAATAATTATTCTATGATTTTCAAGTGGAAAAAATAAATCACCTAAACCTCGAATGTCATAGTAGGTATTATCTCCAACAAGTGATCTTGTTGTAGGAATTGGTGTGGTTCAAAGTAAAAATAACCCTTCATTCTAGTAACATGTTATATAAAATTAGAGCCTATGTACCAAACTAAATTTAGCTGATAAAGCTCCTCATGACTTTGGGTAGCATTAGTGTACTCTTCATTGGGAGAGTTTCCCTTTTCAACAACATTGTCATGTTGTGATTGGTGTGATTTTTCTTTTGTTGTGGACTCTTCTTTGCATGTAATGATATTTGTTGCAATTTTTTATTATTCAATGACCCATATGTGAATGAGTTATACCAAAAATCTTTGAGATCATGCTTATTATTCCAACACATTATGCATTTTTTTAAAGATTTATTCCCTTATCATTACCACTTGGGGGAGCATTTTTATGGCCTTTAGGATTCTTATCTTTCTAGTTAGTGAATTGACATAATCCTCATCATTATAGTCTTCATAAATTGAATTGAATAAGTGAATGATATTTACATGTCTATGGAAATAAGACTTCTAAATTAACATGGCTAGGGATGTCACAAAGACCTTGTAAATTGAGGGCAAGGTTCTCAAAACAACATGTACAAGAAACTTTTCATTGTTTCACCTTGTTCTTGTATCCAATCTTGTAATTCTACAACGTCTTTCAAGAAGAAATTAACCTTTTCCCCATTTTTCATCTTCAAGAAATGCAACTAATTATATAGGTATAAAATTTGGTTTTGATTCACTTCATACACAATACGTAAATTATCACACACATTGTTACAATTTTAAAATATTGAATATGAGGCTAGACCTCAATTGATCTATTTGAACATGATAATCAATTTATCCTTGTCACTTTTCTTTCAAATAGTATATTATTGATATGCACTAGAGTAATATCTTTTCAAGATGTCTAAAACAATTTCCTATAAATCTTAGAACTTGACAAATTTTGACCTTGGACTTTTAAGAAAGTAATTATACCCTATCAAGAGTTAGAAAAATGAAAGTACAAGTTTTGAATCAATAATGACCATGATTTTTTACTATTTGACTAAAATAGGGGTAAACATTTATTCACAATCACAAGAGAGGTACAAAATAGAGTGGAAAAGCTACCCACTAGAGAAAGAGAATTACAAAACCCAATCACTATCTACTAAATGATCTAACATATGTGACAATTTTTGAAGTTAATTACCCCCTATCCATTATATTCCAAGCTTTCATTTGATTAGTTATCCATTTGGCAAAACATCTGCTGCACCATTCCACTCCCTAGGATGTGTCTAAAAGTAATAGATTCCAAGGAGCCACACAATTGGAGAACCTAACTAATAACCAAAGACACATGCCAAATAACATCATTTAGTTGCTACCTAGTTAGCAAAGTTAGTACCACCTGAGAATAAAACTTGCAAATAATTTGTTTCCAACCAAGAACACAACTACGCTAAAAAACATACAAAATGGAAAGAGCCTCCATTAAATAATTTTTATTAAGGACCTTACATACAAAAAAGTATAACCTAAATATCACAAAAGATATTGCAACCAACTCCACCAATACTAGAAATCCCAAGATTCTCCCGTGATGAGAAATCAATGTTAGTTTTAAAACTCCATTAGGAGGATGCGTCCAATTTCCCTCCTGATTGATTCTTCACAAAAGATGTTGGCATTTATTTCTCATGACCTGATCGACATACATCGAAGCCACCTTTGAAGAGGAAAATTGAGATAATTTCAAATAAAATCCATAGGATCCACACCTCTAACCAAGTCGCTTGTCATGACAATCTCACGAAGAGAATGATTAGTTTTTTGCCATAAGTGTTGAACAACCATCCTATCATCATGAAAATTCCTTTGATTCCTTTCAAACCAAATATACAAAATGATAAAAGTAGGACCAAGAGTCTAGACAACTTGAAGTAAAGAGGTTCTAATAGGGGTTTTACCCCAACAAATCCAAAACTCAACCAAAGAAGAGACATTCTAGCAGGCATAACCCAAAAAACCCCACCAAAAGTTCCAAATATCCTTGGTAAAGGAGAACTGAAAGAAAATATGAGAAATAGACTTCGTATTGTTACATCATAAGATGCACATTGAGGGACCTTGGAAATCCCACTTACACAAATTATTCCAATTAAGACATCGATTTTGAACCACCAATCACAAAAAAAATGCATTTAGTCCAAGAAACTTTGTTCCACACTTGTTTCCACCAAGGTACCTCTATCTCTCCAAACAATTGTCTATTAAGCTCTAAGTACCCTACTGATATAGAGTACTTTATATCAGACAAACTAGGCCAAAACATCTCGCCCAACCAAGGAGGTACACTCCTAAGAAGAAAAAATTTGAGTCAACTCATTTTGATCCTCAGCCAAACCACCCAATGACCATTTAGAAGAATCCTTCCATCTATAATGTACAACCAAACTTAAATTCCAAGCAGTCTTATAATGCACAACCTTATCCCAACCTATTGTTGTAAAAAAATCATAGAAGAGTTGTAGGTGTGGATACATGGAAAGGAGAGGATAATTACCATCCAAAGTATCTATCCAAAAGAAGAGCTTCAAAGCCCTTATTGAAAATACAAAATAGACCACTCTTAACCAGTTGAGCCCCCGCCAAAGCATAGAGCCCATTCCCTCCAAAGAATAGCGAGAAAAATCCAAAATGTTAGCCTCATTTAAATACTTACGCAAGAGAATATAGACCCAAAAGTGATTTTGATTTGTACAACAGTGCCAATATAATTTGGCTCCAAGAGCCTACCCATTCAAGATAGTAGAATGTAGACCAAGAATCCCCTCCTTTGCTGACACATAGACTCCCACTTAAATAGGCTCAACTTTAAAGATTACAAATCACCACTCCAAAGGAATTAGCACGAGAGGGCATCAAATTCCTTAAGAAAATATAGAGGAGCCTCCTAAACCAAACTTCTATAAATAAGAAGTTCCTGAATCACCAATTGAAGAAGAGTCACACTAGTAGCAATGGACAACCACCTATGAGTCCAATTATTCACCTTCTGATGCAACTTATCAAGCAAGTCTTGCTAGAGTAGCCTAGATTGCCTACCATTAACAAGAGGAATTTTAAACCTTAGGCTGTGAGCAATCCTCCTCTGGATAGGTTTTGGAGTGTTGAAGATACAAATTTTGGTTTCATTCACATGTTACTTTAACACCCTAATATAGACAATTTGGCAAACTTTTGTCTCCTTGCTCAAGAGTTGAATTGATGGCACTTTCCAATAAAATAATTAAATTTTTTATAAGTTGTAAAATACGCTTGGATGTGTTTCATAGTGGGATATCATTGATAATTTTTCATGGAAATATTTGACTTGATAAAAAATTATTTAATTTAAGGCAATTTTACAAAAAAAATAAAATAAATGTTCAGTAGAGTTGAAGTGGAATATTTATTGTGGTGATTGTTAAGGCTAGTGGATTGAAGTAAAATTTTGGCCAATTTTACCCCTGAATTATATATTAGAAAATTAACTTAGTTTTTATGCTAGAGCTAAGGCCATTTTTAATAATCTAATTTTTTTCATAACTTTATAAACATATTACTTTCCCTAAATACATAGAAGTAATAAAACTTTCTAATATTTCTTTTGTGTTGGCTACTTACTTCTACACTTCCTCATTGTAAGAATTTTCCTAAGGAAAAGAATAAAATGCCAAGATCTAGAAGCTCAAGAGATAGTACAAATAAAAGAGAAAAAATGATATGATCCTCAAATGACTAGATTCAATGATGATCAATAATCAAATGATAATGAATAAATACAAAGTAGGAGTGCTTGAATATATAGGCAATGCGATAAAACTACATGATAAGGAGATGATAAGCTATCAACCATACTAGGTGGAATCACATGTCCACCAAAGGTGGATCATCCTCCATTGTACATCAAAGTATGTGCAACATGTGCAACAATGAGAGGATGATAATGTGATAAGAGCACTAACAGTGGATCTCACACACAAAGAAGTATGAGATGACAACTATCACCATCTAAAGTAGAATTTCTCCTAACCATGTGCTAAAATTAAATGCAAACTCCTAGGTGTCTCAATGAAAACTAATATGAAAATGCATTATCCTAAGTAAACTTAAGTAAAGTGTAATTAGTAATATTTAATTACACCAACACCCCCCTTAAGTGAAACTTAGGGGAATGCACTTAAGCCCACAATTCTAGATCACACTGCAAGATGGGTCCCGGCTACTAGGCCATGTTAGGTACCCTTGTACAAAATGCAAGAGCAATGTGATGCAATCTCTCATAAAGTAGAGAAAGAGGGAAAACCTCATGGGAAAAACCCTCCCCCAAAAAGAGAGATGAAAAGAATATGCATGGATGGATGGAGTAATTAGGATCCACCCATTATGACATACATCATGTATATTAAATATAGAATTATGAGAAGGACAAAAAACCATATGAGGAAAAAGTCCCCCCATAAGAGAGAAGTAGTAGAAGAAGAGAGACATGGTATCCCCACCTCAATGTTGAATGCTCATAAGTGATAGCTACTTTGGGATGAGTGTAGAAGATGGTCCAAGAATGTAGAACAATGTCCCTCCCCTTAGGAAGAAACAATTCCATAGGTTTATATGAGATATCTCCCCAATCTGTCGAAAGAAACCTCAAGATGAATGATGCCTCTGAAAACTACTCAACTGTCCATGTGTCAATTCTAGGGGCCGCCCCTTCCAAAAATTCTAAAAACAACAAGTCAGGATCAAACAAGGATGGATGTAGAACATGTCCCAAAGAACTAAGTGTCTTCTCTAATGAAAAAGAGACCTCATGCAACTGTTGTACATAAGGATCCACAATCACATCAACCTCGAAAGACTGATCATGTAGAGAATCAACATGAGGGTCAGAGTGTTCCCTCACAACAACTAAAGAAGGATCTTCCCCATCAAAGAGAAGATGTATATAATCAATGATATCTCCCATATCAGCAATGTAGGACTCCACAAACTTGTAAAGTTTGTCAAGTAGTCATCCCTTGATGCTGTAACTAGAAGACAAGGTGTACCCTATTGTGCTAAATCATATAGACCTATCACTGTAGCAATGCATGCACATGGAATGTGTTGATTTAGTGACCTTGTCCTTCGACTATCTAAAGGATCCACCACAAGTGAACCTACTAAATCAAGAGTCTGTCTAACCCAATGAGGTCCAGTGGAAGATGATTATGAAGGAGTATCCTCAACCTTAAGTTGACCAAGAAAAGGTGTAATCCTGCATATAGGTGTTGAGGTAGATGAACCATCTAAATCACTGTCACTGTTGTCACTATCAGTTTCCACAATGTCTGAATTATGGAGAGGAGTAGAGGATAAGCTAGGTGAACTTTCCTCAAAGTGAACATTCCTCTCAATGAAGATCTCATGAGTCTCAAGATCCATAATTCTATATACCTTAACATTATCTTCATATCCAATGAATGTACAAGGCCTTGGTGAGGTACCTTGCATTTCCATGAAGATATGTTTTTCCATGTTGGACAACCAAATACTCTGAAGTGTTTCACAACTAGATTTCTTCTACACCATGCCTCAAAAGGAGTTATTCCATCTAAGGCATTATGAGGAGATTAATTAAGGATGTGATTGACACAACTTATAGATTATAGCACAAGTGATGGATCAAGAGACTTGGTTTAAATCATGCAACTTACCATTTCCTTAAGAGTTCTAATCTTCATTTCTACAACTCTTGTCTACTGAGGACTAAATGCAACTAGATTCTAAAGATCAATACCCTAGAGTTCACAAAAGTCTCTAAGTCTTGAGTTCACATATCCTCTTTCATTGTCTACATGAAGAACCTTGATGGATTTACTTGATTGCTTCTCAACATGACTCTTGAAGGTTAGAAACTTATTAAACACTTCATTCTTGTGACCACAGAAGTAGATCCATGTGTAGCGAGAAAAGTCATCAATGAAAGTGTGGACATAGCGACCCTTGTTGACTAATGTAACTGAAAAGGGGCCTGCTAGAACACTATGAACTAACTCAAGAACAACTGATTCTCTCCAAGAATTTCCTTTTTCAAACTTCTCTTCAAGCTACATATCCATTGAACAGTTTGAATATTCACCCTTAGAAAAGTTGATTGTAGGTAGACCTTTGACCATATTATTTGAGCTAAGTTGCTAAAGATAGAAATCACTCATGCCATAATTTACTTTGTGATGGAGTATGTATCAACAAGGCATGTTAAGGAGACTTAGGCACAAAGTGGGAGAAAGAATAAAGCCTTGTGTCATGATTAGATTTACTCATTACAACCAATGAATCATCCTTAAGATTTCACATCATGACTGGATCAAGAAGGAATTCAAATTTATTTCCACCTCCCTAGTTAGTGATTTGGTAAATTGAAAGGAGATTGGTGCTAAGGTTAGGAACATATAGAACATATTTGAACTCTCCATTTTCCATCTCAACTTGTCATTTCCCTTCAACTTCCACTTGTGTATCATTCCCTACAAAGATGTGAGGTACCTTAGATGGCTCCAATGAATAAAATTTCCCCTTTGAAGCACCCATATGATGTGTGGCACCCAAGTCAAGAATCCAATCCTCTGAAAAATTTGAACTTTCCATAGATGCTTTCCCTTTTCCCTTTGAAGTGGATGGAGATGAATCCTTGAAAGTATTTGGCACATTAATTTTGTTCTTCTTGAGTAAGTTTTCCAACTCATCATTTATCTTAGTCTTGCAATGATTTTTATCATAATTTGGTTTCTTGCAATATGCACAAAATAGTTTATCCTTCTTGTTGTTGTTTCTCTTCTTGTTGGAAGAAGAATTGCCTTCTTGTGAGGAGGAAGATTGTTGTGTCTCTGATTGTGATTTTGGCTTCCACTTCTTCTTATTGTTGTTGAAACTTTTTCCACCTTGATTTCTTTGGTTCTCATTATTAGTCACCAACGACATAGACTTTGAAGACTTGAGAATACCCATATCCATCAATTTTGATTGTTCCAACATCAACATTTTTGCAAATGCATCAAATGAAGGCTTAGTGAAGGAACTTCCCATGGTCAACTTGTGAGTATTGTAACTCGAGACAAAAGATACATATTCTATAGGTAGTCTCTTCAAGATGTGATGAATCAACCTATCATCCTTCATGGAATTACCACAATCCTTAAGTAGTGTTCTCAACTCATTGGATTTGTTGACATAGTCTTGAATTGTGTCAAAATTTCTAGGATCCAAGAGAACTAGATCATCCTCAATTGTGAATCCCCTTTCCTCATCCAATTTACCATAAAAATCTTCAAGTTTGTCCCAAGCACATTTGGGATCCTTAAAGCTAGAGATGTGGAAGAAGACATCTTCACGAACACAACTCCTTATAATTCCTAAAGCCATATTGTTTTTGATTTCCCAATCAGTTTGTTCATTAACATCCACAATAGGACTAGTAGGTTCTTTAATTTTACCAGTTACATAAATATTTAAACCCTTTTCCATTAGTTTACTTCATACTTTGATGGTCAAACCTCGCTAATGTCAGCAAAATATTATCTTAAATTTGACGGTCAAACAACCATCACCATAGTGCAAAAATGCCCAGGTATGACGGTCAAACGACTGTCAATTTTGATCAAATAAATTACTGATGCAAGCACTAGCTTAAATTTGATAGCTTGGTGACCATCAACGCAAAAACAAAAAATTGCCTCCTTGACGTCCAGACATGCATCAAATTTAACACAATAAAATTGTTGAAAAATGCAATTTTTTTTATTAAAAAAATACCAGTTTTGTTGTGCCATGTGGCATTTTATGATTGGCTTTGTGCTTTCATGGCAAGGAGGCCATGTGGCATTATAGGTTGAGGTGTTTGGAGCGCGATAGAGGTGGTCGTGTGGACTGCCACGTGGTTGGGTGGAGTACCACTGACGGAGCTGAGTTGGCCACTCGGGTGACGTGGGGGTGGAGGAGCTTGCGTGGTGGTGGGAATGTGGGACTATTTATTCCCACACTCACGCTGTGGGTGTTTCCTTTATTGTTTAATAACCCCAGCACCCAATGGATATTCCAAATATCTCGGCCTGGGAGCTTTGAGCTTGAGCTCGGGGAGTTTATGTTGGCCAAGCTTAGTTAGCTAGATCAAAAAGGTGATCCGAGTTGTGTGGTCTTTAGCGTGGCTGAGCGGAGGCAATTTCTAGCTTAGTTCCCCGCATATGGGCTAAGCTAGAGATTTTGGTGTTTGTCAGACTATTAGTCCCACATGCACCCTATTGGAGTAACCTTGGGACTTTAAAAACAATTATTTGCACTACCGAATGCAAGGAAGCTTCTGGGCTTGGTGTGTCACACTGGCTCGATTGTACGTTGTCTATTGATTGACTGGTGTGTTGCGATGGCCAAGATTTGATAGCTCGGTCCTCGTGCCCTATTGCCTGTAGATGAAGCTAACAAATACTAGGGGTGGGGATCCCAAAAACAAAACCCCAATATTTTTACACAAAAAATTGAAACTAAATCCAGAACTGGAATAAATCCAAAAATAATTATTTTTTTCAAAAATCCATACCGCACTACAGATCGGACTACCCAAGTTTGATTTGCAAATGTTTTTTGCCTCAAATTTGAATTTTGTCCAAGGTAGGAAAATTTATAATCAAGATTTATGGAAACAGCCACCCAGACACAATGGCGAGGATAGATCTTGCTCTAGATGCTCCCACAAACTGTTGCTCCTCCAGATCTGAATCGTGGTCCTCCAAAAGTTGAAGCAAAGAGTCCTCCAATGGCTATGCAATGAAATCTTCTATGGCTTTGATACCATGTAAGAATTTTCCTAAGGCAAAGAATAAAATGCCAAGATCTAGAAGCTCAAGAGATAACATATATAAGAGAGACAAAATGATATGATCCTTAAATGACTAGATTCAATCATGATCAATAATCAAATGATAATGAATAAATACAAAGTAGGAGTGCCTGAATATATAGGCAATGCGATAAGACTAAATGATATGGAGATGATAAGCTATCAACCATACTAGGTGGAAATACATGTCCACTAAAGGTGGATCATCCTCCATTGTACATCAAAGTATGTGCAACATGTGCAACAATGAAAGGATGATAATGTGATAAGAGCACTAAAGGTGGATCTCACACACAAAGAGGTATGAGATGACAACTATCACCATCTAAAGTGGAATTTCTCCTAACTGAAATGCAAACTCTTAGGTGTCTCAATGACAACTAATATACAAATGCATTATCCTAAGTAAACTTAAGTAAAGTGTAATTAGTAATATTTAATTACACCAACACTCATTATCCTACATATTTCCCTTATCGCTATTTTACCTTCTCATATCTCAAGGACTTCTACCTACTTTATCCCTTATGACCATCTTACTTGACACCTCCATTTTCCTTTTCTCTTTGGTCAACATTTGTCTTATCCCATCCATCTATCCCCCATTTCCTTTCTTCTCCTCTATCACTACAAGCATCACATAAAATATCCTCTTATGATTTCCTTATGGTTTTATCCCACCCTTTATGTTTGTCTTATGCATCCGATCTTATCACTATCCTTGTCAATATCTATGTAACTTGTTCAGTTGGGTGCATTGTTCACTTCTCCCCATTTCATTTTTGTTTTCCTTAGGGCATGATCTTGATTCCTCCTTATTCTCGTCTACTCTTGTGCTCTATGGTTTCTTTATACTACCTAGTGATCCTTTTGGAAGTATAACTTTGATATACCCCTTCTCTTTACTACCATAACTTTTATTAATTAGTCATTGGGGAGGATTGAGTACTTGTTTTCCTTATGGTCCTTTATCTTGTCATCACTTATGGATAGACCAAGGTGTTCATGTTAGGAATAAGGTGGCATCTACCTTGTAAATCCTATGACATGGTTCCAAAATCCTTGTAAAGTGTCCTATGGTACTTGGGGTGTATTGAAAAAATAAGTTGTAATATATATTTCTCACTATTGTATGTAATAAATTCATAAGGGATGGTGGGTTCCACAAGTAGAGATAAAAGTGGGTTGTGAACACAATTATTTAATATTATCTTTTCCACTTATAGATGTCTAGAATAAGATATTTAGTGAATTAGGAAGTGGAAAAATGAGTGAACTATGGGCTTCTCCAAGTGGAAGCATGAAAGATGCAATAGGTGTCTCTTGGTATTCCACCATTTATGGCATTTAATGTAATGTTTATCTTACAAGAATGTGCACACAAATTGGAGGGTAATTATTGGATCCAAAATTGGTGTCCTTTTGAGTTCCATAGAGGCATTCAAAGAGCTATGATCACAAGGAACGCAAAGCCTTCTTTGGACATCTTTAATGGTGGTTTTGGATCTCTTGCCATTCTATAAATTTAGCCTTTTAGGTGTAGAATTATATGAGTAAGAATTGAATGTAGGTTTCACTATAGGAATAAAGGACACATGGGAAATCTAAGGAGGTTGTTCACATATAGATAAGTACTGCTATAATGGAGGTAAAGAGGAGAATGCAAGTGATTATATTGTAATCACATTTATTGTTGATAATGCAAGCCTACCCTCTCTTCTTGGTGGAGTTTTTTCCCCACAATAGTTTCTCCACACAAATCCTATGTTATGCATTGATCTTATGTTTTTGATTTATGTCTTAAGTCTTATTTTTATTTTAATCATTATTTATTTCATCTATAAGCTCACAAAAAATAGGTTTATTAAACAAGATATACATGTTGATTTTTGACATCATTAAGAAGAGAGACCTCATCAAGATTTTCCACATTAAGGCAACTTAACATTCAAATTTTCATATGAATTCCAACTTTTCATGTTGTGGCTATTCAAGCCATGTATATATAGAGATTGATCTTCGCAATCTTTGGTATTGAACCTGTTTATTTCCCAAAAATTCCCTTGTTTTCATATCTTCTTATTTCCCTATCAACAAATTCTTAGCATTTATTCCTTTCTCATATTTTCATTTTTTTCTTAAATTGTCTAGTTCATCTCATTGTATATTTTATTTTCTATTCAATTTAACAAGGGGCCCGTATTCTACATCACTCATATTTGCTCTTTATTTGATCTTTGATCATTAACAACAACTAATCTTTCCCAAACTTTGGACCTAACCTAGCCTCCTTATCCAATCAAGTGGTTTCCATATAATTGTTGACAACATCATCACCTTTACCAATTTTTAGTTTTCCTTTTCCTTTGTTTGGATGGAAACAACTAATATCCAATTGTGACAACCTCAAAGCCAAGGATAGAAATGTAGTTATTTTTAACACTTTTCAATGTATTATTTGCCCTTTTCTTGACTACTATTATCAACACTTTCTTTTGGATTGACTTTGCCTCATCTGTGGGTTACTCCCTTAAAAGTCTTCTCATCATGACCACTGACCATATCCAATATCTAGTTTTCAATTTCCATTTACCTTTGCCAAAAGATTCTTCTTGTATTTTACATAAGTCACGATTGCACTTCTTTCATTGGTTTATTCAATGGAATTAATAGATTCTTCCATCAAAAAGCGGTTAATCTTTATCTTCTTTTCAACGATCTCTATGGACATTTCATGGTATGTGTTAGCTCATTTTCATGTAGAATCGCCAATACAGTTTTCAAACTTGACTCACGGGTTCTCAACTCCGGATTCTCACAGGGAAAAGGCTAATTCATAAGGACCACATCCTTCTTCTACTTCGGGCTCCACAGACCCAGGCGGGTGTACCTATATTCAGACTTAATGCTCCATGATGATATATTAATGGAAGTAGACGTTTATTTGCAGAAAATGGAAAGTGTGACAAGGATAAACTCCTTCTTTTCGAGCTTTGAACTCGGGCAGGTTAACCCCTTTTAGATCTACTTCTTGAAAGGATCACAACAATAGTTTATATTCTTGATATAAACTTTATCTTCTCAGTCACTCAAAATATACATGAAAGTAAATTATTATTTGAAAATTGTTGAGGGTGAGATCTCTGCAAATCGAGGATAGACCAGTGCCTTATCTTCGGGTTATAGAGTCAAACAGTGAAATGTATACCTACAGAAATCTTCTAAATGAAACACAAATAAATCCCAGATGAAGTGCCTTACAATTCATCTTCTCTTAAACACGTTTGATCATCAAATTCTTGCTAAATTCCTAAGCTCTCAGAAATTAACCTAAAGACATTACCCTTTCCTTGAAAGGAGCTAGAGATTAAAATCACAGATACCTTGTAAATGGTATATCAAAACTACCTTATAGATTCAATACACAAAAGCCATATAATTCAAACAAGAAGACAATTGAAATCATGCAAGGGAATTCTTTTATATTCCAATAAAATCTCACTGCATTAATACACTTCAAAATCTGATAAAATATTCTAAGATTTCAACAATGGCGTTAAGCCTCTACAGTATATTTCTCAACCCCCTTTGAATGAACAAAAGACTTACTATTTATAACATAGCCATCTTGGAATCCTCGAAAGGATGCAACAAGCTTGGGATGGCTAGAAAAGATCCTATACTAGAGACAAGATTTACAAACTGACAAACAGATTGTAACAACACATTACAAAGATCTTTTTTCAAACAAATCCACAGGTGGCATCTTTGTCCAAAGATATTTTGGAGTAGTTTCTGAATTCGCTGCATGAATGATGACTGCCATCCAGCTAATTTACATCATCCTTTGTTTGAAGCTTGCTCTCCCTCATTTACCGGATCAGATGCCATCTGCAATTCTATTCCTCCTCTTCCTCGATAAGTTGGACAATTGGCCTCTTTTTCTTCTTTACTGTCAGCTTCTCCCAAGCCACTACTTCATCATCTGCTGGCCAGTTGTAAGTCTGCAATTCTTGTAACAAGCTGACTTGCTTGTCCCACATGGAATCAGTTACATTCTTGGCTTCTGCCACAAATCGTATGCAATCATTTTCAATTTTAAATAAACTATCAATGATGTTATTACACCTTTCAAAATCTAGAGTATTGTCATTATTAAGGAAAACATCTTGTGTAATCACCAACTGATCCATTGACAGCTTCCATTCTTCCAACTTGATCAAGTTTCCATTGTCATCACATACCGCAGGCAAATACTGGCTATAATGTTTATCAAACATTAACAACTTAACCCTCACCTAGTTAGACTTACCTTTAAAAAACTTTGAAACAACATTGATTAAGCCAATCTTCTCAAAAACTTTTGTAACTACTCCAGGGATCTCAGGCTTATGCTCTTGTAAGCTATCAAGTTTATCAAACAAAAAATTTCTTCCAGACCAAACACTATGAAGTGGCTCCAAAGCAACCAATGATTCATTTATCTTTTTATTTGTTTGGTGTAATTGGCTGACTGACTGATAAACTGTATCCATTTTGTCTATTATTTTATCTCGCCTATATTGTATAATCTTTAACATGGTGTCCAAAGATGCCTCTATCCTTACCTTATCTGAATCTTCATTAGGTCCCTCAGGTACTTCTTCATCAATTTGAATTGGGACCTCAATCTGCATAGGGGGAACAACAACCACCTTCGAAGTGTCCTCTAGCTTAACTCTGATCTCTGCCAATTCATCTTCCAGCTGCTTGATCTTCATCATCTTTAAATCTCTATCCATGGCTACCAGGTTTGCACTTTCAAACAACTTTGAGTACCTTTCAGATAATTGAACTATTTTTGCCTCATTCAGGTTAGCCCAATGAGTCATTGCCTTAGAAACTTCAAGGTCTGTTGTATTCTGCACAGTCCAAATAATCTGATTCCCTTCCATTTTATCTTCAATACTTAATAGGGATGGCTTTTGAGTCCTAGGGGCCATGGACCACATTGCAACAACTTGAGATTTAGGGTCATAGCCACTTCCTCTTATCATATCACCAATGTGAACCTCATATGACAGGCTGCCCGACGATTGCTTTCTTATTTGATCTATGATGAAAGCAGAGGTCAGATCCCATCCTGGAGTCAATAGCATTCCACTTGACTTGACCAATTGTCTAGCCTCATCTACAGTTATAGGATCAAGGCTAGGATCATAGGAATTTAATGCTCTCAAAGTCTCTTCACTTGGCTCCATACCTTCAGGCAGAAGTTTCCTCACTTCTTGTTGCTTATTCCAAATAAGAAAACTTTTGAATTCATCAGTTTTAATAAACTGGTCATCACTCAAAAATTCCTCCTGGTAAACCTCCCTGATATCCCTTTCTGACCACAAGGACTGTTCCTTATCTGCTTCATCAGAGGTCACCTTCTTTCCTTCTCTTATTGCCTTTCTCAATTGGTGATGGTAAACCCTGTCACCTGGCACTAGAGCAGATGCTCTATCAATTGTTCTCCTCTATTTTTCCTGCCTTGAAGGCTCTCCCACCTCAAGCCTCTGTCTCTTCAAGGGTGGCTCTGGAATATCCCCTGTTTCTGGTTGGTCTTCAAAAGGCCTAACACTTTGTACATCTTCCATTTGTGGCGGGCTGTCTCCTTCCTGTGATTCATCAGAAAACTCCTCTTGATCAGAAGATGAATACTCTTTTTCTTTCTTTGGTTGACTCTGGTCAATCAACTTCTCCAACTGATTTGATAGAGTGTCATGCATCTCTATCATCCTGTCAATTCTTTTCAAATATGGAAGGTCAGGGAAGAAACCCTCAAAAGGAAGCTGGGCTGCCTTTACTTCTTTTGACAAGTCTATTAAATCAAAGTACCTGTTCCATCTCCTCTTGACCTCATCATCATCGATGATATTTCTGACTACATCTTCCTCGTCCAAGCCTTCATGTTCTCTGTTCACACCAATGTTTGGGATATACAGCATCCTGGCAATTTTGATAAAGCCCTCAGGATCTACATGCCTACAAGCACCAGTAGCCATTTTGAACTGATTTAACCATGCAGTAATCTGAGGAAATGCCCTTTTTCCTACCAGGAAGTCACCTATCTTGAATTGCCTAGGTGTGAATGTACCCTTCCTGTGAGGGGCTAGAATTTCCCTATCTATCCACATTAACTGCCACACAAACTCCAAACAAGCAACCCTTGGAGGCACATACTTTGGTAACAGATGTGGGGGCTGGGGGCAACCGTAGACTCTCAAAATTGTAGCATTCTCCCCTAAGTAAAAATCACCCCAATTGTGATCTCCCTCCCAATTGTTTACAAACTGCATTGGTCGTAGGAGCCTGAGGACCCTTGGGGATATCCTTGTAGTGTTGATCCCTAACATCCTTACGAGAGGATACACAATGAAATTCTGAAAGAGACAAAAATTCCCCTCATTGGAAGTAGAATTCCACATCCTCACCCATAACTGCACTGGATTATACTAGCCTTCAAAGTTGAACCTTGGCTTTAGCATGTTCAAATCAAAACTACTAACATTGAAGAACAAAATTAAATGCATTAGCAAAGAATAATGCATGAACTTAATTGGGCTCTTACTGTCCTTGACAGAAATTAGACCCTCATGCATTCTATCAATGATGTACTGGATATAATCATAGTCAGTGTTAACCAGAGAATTCTAGATGTCCAAGATAATCATCAAAAGGTCAGCTGGTAAAAAATTTGCATCTCCATCAATTCCCAAAACCCTACACAACCCATAACAAGTTTGTTTCATGTAATGCTGAAGGGACCTAAATTGGTAAGGGGCATGCATGTGAGCAGGGAGGGGAGCTATATACTTATCCTGTTTCAGGATATGCTTTGTTATTTGGTCCTTCACTATCCCTATATTCTTCTTATACCTCTCCTTTTCTTTGCTCAAATCAATTTCAGTAGACGTAGATGTATAAACATTAAAAGCCTTCATGAACGAACCCCTATCAAGAGTAACCAAAGCTGACTGGTCCTCTTTCCTAATAGTCTTAGAAATAGGGTCGTAGCGCCTAGCTAGAGAAACAATTAAATCCACATCCAGGAATACATCAGGCACTACTAATTTCCCTAACCCCAAAGCCCAACCATTACATATAGGTATATGACTATCTCTATTTTTATAAAAGAAATTGAAGATAGTATAACCTGTTGTGTTTGGTGTGATAGGATCTCTGCAAAACCCTAGAACATCTTCAAAAACATCATCAGGAGCTCTTTTGTTTTGATTGGAACCAGGTAGCAACTTCAAAAACTCATCTGAATAATTAGGCTTGCTCTTATCTTCACCACTTTTAGCCTTTGCTTCACTGCTGGAAGATGCTGCGCTTCTCTCAGGTTGACTCATCTTGGCTTCAGAATTACCTTCAATCTCTACAAAATGGATTCACTTGGCCTTCGAAAATCACTTCAGAATGACACAATTCTCTTCGAATGATTTTGGACACAGGAAACAATGAGGCTTAACTTATTTATCAACGCAGACAAGCTTGTACAACTACCACAATCGTTGTAAATCTCCTTAACTGCTCCCGCATTCAATTTCGCATGTCACCAGTTTTTAAAATGGAGCTAGCCGATGTATAGATGTTGACAGATAGATTTTAAAAAAAACTCGAAAACAAGGCAAAGAGGCAAATGATTAAGATCCTGTACTTTAGACCTGTTTACGTCATACAATCTTCCTTCGAAACTGATTGGATGGCTCATTAGTTCACTTTCCAGCTTGATGTTGTACTTTATCCACGCAGGCAACGGTCCCTTTCCCCTTTTTTATTACCTTTTCCAACTGGGCCCATTTAGCTAATCCGCGACTGAAAGCTTCTCATGATCGCTGAATGCAATGCTAACCCTAGCATATATTCAGAGAACTAGTGACCAAAGCCTTCGTGGGTTCTCAAAATGCAACCCTTAACTCATGATACTTTTCGCAAATCAGCGAACATAGCAACACCCTTCGAGCACTTGACTGCAGTTATTATTCAGTGAACAAAACCATCTCGCATTCTCTTAATGTTGCGGCTAACTGTTAAATCTTTTGGAGATTCAGCGAACAACGGGTTCGCACATTCGCTAAATGGATCACCTAACCACTAAAATACTTGGAGAACTGGCGAAACCTTCAATCTCTAAATCGCTGAATCTTTCTTAACCATCACCTTTAACTCTGAGATTCTGAATGAACCGTTGATCTTGTTGATGATCTACGGCCGTCGCCAGTTCGCTAAAACATTTGATCATTGGTCATTTGATTACGAGATTCAGCGAACAAAGGGTGCGTTGAATCACCAGATTATATTAAACACTGAATATCTCAATCCGCGATTAAGCGACTGAAAACTCAAAACTTAGCCAATCCCTTTATTCGCGCATTCGCCAAAAGATTATGCCCTTTACCTTTTCCTTTTAGAGAACCCGCGACCACATGACTCGCTGAATCGCTAAATCATTTAGCTTCTGACTAACTTATTCCGAGAACAAGCGAACACTTTAAAACATCCATTCCACGAAATTCTTCATATCAAACTGTCGGGGCCGCCAAACTTTGAAGTCTTCATACATTCGCTTATTCGCCAAATGAAACATGTAGGACCCAACAATACCTGAGATTAAACCACTACCGTCGATCCTGACAATGATCTACGGTATTCGCCAAGTCGCTCAGTTATTTTGCCTTTAACCGCTAGATTCAGAGAATGAGCAATAACCGTTGTCGCCAAGTCGCTGAAACATTTGCAAAGAACCGCCAAGGAATACGCCAATTGGAGATAATGCATTCCCTGAATCGCCAGATGTTTTCTGATAACCGCCAGATACTTAGAGACTACGCGAACAAAGATGACACTTAACACTTTTAATACATTCTCCAGTTCACTGAATAACTGAGGTGTTAACCAGGATACTTAGAGACCACGCGACTAAACTGGCGCTTAACATAGGATTGACTTGTTCGCTGAATCGCCGAATAATACATGAGACATGCTATGACCTTTTCCGATTCAGCGAACACAAAATTTAAGCACATGCACAACTTAATCCACTCAAGTGACTTAAAAAGGTAACAATAAAAGAAAAATAAGAGGCCAAACATGAGGATTTTTGCATGAATTCAACATTTTTCTTGGACAGGACCTAGAGTAAAGATTTTGAAATAAGGTTATGTCAATTTTTTGAAGACTTCAACACCTGGACCTAGGAAACTTTACAGACCAGAGGATTAACCCATCAGAATGGACAAAAAACCTCAGAATTTTAAGAATATTCTCAACAGTATGATACATATAAATGTTTTCTAGTCTATGCTTAGATTATATCTTTTTCATTGTGCTTGAGTTGTATTCTCTTATTATCAAAGACATGTTTCTATCTTGTCTATATGTGGTGTATTTTTTTTCTTCTTTTGTTGGTATGTCATAACTACTTTGTGATGTCCCCTTTTCTAGGATAAAGTTTAATAATAAGACAAATATAAAAACGAGGCCACTTTCTATGTTTTCACCTCCTTTTTATCTGCTCATCAATTCACATACAAGTCTATTTTGGAAATAGTGGGACAAAGATTTAAAAAAAAATCTGAGGCCACTTTGTATGTTTTCACATACAAACCAGATCAAAGAAATTGGGAAAGGATAAGGCCAGAAAAACACATCATCGAATAGAAAATATAAAGGAATAAATAAATATATATATATATATATAGATATATATATATATATATATATATATATATATAGATATATATATATATATCTATATAGATATATATATATATATATATATATATATATATATATATATATATATATATATATATATATATATCTATATATATATATATATATATATATATATATATATATATATATATATATATATATCTGTGTGTGTGTGTGTATAGGTACTAAATCTATATATATGTATATATACATGTATATATATGTATATGTATATATCTATATATGTGTGTGTTACTAGATACAATGACGAGATATGTGAGACCAAAAAAAAGATATATTTTCCAAGCACAAGAAGAATTTAAGTTGAAATATATGGCAGAACTATAAGATGTGCATATGCAAAAATGAAGCATAGTGAAAAGAACAAATGAGAGATTTGAAGGAAGAATTGAGAAGAGATATAAAGTAGATTTGTGAAAGAATTTAATGCAAATTTATGAAAGAATTTATTGCAAGATGGTGAAAGAAATTGGAACTGATATAGATATATTATTGCAAAAGATATAAATACATCACTACATCAAATCTAAATATATCCTACAATAGGCATAGGTATATTACGAGAACATACATTTAAAAAGTATTATTGAGAAGATCTAAAAGGTGGGATATGCAAATCAAACTAGAAGATAGGAAGGGGAAAAGACAAATATCGAGAGATAGGAAGACTTTATCAATACATTCATATATTCAACAATCTATTGGTGATATCAGGAATTGAGAATCGTAAGAATTTGGTTAATTTCCCTAAATGTTGATAGGGTATCTATAATAGAGGAGAAAGGGCTCCAATTAAGGGAGAATCGTGAAGGGTAACCTATCACAATGATAGTTAAGGGAGAACCACTATAAGGGCACCCTATTGCTAGCATCTTCCCTAGGCTATAATTAAGAGAGAATCATGAAGGGTGCCCTATTGCAGAAGCGGTTAAGAGAAAACCACTATAAAGACACCCTATTGTGTTGTGATAAAGGGAGAACCACTAAAGGAACCCTATTTTAGAAGTGTTAGGGGAGAACCGCTAAGGACATCCTATTGCAATAGTAGTTAAGAGAGAACCATTATAAGGCCACTCTACTACACCATGATTAAGGGAGAATAACTAAGGGCAACCTATTGGAGTAATAGTTAAGGGATAATCACTATTAGGGCACCCTGCTGCACTGTGATTAAGGGAGAACCACTAAGGGCACCCTACTACAAGGCAAAGATTACATATCTCTAAAAGACTATCGTAGGCAATCATGATATTGAAGTTGTGCAATAGAAGTGACTCACCTTGAACTAGCATTTCTTGAGAACAAGTAATTTTGGAGAAGGGTGAACTGTGATATCTCCTTTTCTGAGATAAAATTTTATAATAATAAGAGAAATATAAGATTAAATAGATAAATAAATAATAAAAATATAATTATAATTATAAATTAATAAAATAAATTTATATATATATATATAAATTCAGGCAGTCATTCATGGTGAAACTCCCTATTGGAAACTAAGTAACTGGATTTGGATAGCTCGGTATCTCCTTTCGGAATTCGCTGACTATTCATCAGTGCATGTATATAGGGAAGCGAATAGACCTGCTGACCCGATCGCAAACATTGGGGTTATCCAAGAGGATTTGATCATGTCTGGTTCAGACGATTCCCTCTGGCAGAGATTACAGAGAATTTTTAAAGATGAAAGGAAGGCACATAATTCGACCACTTTATTTTGCAAAGTTTTTTTTATAGACTTTGTGTTTGCAAGCTTAATATTTTGATTAGAAATTTGACATTAAAAGATAAAAGTGAGAAAAATCACATATTTGTGCGAAATTTCAACCAATTCTAGCACTTGAACCAAGGGACCCCTTTGGTCTGGATAGCTAACATGGGATTGGGCAAGTTAGGCCACCCCCTTTAACCTAGTCTTGTAGATTAAAATAGCACAAACTTTCCTTGGTAGCATATAACAAGTATTTACACTCCAAATCCACTATTACATCCTAATAAAATTAGGTGAAGTCTTTTGATTTGCATTGTTTTTCACTCTCTTTACAAACTTGAATATGGTTGTCTTATATTTTCATCTTATTCCATCTATGTTTTATCTAATCAACAAGTGGCCATTTTAAAGAATCTTTAACATGCAATCGTTGACCCTTCTACAAAGTTTCAAACCTTTGTCAACTACTATGACTTGAGTGCCCCTCTAGACCAAATAGCTACTCAAAGGAGCTAAGAATTCTAGTGCCTTTGTAATTTTCTCATAAACCTTGAAAAACTTCTAGGAAGCTTCTTTACATCATTCCAAGCCTTTTCACAATCTTCACCTTTGTCCAACCCACTTTTTCTTCTTTAGTTCACTATTGGTCATATTTTTACAAATGTTTATTTTCCTATTTCCAAAATCTCTAGGCTTGTTGAGCTATCAGTCTCAACTGCAAGTGTGGTTTGATATAAGTCTAGTTAAGAACATTCCTTACACATTTAAGTGTATTTTCTTTGATCTAATCGATTACATGCACTTAAAAAAGAATATATTGTATCTCACTTTGTACTACATATCTTTAAATAGATGAATAATATAGATATCATGCAATAGATGCTTATATTTGATCATTGTCAAATTGTGTAACTTCGTATCAATTTCAACTTGTTTTACTCATATTAATTGCATAAATGATAAAATTGCAACAACTTTTACTACTTCAAACTAGGTTCTCAAATCAAAATTTATATATATATTATCTTTTATAACATTCCTCCTACCATTTGCAAAATGCAGAAAAGAAAAAAAAATCTGTTCCCAAGTTCCCCCATCCCCAAAACTCAGGTAAAGACAATTTATTTGAGCAAGGGAAAAATGTAAGCAATTATCCTTACCCCTTTCTTGACTTCTGAAATGCTCAAGACTGAGTTTCTTGGATAAAGTTGCCAAACCCGCCTTTGTCAACCATGACCTCAAAGTATGCCAATAAACTTATCGTTAAATTTTTTGGATAGGATACACGTACTTAACCCCAAGTTTTAGCACGGCCAATGTTGAAATTTTTGTGTCGAAGCCCTTGAAATGGGAACCTTTAATTGAAGATATCCCTAATCATATGCAAATGCTAGGTGTAGTCCTCCAGTTTTTGAAGATACGGTAAAACAATTAAATCTCAAAATGTGTACAAGACAATGTAAAAGCCTTTGATAAAGGTGTTCATGGTGCTATTTCAAGAAACGTGACCAGTTTTTTAGTAGACCCAATTCATAGATTACAATATTTTAAAGTTTTTGTTTTTAGTGAAAATCATTAAAATTGAGGTTTTTTCCACTCACAAAGTACTCTTTTTTTTCTGAGTTCTCCTCACAATTGCGTTTTGTTCATCCCAACAAAACTTTGTGGCAAAAGGATAAATGGTTCAAAAGTTATCAGTGTTTTTCTTCTGCAAGCTCTTACGACATTTAGTTACAAAATATGGAAGCAAAGACAAATTTTTTTTCCCATACACATGACATGCAAATGATTTGACAATATTCCTCAAAGAGATTTCATTTCAATGAATATAATGTTGCAAGACTTGCACAAAAATGGATTTGTAGAAAAGATTTATGAACTTTCAAAGGATCATTAAACAACTTCAAAAGATTTGACAAATAGCTTCTAGTATCAGATATTATACGTGGTTTGACAAAATGGAAGTGAGATGTTCACCAGATTCTCCAAAGGAGTGAATATTGTGAAACATAATTAATCAGTTCCTCCCAAGTCATACATATACATGCAAAATGAGGAAGCACTGACAAAACACAAAAGTTGTTCTGATGAAGGGTGCTCCCCTTAATACCACAAACACATAACAGACATAGAGAAACAACAACAATAATATGCAAGAACAGAAAATTGGCTTCTTATTATCTCCACAAATGTGGAATTACAAATTTTCAGAATTACAACATGCAAAGACACATGGGCATTCCCTTACAATATTCTGTAGGACAAAGCCTCGAACTATTACCCAGATCTACTACCCAGAACTATTCTGAACTGCCTAAGACAATAATACAGCCTTCCTTATATAGGCAATTTTCCACCGCCTGGGAAGGTTCCAGAAATTTAGCCCATAGGGCCGACCAAACTTAGAATTATTTTATTTTTCAATTTATTACATCAAAGTCGGCTCAAAATAAATTTTGAAACCCGAACAGAAATTTTGAAGAAAAATCATTTTCTGCCATTTCAGGTGACCCAACTTCCGAAGACCATAAGTCATCACCAGTTGACCCAATTGACTATTGTAACCCCATTTCGGAAAGGGCGCGAGGAGCTCTACAATGCTTAAATTAAGCAAGCTTCATTCAGCCCAAAATTCGACCTCATTCGGGGCCTCTAAAGCCTTCAAAACTGAGTTCAAAGTTTCTGCACCCTGTTTCCAAAACCGAAAATTTTCAATATCTTCAAAACTAGACTTGATCTAGCCATGAAACTTTACTGGAAGGCTGATATGACAGAGATGAACCTCCACATGTGAAATCAGAACATTCCGAGATCGTATGACCAACTTACTAAAAATAGAAAGTTTCTAGAAATAGCAGCTCTGCACAAGATAGCCCTTATTGAAAAGCAAAAACAAATATTTTTGGGTGATGCAAGATTGCTCTTACACCCAGGATGCTCCTGCATCAGACACCTAGGGTAATTTGAGAAGTGACCCTGTCACGACTCAGGTGTGCAGAGGAAAACCAAGACGGTTAACCTCCACCCTTGTTAGCCATGATGAATCTTCAATAGGTCATCCTTTCCACTTGACCAGATATTCTTCATATGTCATGTTCCTTGTGCTTCTGCCAACACGACTGTCCAGTATATCTTCGATCTCCTTAGTGTCTGAACTAGTTGCTGGAATACTCCACTGTGCTGCTGTGATCTCATCTTCAGCACCTCCTTCATGATACTCTGTCAAATCTGAAATGTTAAACACTGGTGAAATATTTAGCTCAGTAGGCAATTCTACCTCATATGCGTTTCCTGAATCATGTTTCTTCAGTATCTTACATGGTCCAAACTTCTTCATTTTCAGCTTGTTATATGTACCAACTGGAAACCGCTCCTTCCGCAAATGAACCATGACTTCATCACCAACTTGAAATTCCTTATACCTGCTTTTCTCATCTGCCTTAGCCTTATACTGTGCGTTCATCTTGGTAATATGCTTCCTCACCTCCCCATGGATGTTCTTCAAGTGTTCTGCAAAATCCTCAGCTTCAGCACTACTTATTTCTCCTTTATCTATCTTCCTCAATTCAGATGCATTTCTTGGACTACTTCCATATACAATCTGGAATGGTGATTTACCAGTGCTTCTGTTGGCAGAATTATTGTATGCAAATTCCGTCTGTGGTAAAATCAAATCCCATCCTGTTGGCTTATCTCCAACCAAACATCTCAGCAAATTTCCCAAACTCCTATTCACCACCTCTGTCTGTCCATCAGTCTGTGGATGATGTGATGAGCTGAACTTCAAATCTGTCTTCAACTTCTTCCACAATGTACGCCAGAAATATCCAACAAACTTAGTGTCCCGATCTGAAACTATGGTCTTTGGCAAACCATGAAGTCTCACTACTTCTCTGAAAAACAATTCTGCTACATGAACAACATCATTAGTCTTCTTGCAGGGAATGAAATGTGTCATCTTTGAAAATCTGTCAACCACCACAAAAATTGAATCGTGTCCCCGCCGAGTCCTCGGTAAACCAAGAACAAAGTCCATGCTGATATCCTCCCAAGGCTTCTCTGGTACAGGTAATGGCTGATACAATCCTGTATTCTACTTCACTCCTTTCGCCATCTGACATACTCTGCAACGCTGTACAAACTTCTTCACATCTTGCTGCAACTGCGGCCAATAATAATTCTCACTAACCAAACCAACAGTTTTATCACGACCAAAATGTCCAGCCAATCCTCCACTATGCTTCTCCTTGATGAGATTCTCCCTCATAGAACTTCGTGGAATGCACAACTGACTCCCTCTGAATAGCATATCATCCTGGATGATGAAATCCAACCATCTCGTCCTGTCTAGAGTAACAGGTTCTGTACAAGCTTTCCAAGCTTCACCAAAATCAGGATCCTCTGGATACAAATTCTTGAGTTCCTTGAACCCAACCACTTCAATCTGTATTTCTGTCAGCAATAGTTGCCTTCTGCTAAGAGCATCTGCAACCCTATTAGACTTTCCACTCCTGTGTTTCAAAACAAATGTATAACTCTGCAAAAACTCAACCCATTTCAAATGCCTCTGATTCAACTTTCCTTGACTATTCAAATATTGCAAAGCTTGATGATCAGTATACAAAACAAACTCCTTAGGAAGCAGATAATGTCTCCACTTCTTTAATGCCTGAACTATAGCATAAAATTCCTGATCATAAACAGAATATTTCCTCTTGGCATCATTTAACTTCTCACTGAAATAAGCAACAGGTTTACCTTCTTGGCTCATAACAGCTCCTATTGCAGTACCACTAGCATCACAATCTACTTGAAACACCTTATTAAAATCTGGAAGTGCTAAAACAGGTTGTTCTGTAACTTTTTATTTCAACAATTGAAAACTCTTTTCTGCCCCATTAGTCCACTTAAACTCTTTTCTATCCCCTCTCATTGTTTCAGTCAAGGGTCCACAAATACTGCTAAAATTTTTGATAAACTTTCTGTAAAAGCTAGCTAGACCATGAAAAGATCTTACCTCAGTAGCACTCCTTGGAGTAGGCCATTCAAGGATAGCCTGTACCTTCTCTGGGTCCATTTTTAGACCTTCTGCTGAAACTACAAATCCCAAATACACTAACTCTTTCTTCACAAAACTGCACTTCTTCAAATTAATCAACAATTTCTCTTCTCTCAACTTCTCAAATACCATACGAATATGCATCATATGCTCATCCAGTGTCTTACTAAAGATCAAAATATCATCTAGGTAAACAATGACAAACTTACCCAGAAATTCTTTCAGAACCTCGTTCATGAGCCGCATGAAAGTGCTCGGTGCATTGGTTAGCCCAAAAGGCATGACTAACCACTCATACAGTCCTTCCTTTGTCTTGAAGGCAGTCTTCCATTCATCTCCTTCTTTGATCCGAATCTGATGATATCCACTTTTTAGATCTATCTTTGAGAAATACACAGCTCCACTCAAACAGTCCATAATATCATCCATTCGTGGCAATGGAAACCTGTACTTGATTGTGATCTTGTTTATTGCCCTAGAATCTGTACACATCCTCCATTCTCCATTCTTCTTTGGTGCTAATACTGCTGGTATAGCACAGGGACTCAGACTCTCACGGATCAATCCTTTCTGTAACAGTTCATGTACTTGTCTATTCAACTCCTCACTTTCTGCAGGTGTCATTCTCTGTGCTGCCTTATTTGGCAAACTCACTCCTAGGATCAAGTCCATCTGATGACTGATCTTCCTGACTGGTGGTAATCCATCAGGCACGTTATCGGATACAATATCTTGAAACTCATTCAACAAATCTGCAACTTCTACAGGAACATCTTCTACTTCCTCTTTACCAACTTTTGGAATTAAAGCAAAACATACATGCTCATGCCTCATACCATCTAGGAAATTTCTTCCATCAACAAAAGTTATCCTTGCATTACCACATACCTTTTCTTCAGTCTCTTTCAATGGTTTTAGCTTATGTCGCACTCCATCCTTTGTCAGGGAATAGGTATTCGCACGACCATCATGTACAGCACATCTGTCAAACTGCCATGGTCTACCCAACAACATATGACATGCATCCATAGATATGACATCACATAGTACCTCATCTTGGTATCCACCAATCTTGAACTTCACCAGGCATTGTTCATTGACCATGACCTTGTGGTCATCCTGTACCCAGGCAATCCGATATGGATGTGGATGTTTCTGTCTCTTGAGCTTCAACTTTGTCACCATCTCTTCTGACACCAAATTGTCAGTGCTTCCACTATCGATGATCACATCACAACATTTACCTTCACACTTGCACCTGGTGCGAAACAAGCTCCTCCTTTGCGCAGGTTCATTCTCACCACTCAACAGGACTCTTCTGTTAATCAGCGTTTCTCCTGTTTCAGCATCTTCAGAATTTGATGATCTGGCATCTTCATCTACATGTGCAACTCTGGCCTGGCCTTCATTTCTCCTGTCTATTCTACCTTGGCGCTGAGGACATTCAAATGCCCTATGACCTTCTTCTCCACAGTGAAAACATGTTCCACGGAAGCCACCTCTTCCAGATCCTTGTCCTCTTCCCCTTCCTCTTTGATCTCTATTATTCTGATTCTGGAAGCGATTGGAATTATTTCCTCTCTGATTCTGACTGCTACTGCCCTCATCCTTCTTTTTCGGATCTTCATTTCGGCCACCATATGACCGTCCACCAGATCGTCCATCGCGACCCCTTCCGTTTTGTCTGCTCTCAAACTTCTTGTTCAGCTTTTCCTCTACCTTTAGGGCAAACTGGTATGCCTCTTCAATATTGTTCATTCGAACTAGATTCAGCTCCTCCTAAATGCTTGGCCTTAACCCATTAAGGTATCGGGCAACTTTCTCCTTATCAGCTTCTGCATGGCCTGTTCTGATGAGAAGTCGATAGAACTCCTCTGTATACTCCTGAACAGATCTTCCTGCTTGCTTCAAACTCTGCATTTTCTTCAGTAGGTCAAGCTCATAATCAACAGGAATGAACTGTTGCTTCAATTTATCCACCATCCGATCCCATCTCGTGATTTTCTCCTTTCCCCTTCTATTTCGCTCCAACTGAATCTCTTGCCACCATATCTTCGCATGACCTTTCAGTCTGGCCTTCGCAAATTTGACCCTATCAGGATCCTCGACATCTTCATACTCAAAATATTCTTCACATTCATTGATCCAGTCGATCAATTCCTCTGGGTTAAGATTTCCAGAAAATGTAGAAACCTCAATCTTAGGTCTTTTCCCAATCTTGGAAATTGCCCGAAAAAGTCTTTCTTCCTCCTAGTTCACAATTTCAACTTCTCCTTCTTGATATTCTTCTTCGGCTTCATCCTCGCTTTCGTCTCTGACATTAAGATTCATTCCTCTACGAATCTCTTCTTGCAATGCTCGCACTTGTCTCTGCAGCTCTCTAACCTCAGGTGTCACAGCACCAGCTCTTCCGCCACGTTCTCTTCGTGGAGGCATTTTCGCGATACGCGCTGAAACCCTAACCACGGTCCTGGTGCAAACTGCCTCACAGTCGGCAATCTGTTTACACACTCAGGAAAACCTGGCTCTGATACCACTTGATGAAGGGTGCTCCCCTTAATACCACAAACAAATAACAGACATAGAGAAACAACAACAATAATATGCAAGAACAGAAAATTGGCTTCTTATTATCTCCACAAATGTGGAATTACAAATTTTCAGAATTACAACATGCAAAGCCACATGGGCATTCCCTTACAATATTCTGTAGGACAAAGCCTCGAACTATTACCCAGATCTACTACCCAGAACTATTCTGAACTGCCTAAGACAATAATACAGCCTTCCTTATATAGGCAATTTTCCACCGCCTGGGAAGGTTCCAGAAATTTAGCCCATAGGGCCGACCAAACTTAGAATTATTTTATTTTTCAATTTATTACATCAAAGTCGGCTCAAAATAAATTTTGAAACCCGAACAGAAATTTTGAAGAAAAATCATTTTCTGCCATTTCAGGTGACCCAACTTCCGAAGACCATAAGTCATCACCAGTTGACCCGATTGACTATTGTAACCCCATTTCGGAAAGGGCGCGAGGAGCTCTACAATGTGTAAATTAAGCAAGCTTCATTCAGCCCAAAATTCGACCTCATTCGGGGCCTCTAAAGCCTTCAAAACTGAGTTCAAAGTTTCTGCACCCTGTTTCCAAAACCGAAAATTTTCAATATCTTCAAAACCAGACTTGATCTAGCCATGAAACTTTACTGGCAGGCTGATATGACAGAGATGAACCTCCACATGTGAAATCAGAACATTCCGAGATCGTATGACCAACTTACTAAAAATAGAAAGTTTCTAGAAATAGCAGCTCTGCACAAGATAGCCCTTATTGAAAAGCAAAAACAAATATTTTTGGGTGATGCAAGATTGCTCTTACACCCAGGATGCTCCTGCATCATGTTCAAAGAAGATCTCTCAAGGAAATGCCACATCATGGAAAGTGATAGAGGTTGAGAACGTGGCCCCAATCATTAACAATGGAAAAAGATTTCAAGTTATTGCCCACTCAAGCCATTTAACAACTCCTCAATCCTAATGCTATCGATGTGACTTAAGAAAGGTTAGTATATGCCAAAGGAAAAAGAATCAATTCTCCTTATCGATGATCTCATTATACACATAAAGTTGTCAGTTCTCCACGAGTCTCCAATATGGGTTTGGGAAAGATTAGCAAAAAAAACAATAATCTAAAGTTTCATTTCTATTGGCTGACAAGTTTCTAAGTATATTGAAGAAGCTGACAAGGAAAGTTAGTTATTGTAACTAACTATAAAGATTTGACAACATGTTTTGAAAAGATGTCATCTCGCTAAATGTATTGTGTGTAATAAATTTGATGATTCTACAACCTTTGCCAACATCTTCCTTGCTTCCACTAAATTGCCAATTTTAAAGAAGGTTTTTGAATGCCCAGTAAAACATGAACATAGAATTTTGTCAATTTTTTTGGGGGGTAAAATCCAAAGCATGAATATCTTGATATAATAAAAGAGTACAATATGAGACACATATACTAATAAACTAATGCAAATATGGGAGCAATGCTCAACCAAACCCACAATAAAGGAAGATGAGGCAAATATAGTGGTTGATGTGCTAATCAAAATATGGGAGCAAAGCTCAACCATGACCACATCAATCAAAAGAAAGCCATGAAAGTAGCCCAACTGACACTCCAAGAAAAATGCTACTACACGTAATACCTAAGGAGAGAAGCCTGATACCAAACAGGAAGACTGAAGACACCAACTAAGAAAAGAGACTAAAAGACACCAAAGATATGTAACATACCAAAATAGGAGAGGAGACACCGCCATTGGGAAAACTAATTAAACCTAAAAATAATTTGTGTTAGACCAAAGAAGAAATCAAGGATCTTCCTCTTATCTTCTTTTGAAAAGAAATCCTCATTGTTGGTGTACACCACGTTCATTGTAGCGTCGTTATCATATATTATGCATGATATGAATATAGTCAATGCCTCTTTCATCTTTTTTTCACATCCCCGAGTCTAGACAGATCGAATATGTCACCCAAAGCGCCTAGAATTGACTCAATATCAATACTTCCCAAAGTTAGAGACACCTTTGGCCTGTACTAAGATGCCACAAGTTTGCTCCCAACAATACACACCCAATCAAGGAAAGTGACTGTTTGTAGCAGGGGGTAAAGAAAAGCTCATAAATTACACCATCATGTGTATGAGACTCCCCAACACTATGTCAGAATATAGAAAATGGCATGCCAAACTTCGTCATCCTCTGACTTAAAGACACTGTGGCACTAATCGTCAAGAGATTCTTTCAAGTTATCACATGTGATACCGAAAAAGTTTTCCATTCTGAAAGTGGAGATGAACCAAATGAGCACCACTATAATGAAACAGTATGGGCACTAAAATGTCCAACTCAAACCAATGCTCAAAGTTCTACCTGTATGAAACCCCATGATACTATAAAAAGAGGAGATGAAGATATACAAAATCATCAACCCCAATTGCAAAATAAGTGGTTGCAGCAAGGACAGCAAATCTAAATAGGAACAGGGAGATTGACAAGATTCTCTGAAGGCATGTACTTACAAACACAAAAAGAAAGACAAAAAATATGGAATCTAATGCTAGGAAACTCCATCTAAGATGGAAGTACTTTGGAAATTACAAGAACACTAACATTGGAAAAGGTAAACATCTCTGCAATCTTAGGAATCTCTACAAATTTGCATCCAAAAATCCATTCAAATCACTACACTCTCAGGAATCTCTAAAGACCTGCACCCAAGAAACAAATCGAAGGCTACAACAATGAATGCATAAGTTGACAAGTACTAGACATCAACAATCCTCTGACAAGGACACTATAAAGACCATAGGTTGTAATGTTGATCAAGAAGGAAACATTGACAAAAGATGCTTGAAAATATTGTGGGAATCCTAGGAAAGAAGAACGAGCAGCAAAGAGAAAGCTCCAAAAGAAACCCATGTGATTGGCTACCAAAACAAGGCCAAAAAAAAGTTGTGGCAAACATAAACCATGAGAGATTAAAGATGATCAACCTTTGGGAGGAAATGGGAAGGACACAAAGACCTAGGAACAACAAACAAAAGATTGGGAGAGGTTAGCAACAACCAAAATATAAGAGGATAATAATGGATCCTTCATAATTTTCCTTTTGTAAATAGATTCCCTAGCAACTTCAAGGAGTCATCCCTTATTGGCCAGCCCATCTGCAACCATATTAGCTTCTCTATAACAAAGAAGTATTTGGAAGTTATCAAAGAATCACAAAAAAATCTTAGGCTTCTTGGAGGATGTCCAATTTGGGGCTTCAAATTTCTTGAGGGTTGAGATGATGTTTTGAGAATCCCCTTCAATCACGAACTGGTTCACTTTGTTGTACTATTTTATGTCTTTTTCTTTGTTGTGACTTCCATGCCTTCTAGAACTAAACAAAAAAAAAGTTTATTTGACCTAAATGGAGTGTTAGATAGTAGCTTTATCTATCTTTGTAAGGGATTGTTCTACCATACAGGTATGTGCATAACTACTAATGTTGTATTTAAACAACATATATCAACTTTAATATCTCTTCTGAAAGAGTGGGAATGCTTGTTTGAGAATGTCAAGGAAAGATTTGAGAATATGTAAATTGGCACTATAAATACATTTGGGGTCATTTTCTGACGAAATTTCCGATGAGAAATGGAATTTCTTTTTCTTTGTCGGATTATAAAAAGAATTTTTTTTTAATCCATGCTCATGATTGTCAGAATCACGGGCAAAACTTAAAAAAATGTGAAATTTCTATTCACTTTTACGTGCGAGAGGGTTGAAAGGGAAGTGAATACCTATTGAGCAGTTCATCTTGGAATCGTTAGGGGAGGAAGGGAAATCACATAGACAGATTGATTTGGAGAAACCACCTATCGTCTGGCTCACGGGAACCTCTCGTCGGCGGTGGAAGGTAAAAGCTAAGCCAAAATGCATGAGATTTTTATGTCTTTGGGATGGATATGTTATGGCCTTAAATATGCAGTATGAGAAAGGTTATCTTGTTATCAATATTGATTGGAAATATTGTTCAATGTATATATAAATAATGTACTATGATACGGATTTGGTATTTTTATCTGCATCATATAATATTGTTATGTGGATCGATATGTTTTTAATTCAATATCTTCAGAGATATTTTAGTGGAAGATCAGAGTTTATATATTATGTCCTCTTTACCTGGACAACTTACACCTGAAGAGTTATGCTAATTCATTCTCAATTTGACCTTGGATCCCGATAGTAAGATTTTGATGTTTATCACAAATATTATAGAATGTTTTTTTCCCATGGTCTTTTGATTGCTCTACAGTTCTCAACATTAGACTTGATTCACCGAGTCTCCACAATTGATACCAAATATTTGATCCAAAAAAATGCAGCCAATAAGATTATATATCAGACATCTTTATTACTGAGGACTCTATTATATCTCAGAGAATGGAGTACCTTGAATTGATTTCCTAGAATGATTCATGCAATTTCCTTCTATCGTGTAGTTATATTGCATATATCGATTCGGTCACTGGGGATGTCGATCTTGTGTTTTGTTTAGGAATTGAAACTGATACTTGATAACTTCAATACTTGTCGCATGTTAACAATAGACTCCCAATAATGTACACGATGCAATTGATAAGAGTGTGGTGCAGAGAAAAGGATAATTCCAATGATGTTTCAGAGTTACGGTCCAAGGATCTTCAATACGACAGATATGTAACTGATTAGTAATATCTAATGGGAGTGCCATGTAATGTTCCCTGAGTAATTACTATCACTACACCAAGATGAGGATATCAATGATGGATGTTTTCATTGGTGCCACCGTACTATTCCACTTAAGGTTGGCTGTAACTCATACTATATGCTATCGCGGATTTCTAACATTTCTCTCCCAAGCCAAAGGTATTGGCAACTAAATGTCAAGTCGTTTTCAAGCATAAAATATGGTCAAATAAAAAAGAAAGTATATGATATATTTACTCCCAGACCCCAAGACTCTCAACAGTCTTCTAAAATGCTTCCAAATCAAGGATTCTGCCATCAATTTAACTCTCAGACCCTCATAAGCATAAAAGCCACAATTTGGCTCACTAAAACCCTCAAAGCTAGGGCTTCCTAAATGTGTGACTTCCAATCACTTCTAGACTTAACCAATGGTGGATTCACCATTCAAACACCATTCCAAGACACTTCAAACTCTCATATATACCCCTTATTCGACTAGATCATTTTTTGTTGCTCACAACCAAGCAATTTCATTAACCTTTCCTTCATTAACTCTGTGATCCATATATATGGAAACCAAGATAGGTGGAAAACCTCATTCACACCAGCACCCCCTTAAGTGCAATTTAGGGATATTGATAAAACATACAAATATAAGTCTCATCAACAAGGCTTGATGAGGTAACCATGTCAAAAAAAAATTCTCAAATGGAGAAAAAGAAAAAAATATGCAGGATAAAACCTCTCTCCAAAAGAGATAAAAGAAGAAGTGTGAACGAAAGGAAAGAATATGTTGTTTGGAAAAAGGTATCTCAATCCTACACTCCTAATGTTTTTTTTTAAGCATTTTCTATGCATTCAGTATTGTGGCTTCCAATATTATTTTGGGATAGGCAGTGTCTCAGTTGGAGGTTTATTTGAGTTTAATCTAGTATTTTTTGTCCTCTCGTGAATAAGTAGATGTCCCACTTAAGGTGACATGGTTTGGCCATGTGTTAGTATCTTGTGGTGCATATAAGATCAACATGATTGTGGTTACATGTGACAAATTCTTATGTTGCATAAGATCATTTAACGTGGAGGTTATATTGGAACCTTGATCAACATTATGGCATATATAGATGCTTTCTATGGAGCTTATAAAGAAACATACTTCCTTCACCCCTTTTTCTCAAATTTGACAAAACATATTTGCATATAAAGTTTTAATGAAAACAACCAAAAGGGATATTTTACCACCACCACAAGACTCTAATTTATATGAATTTTGGAAGATGGATACCACTAAGAGTTTACAAAAAAAAAGTGCATAACCCATTGTAAAACATGCTGCTCAAAATCCCCTTGAAAAAACAATTACCCGTTTTCTAGAATTCCCTCTAAAATGAGTAAAAGTCATTCATTTTGACATCCCAAGAGGCTTATGTTCTCTCATTTCCAAATACCCAACTTGAAGACACTAAAACTCACATATATGGAAAATCAAGTCACCTATTTGTCCTTTCCAAGTGCCCAATATGAGGAGATAATTGATTTTATCACAAGTAATTACTTATTTTGTCAATGGACCCCTTCATCCCTTATGTATGTATTTCCAAACTATAGGTGAAATATTATTACAACTTTTTTCCACTAACACCCTAGGTGCCTAGAGATACATTGAAAAAGATGTTATAACAAATGAAATAGCATAGGATTTACAAGGTTTATGGAAGCTTAATTCTAACCAAATATATATTTTTTAAAAATAGATTTATTGTGTTCATCATGTGGTCATCACCTTGAGAAACATGAAACAAAATGTGCTCTCTTAGAATTTGCATTGTCTTGATTTTAAATCCTAAATTTATGATTCTTCAGTTTAAATATTAATCCCTAGTAGTATTCTACAAACTATTTGAGATTTATCATGTAACTTTTAGAGATATTTGAAATTCCCATAGGATGTCATTCTATAGTAGGTAGTGTGGAAATATTATGCACATAATTCTACTTTTGCACATTATTAAAACCTCTACGACTTTCTAATTTTCTCACTATATTACAAATATTGTAACCCTAAATTTATTTTCCTTTCTTTTCTTCCTATATAACATAGTAGAATCAATAAAAATAATCATAATAGTTAGGCTAAACTTGATTATGATATGTCAAATGGCTAGAGGATGTCACTTTTCATAAGCACTACTCTCTCATATCAAGGCCTTTATCAATTACCAACTCACTACTAGGATGAAGGACATAACATGAAAGAATTACGAGTAGGTTGTTATATAGCAAGTAGAAAACAACTACAATGTGATTTTTTTCATTTTACATTTTTTTCTTCTATTGTTCATTTATTTTTTCCTCCATTGAGGATTCTTTTGAGATTTATCTCTGTCTTCATTAAGATTCTTTTAGTGTTCATATAAACTTATATAACTGTATTATCACACATTTCTAACAATATCTTGAAATCAACATCTCTACCAATGAATTAATCACCATCTAGTCAGATTTTAGCATGATAAAAACTTTTCTTATCTTCATCCATGAAGTGGTGAGTGTCATGGATTTGTTGATGATGAAGCTTGGATTTTTGAGCCATCAACTTAGCTTGCCTTATTTTTTCTAATTGTACTTTACTCAACCTTTGGTACTAATATGTATCAATTATTCTAGGATACAAAAAAATATTCCTATGATTAGATGCATCATCAAAATTATCATGTCTCATACTTGCACCTTGTGTACCACCAATGATAAAATATATATAATTAATTTATTGATGACTATAGGCTACAATATCTTGGGGAAGAAGAAATATATTACCAATGTCTGTGATCTGAAAATTGGAATTGATTTCATTCTTTTTGCCCTTGCCTTTGGAATCTACCATGATCTGATGAACAAAATCAAACTCTTTAGGACTTGGATCCATATTATATTACTCATGTTTATCATCCACAATTTGAGTGCCAACATGGAAAGACTCAATAGTACTATCATCCTCATATGGAAGAATGGTTACCTCATGATGATGTAAAGAATTGTGACCACTATTATAAATAGATCAAAATTATTGTTATACATTTGTTTCATATCTTCAACCCTTACAATCACCTTTTAATTGAAAAATCTATGGCCAACACTTACGCTTTGAGTACCAACACGTGTAGATTCATCTCCATTAGTTACTGTTATGAATAACAGTCCACAATACAACTGAGAGGGGGGGTGAATCAATTGTATAACATAATATTAAACTTTAAACTTTAAGCTCCACAATATCAGATCCAAAGAACACAATGAATGCCAATACAATAACATAATATTTTGGTTTCAGGGAAACCCTGTTAAAGGTAAAAACCTCAGTGGGAACTAGCACCCACAAATGATGTACTAAGAGTATAGTAATCCTTGTTAGAAGATATAGCCCTGTTAGGAGCTTATTGAAACATTACAGTACATAGTCCTTGTTAGAGGACAGACCTTGTTAGGAGTCAAGAACAAAAGAGAGGGCTCACTGCCCAAAGAAGGTTAAATCCACCTTCAGAACTCACTAGTTCGCAATAGGTGTATATAAAGAAATACACAATATTTTGAACTATTTTCCAGCAACTGTCTTTGCTTGATCAGTTCCAATGAAGTCCACCAGTAAATCTCTTCTCTACATACAGAAGACACAAGCTCTCAACTTTTCCAACTTCTTTATATCATCTATATTCCATCCATATCTTTTCCAAAGAAAAAACCTTTTATTTATACCTTATTACAATTTACTATGATCAGGTCCGCTCATGAGGCTTTCCTAATTACAAACAATTACATAAACCCTTGCTAAGATACATACGGTAGCTAGAACAAGTCTACAATGATTACATTACAACAGTATCAGATTTCCACAAACCATATCAAATACTTAAGTGCATTTCTGGATTTGATTGTGTAAGTTTTTAAGCATCAACGTTTCGGATCACACTCTGTGATCCATCATCAAGAAGAGAAGTGCTAGAATGAAAAAAATTCTAGCACTTCTCTTCCTAATGATGGATCACAGAGTGTGATCCAAAACATTAATGCTTAAAAACGTACACAATCAAATCCAAAAATGCACTTAAGTATTTAATACATTACAACAATTAAGGACCACCATCCTTAATTTATGCTTGCCAAATAAAACAGACGGTTCATTCCCTGAGTCAGATTCAAAATAAACCATCGCCAAAACACATGCCACAGATGATGTCACCAATCATTCCATACCTTTCTCTGACCAATGAACATCCTTCAATACCCTACCCATCAACCTTCAAGCTCGCATACCTTGAATCCAAATCCTCTGAAAGATATACCAGAAACCTAGAGACTAACTCTGTTACTTCTCACTGTCATAGTCCAGTGACTAGTCTTTACCAAAATAGTTGTAACTCTCTCAATATGAAGCATCTAATGATGCGATCTCAAATATAAGATCACAACATCCACCTGAACTCTCATCTGACTTTGCAGCATCTAAAACATTCGTATAGTATCCATACACTTTGATTACCAGTCTATTTTCTTCATAGAAATGTATGTTGACATCAGTGAAAAACACAAATGACAATAGTATGAGTGCCCATTCAGTAACGTAGTGATTAAACATATTAAATGTCTTAATCACCTCCCATGCATTAGCAATATCCAACAATCTCCCCCTTTGGCATTGATGTCAACATATGAAAAAATCTTATCCCAAAGTTATATCAATCCAAAGTCATGCAACCAAACAATCTTTTCATACAATAAGGATTTTCTCATAGCAACACTCCCCCTTTGACAAAAATGGAAAAGGGTGCGATGAAGCTTTGGCTGCCTTCACAAATAAAGTTTCTTCCATGATCACTCCCCTTGAGGAGTAGATCCCTGCATCCAGTCTAGACAGTGATAAGGCTCTGAATACCTCTGGACTGATGCATCTCTACATCATTTAGTTCTGACTAGGAGAGGCTTGAACCCCTAGCATACCTCTAAGATATTCAAAGGTGTCTTTTGGAAGTGGCTTTGTGAAGATGTCTGCAATCTACTCTTTTGTACTAGTATATTCTAATTTGATTTCTTTTTCTACCACCTTGTCTCTCAAGAAGTGATACTTGATAGAAATATGTATAGTTTTGGAATGCATCATCGGATTCTTTGACATATTTATTGTACTGGTGTTATCACAATGGATAACCAAAGACTCATCAAAAGTTATTCCAATGTCTGTCAACATTTGTTTCATCCAAATAATCAGAGTGCAGTTTAAAGTGGCAACATCATACTCAGATTCAATAGTAGATTGTGCTATACAATCTTGTTTCTTAGCCAAGAAACTAACTTTTTCCCAAGGAAAAATGCACCACCATTGGTACTTTTTCTTTCATCAATATTTCCTACCCAATCAGCATCATTATAAGCATGAAGTTCAAAGCTATCATTTCTATCATACCATAAGCCATAATCTATGGTTCCTCTTAGATACCTTAGTATCCTTTTGACAACAACTAGATGTGTTTTTTTGGGTTCTGCCTAATATCTAGCCACAATTCCAACAGCATTAGCAATATCTGGTCTGGTGTGAGTCAGATATTGTAGTCCTCCAACCATTGATCTATACAAAGTCTGAAAAAAACACTTTGATTCATCATCAATCATTATCTTTTTGCCAGTCATCATAGGTGTTCCTACTAGTTTACAATCTTCCATTCTAAATTTCATAAGCAATTCATTGAGATACTTGGTCTAAGAAATGCAAATACCATTCTCATTCTGAGTTATTTGCAATCCAAGAAAGAATTTCATTTCACCTATCATGGACATCTCAAATTCACTTTCCATTTCTTTAGAAAATTTCTTACATAGATCATCATTACCTCCAAAGATAATGTCATCCACAAATACTTCTACTATCAGGATTCCATCTTCAGTAGTTCTTAAATACAAATTACTATCCGCATTACCTTTTCTGAATCCAAGCCCAAGTAGATACTTGTCTAACCTTGTATACCAAGCCCTAGGAGCTTGCTTCAACCCATACAGAGCTTTCTTCAATTTTCACACCATGTCTTTATCTTCGCATTAAGGAAATCCATCTGGTTGTTCTATATAGACTTCTTCTTCAAGATCTCCATTTAGAAATGTAGATTTAACATCCATCTGATATACTTTGAGCTTTTAAGTGCAGCATAAGATAGGAACAATCTTACTACCTCTATTCTAGCAACAAGAGCAAATGTTTCTTCAAAGTCTATGCCTTCTTGCTGTGAGTATCCCTTACATGCTAGTCTTGCTTTGTTCCTTACAATAGTTCCTTCTTCATCCATTTTGTTTCTAAAAACCCATTTTGTTCCTATTATATTTTTATTTTTAGGTCTAGGAACCAGTTCCCAAGTATTATTCTTCTTTATCTGATCCAATTCTTCTTTCATAGCATTTATCCAAGATTCATCTTTAAAGGCTTCATCTGTTGTTTTTGTCTCAACTTGAGAAATCAAACAAATTTCTTCTCTAACTTTTGATCTAGTTAGCACTCCCTGACTAGGGTATATGCACAAAGATGGGGGACCAAAAAGATGCCACTTTTCTTTTTGGCCCCCCATTGCACATAGTGCATACGCACTAAAGCGCGTGTGCGCTATAGCGCGCACACCCTATGGCTTGGGTTGCCCGAGCCTTAGGCTTGGGCAATCCAAAATAAAGCGCGTGCGCGCTATAGCGCACATGCGCTTTGAAAAAGCCAATATAAATGGCAAACACGGGTTTGAAAAAGCCCAAAACTCATTTTGCTTTCTCAAACCCACGTGTGCAGTGAAGAAAACCTCCCAAAGCGCGCACGCCTTCCACGTGCTGCTATTATTTTCCTTCATCCATTGATCAAATGGCTCCACCGCGTCAACGAAGTCGATTGAGAAGAAGAGGTAAGTGTTTCTACAACTTATGCCTCTTATTTGTTTTAAAATTTCAGTTTTTTTGCAATTTATTTTGCTTTAATTTATTTTTTTTAAATTGTTTGTATAGTGAAGAATTTAAAATGTAATTTTTTTAATTTTCAGGAAGAAATAATCTCCCTCCACCAAACCCTCCACCAAACACTCCTCCAAACCCTCCATCTCCTCATGAAGAACAAAATGAACCTAAATTGCCTCCTCCAACAATTGAGAAACCTCCTCCTGGAACCCAAGAAAATTTGATGAACCAAATTGAAAAAGGGCAAAAAGAATTAGAATCTTTAATTAGTAGGTTAAAAGATTCTAGAGGTACAAATCCGGGATGGGAAAGTCTTGCAAAATCATTAGAAACAATCTTGACCCACGTAAGCGCAGTTAGTGGGCAACTTAATATATGGCAGGATAAAAGAGAAGAACAAAAAAGATATTATGCAAATAAATTATCTTATGCCGACATAAAGAAGAAAAAAATCACAAAAGATGACATTTGTTTGCTATTTAAAAAACCAGGGGACGCAAATACTCTTAGAACTACAACAAAGAGGTTCCCAATTCATTGGTGCACAAATGAAGACATTAAAAACAATTTTTGGTATAGATGGTGGATGGTCTTTGATGCGCCTCCTTATAACAATCATGAAGTTCCTATATATTTCTTGAGGAAACTCTATTGTGAGTTTGTACTCAAAGAGGTGCCAAATTATTTTGACATTCTAGATTCTCAGGGTAGAGGAGGGGGGTCATCATTTGATCAAGAAGGGGCACATCATGACCCTAATGCACCTAGGCCTGTTATTGGCAAGCCACAGGAAGATCATGTTAGTATTCCTTCTGCTGTGAAGGAACATGTAGAGACAGACACACTAGGCACAATTAGTGCTCTGACACAGACTCTCATTCAGTGTGCCACTCCTTTAGTTGAGGGTGACCATGGTCAATCCTCGAGGGGCCATATTTTTCGGTCATGTGGATGCTTGTGCACATATGGTACTGGCGAGAGAGAGGAAGATGATCCTGGATTTATGACCGATAGCTTTCTAAATACGACATTTGGCATTGACACACAGGTAAATATTTCCAAGTTCATGAAATTGCTTTGATCATATTTCATTTATATAAGAATAACTATTTAATTTGTAGTATCTATTGTTTATGATGAAAATTCAGGGCAAGAGTGTCAATGACAGTGATGGTGGCGGTGGAAGTGGCAATGATCCTAATGTCCCCTTTTACACTTCTCCGCCACACACCGGAGGACACGGTGGAACCTTCACAGAGGTATCATTTACTCATTAGTAGGGTTGTAAAAAATATATGTAATCTTGATAACTACATAATTTAATTTTTTTGTTTCATTTTCAGCTTTTGACATCAAAGACTCCTCCTTCTGTCCGTGATACTTTGGATCGCGGAGTAGCTGCAGCAGTAGCTAGTTCTGAAGCACTGACTGAGGTATGAAAGAGATCACTTAACTTTAATTGTTATTTTAATAGTTTGTATTGAATTTTATAATGATATCCATGTATGTATTTTAATTATTATTTTGATCATTGTTGTAGGGACTTATGACTCCAGATCGCCAGCATGCGCCTTCGGTGGATGAACATAGTGACTATCTGCTAGCGGTAAGCCAATATTCAATTTTATGTCATTGTATAATTCAATTTTGTTGTATATTAGTTATCTCTATCTAATTTTATTTTTTATCAGGTCGAGCTATAGAAGAGTCTAGATAGGAGGATGAGTGAGCGCACTCGGAAGACTACGACATCCACTGCATCTCCATCGACGCGACGATTGAAGACAGCTCGGGATTTGTTTTCTTCCCCTAGCGGGAAAGGACTAGATTAGGGATATGGATTGTATGCCTATATGGCATTAGTGGACATATTTTTTGTATATTGTATCAGTGATACGTTGTACATCCATTTGGCTTTGAGGAAGCCAGTTTTACTGAATATATTCAATGTATGACATTATTGGACATATATATTTGACTTCATGCCCTACGAATATATATTTTTTATGTTTTAGGTATGCAATTCATGTGTTTGGTGTATTGATGTATACTAAATTATGTTTATGTTCATGTCTTTGCTTTGTAAATTTCCCATGCCTTATAGTTATGCTTGTATGTTTAACTTGCTAACTGTGCTACAAATGCCAATCACTGTCCTCAATAAAAGTCAATTCCTTAACTGTAATAATAACAAAAGTAATGAAATGAATGCATAAATGTATAAATATAATATGTAAGAAGCCTAAGTGGCTATTGTTCTTGAAATGATAATTTTTTAAAGAAATTCTAACAAATCCAGATACTAATGCTTCAACAATTTGTTTATAGCTTGGTTGAAAATTTGATGCAAATAGGTAGGTTAGATTGGGGTTATTTTATAAATAAAGTTTTCTTGGTTTCCTCAAAGGTGTTCCTTACCCAAGTGGCCCCAAGTGCCAATATGCCACTAACCTATCAATCTGACTTCTCCCAACTACCTTACTATTATAGGGATTCAATATGGCTTAAAATATGAATCTAACAATGTTCAAGTGGTTCTTGAAGTCCTACTCCAAGATCTTACCCTCAATCCACACTCTAGGCTCTCTATCCTTGTAGTCTTAACCAGCGAGTTTTTCCCAAATAACTCTTAGTTTTCCCAAAACACTTCCAAAATAAATTACATATTCAGATACCTTTTATGGTTTTACAAAACATATCTTAGAATTAGGTAGGGTTAATTTGGAACACAACCCCCAAAAACTACTGCTCCACTTTCCTTCCTAGACGTAATAGGTCACTTTTACAAAGGAACCCTATTAAAAACTTAACACCCAACCTTGCCACTTTTCACAGAGTGCTAATATGGTCCCAATTAGAGAAATTTGAAGTCAATTGGATCCTATAGGCTTTCTATACCCAAAAGCCCCAAATTGCTCCCTCTAGGCCTTCAAAACTAGGGCCTTATTAAAAACAACTCAAAACTCATTTTCAGAACTCCTCCTTGTGGATTCACCTTTCATTTGACATATACTTCTGCTGTTTCAAATAAAATTATACCCTTGTTAAGGCGGATCCTTTGCTGCTACACTTGTGGCATCAATTTTGTATCATTTTCCCACTCTTCGTCATGGTGTACACCCACTAAAACAACTTATCCTGCATCCAAATGGTTAGTAACATCATACATATGTTACATAGGGTCCATTCAATGAAAAACATTATTTAAATTCATTGAATGACCCATTATATCATCAAAAAGACTAAAATAGAGTTATTTCAATGCACCAAAATGACCACCTACAGCAACTTTCCAAATTTGAAGCAAAACAGATTATATAATCATTCAGTATAGATGAAAAATGATGTTATGATGTTATTATATCACCCATAATTCTGTTCCAAACCCAAAACAATCAAACTTCAATACCGTTTTGGCTTTAGGGACACTAGGCCTAAACCTAGCCTTTAGTTAAAACTCTTTACCAGTGGACTTCCTGACCACTCTGAAGCATGTAGATGGTCCTCATATGACTTAAGGACTCTGAAACAACTCTTAGTTTGTTCCTTTTACAACCATAACATAGCAAACTAGACCTACACGCCAATTTCCTAGGCCTAAACCTAGCCTTTAGTTAGAAATCTTCACTAGTGGACTTCCTAAACACTCCCAAGCATGTAGATGGTCCTCATATGACCTAAGGAGTCTGAAACAAGTCTTGGTTTGTTTTCTTTACAACCATACCATAGCAAACTAGAACTGCACGCCAATTTTCTATGCCTAAACCTGGCCTTTAGTTAGAACTCTTCACCAACGGACTTCCTGACCACTCCCAAGCATCCAAATGGTCCTCATATGACCTAAGGACTCTGAAATAACTCTTGGTTCGTTCCCTTTACAATCATCCCATAGCAAACTAGACCTGCACACCAATTTCCTAGGCCTAAACCTAGCGTTTAGTTAGAACTCTTCACCAGTGGATTTCCTGACCACTTCCAAACATGTAGATGGTCCTCATATGACCTAAGGACTCTGAAACAACTCTTGGTTTGTTTCTTTTAGAATCATCCCATCGCAAACTAGACCTGCACACCAATTTCCTAGGCCTAAACCTGGCCTTTAGTTAGAACTCTTCACCAGTGGACTTCCTAACCACTCCCAAGCATCTAGATGGTCCTCATATGACCTAAGGACTCTGAAAAAACTCTTGGTTTGTTCTTTTTACAATCATCCCATAGCAAACTAGACTTGCACACCAATTTTCTAAGCCTCAACCTAGCCTTTAGTTAGAACTCTTCACCAGTGGAATTCCTGACCACTCCCAAGCATGTAGATGGTCCTCATATGACTTAAGGACTTTGAAAAAATTCTTGTTTTTTTCCCTTTACAACCATACCATAGCAAACTAGACCTGCACGTCAATTTCCTAGGCCTAAACCTAGCCTTTAGTTAGAAATATTCACCAGTGGACTTTCTGACCACTCCCAAGCATGTAGATGGTCCTCATATGACCTAAAGACTCTGAAACAACTATTAGTTTGTTCTCTTTATGACCATACCATAGCAAACTAGACCTGCACGCCAATTTTCTATGCCTAAACCTAGCTTTTAAAAAGAACTCTTCACCAGTGGACTTCTTAACCACTCCCAAGCATGTAGATGGTCCTCATATGACCTAAGAACTCTGAAACAACTCGTGGTTTGTTCCCTTTACAACCATACCATAGCAAACTAGACCTGCACGTCAATTTTCTTGTAGCCTTCTCAACTTCAATTTTTCACTCTAACTTCTTCACAACTTGGTATCTTGACACAATCAAGATATTTTTAGACACCCATTTAGAAGTTATTTAAGATCCCAAAGCCTTGTTTTCCAACTCCACTCCAACACCACCTAACACTCACCTTGGAGACAGACCTAATTTAATGCAGAGGTGACAGCTGAAAAGTAGTGTGCCCTTCACTTGACTCCCACAATTCACCAATCACCTGTAATGACTTAAGGGTATTCCCAATCTCTTAGGATGGTGTAACACAATCAATTAAGTGAGTTTCTATCTCAATAAACTCCCTTCGCAAAGTTAGACACTTAATCAAAGTTTAATATCTTTTTGGCTTTAGGGAAACTAGGCCTAAAAGTGACTTATTGTTGAAACTCTTCACCAGTGGACTTCCTTGCCAATCCCAAGCATGTAAATGGTCCTCATTTGACCTAAGGCCTCTGAAATAACAACTGGTTCATTGCCATCAAGACCGTACCATAGTGAACTAGACCTGCATGCACTTTTCCTTGTCGCCTTCTCAACCTCGATTTTCCACTATAACTTATTCACAACTTGGTATCTTGACACAATCAGGATATTTTTAGACACCCATTTGGAAGTTATTTAACATCCCAAAGCATTTTTTTCTAACTCCACTATAGCACAACCTAACACTCATCTTAGACACAGACCTAATTTAATGTAGAGGTGACAGCCGAAAAGTAGTGTGCCCTTCACTTGACTCCCACAATTCACCAATCACCTGTAATGACTTAAGGGTATTCCCAATCTCTTAGGATGGTGTAACACAATCAAATAAGTGAGTTTCTATCCCAATAAACTCCCTTCGCAAAGTTAGACACTTAATCAAAGTTCAATGTCTTTTTGGCTTTAGGGAAACTAGGCCTAAAAGTGACTTATTGCTGAAACTCTTCACCAGTGGACTTCCTGACCAATCCCAAGTATGTAAATAGTCCTCATTTGACCTAAGGCCTCTGAAATAACAACTAGTTCATTCCCATTAAGACCGTACTATAGTGAACTAGACCTGCACGCACTTTTCCTTGTAGCCTTCTCAACCTCGATTTTCCACTCTAACTTATTCACAACTTGGTATCTTGACACAATCAGGATATTTTTAGACACCCATTTCGAAGTTATTTAACATCTCAAAGCCTTGTTTTCCAACTCTACTCTAGCACAACCTAACACTCACCTTGGACACAGACCTAATTTAATGTAGAGGTGACAGCCGAAAAGTAGTGTGCCCTTCACTTGACTCCCACAATTCACCAATCACCTGTAATGACTTATGGGTATTCCCAATCTCTTAAGATGGTGTAACACAGTCAATTAAGTGAGTTTTTATCCCAATAAACTCCCTTTGCAAAGTTAGACACTTAATCAAAGTTCAATGTCTTTTTGGCTTTAGGGAAACTAGGCCTAAAAGTGCCTTATTGCTGAAACTCTTCACCAATGGACTTCCTGACCACTCCAAAGCATGTAGATGGTCCTTATATGACCTAAGAATTCTGAAACAACTCTTAGTTTGTTACTTTTACAACCATACCATATCAAACTAGACCTGCACACCAATTTCCTAGGCCTAAACCTAGCCTTTAGTTAGAACTCTTCACCAGTGGACTTCCTAACCACTCCCAAGCATGTAGATGGTCCTCATATGACCTAAGGACTCTGAAACAACTCTTGGTTTGTTCCCTTTACAACCATACCATAGCAAACTAGACCTGCACGCCAATTTCCTAGGCCTAAACCTGGCCTTTAGTTAGAAATCTTCACCAGTGGACTTCCTGACCACTCCCAAGCATGTAGATGGTCCTCATATGAACTAAGGACTCTGAAACAACTGTTGGTTTGTTCCTTTTATGACCATACCATAGCAAACTAGACCTACACGTCAATTTCCTATGCCTAAACCTAGCTTTTAAATAGAACTCTTCACCAGTGGACTTCTTAACCACTCCCAAGCATGTAGATGGTCCTCATATGACCTAAGGACTCTAAAAAAACTCTTGGTTTGTTTTCTTTACAACTATACCATAGCAAACTAGACCTGCATGCCAATTTTCTTGTAGCCTTCTCAACTTCGATTTTCCACTCTAACTTCTTCACAACTTGGTATCTTGACACAATCAAGATATTTTTAGACACCCATTTAGAAGTTATTTAAGATTCCAAAGCCTTATTTTCCAACTCCACTCCAACACCACCAAACACTCACCTTGGAGACAGACCTAATTTAATGCAGAGGTGACAGCCGAAAAGTAGTGTGCCCTTCACTTGAGTCCCATAATTCACCAATCACCTGTAATGACTTAAGGGTATTCCAAATCTCTTAGGATGGTGTAACACAATCAATTAAGTGAGTTTCTATCCTAATAAACTCCCTTCCCAAAGTTAGACACTTAATCAAAATTCAATGTCTTTTTGGCTTTAGGGAAACTAGGCCTAAAAGTGACTTATTGCTGAAACTCTTCACCAGTGGACTTCCTGGCCAATCCCAAGCATGTAAATGGTCCTCATTTGACCTAAGGCCTCTGAAATAACAACTGGTTCATTGCCATCAAGACCGTACCATAGTGAACTAGACCTACATGCACTTTTCCTTGTCACCTTCTCAACCTCGATTTTCCACTATAACTTATTCACAACTTGGTATCTTGACACAATTAGGATATTTTTAGACACCCATTTGGAATTTATTTAACATCCCAAAGCCTTTTTTTCTAACTCCACTACAGCACAACCTAACACTCACCTTGGACACAGACCTAATTTAATGTAGAGGTGACAGCCGAAAAGTAGTGTGCCCTTCACTTGACTCCCACAATTCACCAATCACCTGTAATGACTTAAGGGTATTCCCAATCTCTTAGGATGGTGTAACACAATCAATTAAGTGAGTTTCTATCCCAATAAACTCCCTTCGCAAAGTTAGACACTTAATCAAAGTTCAATGTCTTTTTGGCTTTAGGGAAACTAGGCCTAAAAGTGACTTATTGCTGAAACTCTTCACCAGTGGACTTCCTGACCAATTCCAAGCATGTAAATAGTCCTTATTTAACCTAAGGCCTCTGAAATAACAACTGGTTTATTCCCATTAAGACCGTACTATAGTGAACTAGACCTGCACGCACTTCTCCTTGTAGCGTTCTCAACCTTGATTTTTCACTCTAACTTATTGACAACTTGGTATCTTGACACAATCAGGATATTTTTAGACACTCATTTCGAAGTTATTTAACATCTTAAAACCTTATTTTCCAGCTCCACTCTAGCACAACCTAACACTCACCTTGGACACAGACCTAATTTAATGTAGAGGTGACAGCCGAAAAGTAGTGTACCCTTCACTTGACTCCCACAATTCACCAATCACCTGTAATGACTTATGGGTATTCTCAATCTCTTAAGATGATGTAACATAGTCAATTAAGTGAGTTTATATCTCAATAAACTCCCTTTGCAAAGTTAGACACTTAATCAAAGTTCAATGTCTTTTTGGCTTTAGGGAAACTAGGCCTAAAAGTGACTTATTGCTGAAACTCTTCACCAATGGACTTCCTGACCACTCCAAAGCATGTAGATGGTCCTCATATGACCTAAGAACTCTGAAAACACTCTTAGTTTGTTACTTTTACAACCATACCATATCAAACTAGACCTGCACGCCAATTTCCTAGGCCTAAACCTAGCCTTTAGTTAGAACTCTTCACCAGTGGACTTCCTGACCACTCCCAAGTATGTAGATGGTCCTCATATGACCTAAGGACTCTGAAACAACTCTTAGTTTTTTCCCTTTACAACCATACCATAGCAAAGTAGACCTGGACACCAATTTTCTAAGCCTAAACCTGGTCTTTAGTTAGAAATCTTCACCAGTGGACTTCCTGACCACTCCCAAGCATGTAGATGGTCCTCATATGAACTAAGGACTCTGAAACAACTTTTGGTTTATTCCTTTTACAATCATCCCATAGCAAACTAGACCTACACGCCAATTTCCTAGGCCTAAACCTAGCCTTTAGTTAGAACTTTTCACAAGTGGACTTCCTGACCACTCCAAAGTATGCAAATGGTCCTCATATGACCTAACGAATCTGAAATAACTCTTAGTTTGTTTCCTTGAGAATCGTCCCATCACAAACTAGACCTGAACACCAATTTCCTAGGCCTAAACCTAGCCTTTAGTTAGAACTCTTCACCAGTGGACTTCCTGACCACTCTCAAGCATGTAGATGGTCCTCATATGACCTAAGGAGTCTCAAACAAGTCTTGGTTTGTTCCTTTTACAACCATACCATAGCAAACTAGAACTGCACACCAATTTCCTACGCCTAAACCTGGCCTTTAGTTAGAACTCTTCACCAGCGGACTTCCTGACCACTCCCAAGCATCCAGATGGTCCTCATATGACCTAAGGACTCTGAAACAACTCTTGGTTTGTTCCTTTTACAATCATCCCATAGCAAACTAGACCTACACGCTAATTTCCTAGGCTTAAACCTAGCATTTAGTTAGAACTCTTCACCAGTGGATTTCCTGACCACTTCCAAACATGTAGATGGTCCTCATATGACCTAAGAACTCTGAAACAACTCTTGGTTTGTTACTTTTACAACCATACCATATCAAACTAGACCTACACACCAATTTCCTAAGCCTAAACCTAGCCTTTAGTTAGAAATCTTCACCAGTGGACTTCCTGACCACTCCAAAGCATGTAGATGGTCCTCATATGACCTAAGGACTCTGAAAAAACTCTTGGTTTGTTCCCTTTACAACCATACCATAGCAAACTAGACCTGCACGTTAATTTCCTATGCCTAAACCTAACCTTTAGTTAGAACTCTTCACCAGTGGACTTCCTGACCACTCCCAAGCATGTAAATGGTCCTCATATGACCTAAGGACTCTGAAACAACTCTTGGTTTGTTCTTTTTACAACCATACCATAGCAAACTAGACTTGCACGCCAATTTCCTAGGCCAATTAACCTTTAAAACCTCACAAATCTAACCTAGCAATTTGTCACTATCTAGGTGAACCCTGTGACCTAAGGTATCTTAGGCTTATAACTTTGCCAAAAGATCCTTGATCACACATTAGGATTCCAAACCAAAATTAGGATGATCTATACATATCCATCCTATTTATTACAAACACTAACAAAGCAACACAAATTTCTACTAGTGGAGGGTGCCCTGCACTATAATTGGCCTAGTCAAAAAGTCAGAGAACTCCATTTGATCTTTGAATAGGACTAATTCTTTGAGTTGATTCCAAGTTACTTGTTGAATCCTCAAGTTGAGTTAGCATATTTAAGGTGATAGTGGAGAGCTCTGCATCAAGATGGTATGAAAGGAGAGAATGAAGTAAAGGATGGTCATTAAATGCTACAAACTTCTCGTTATACATACGGGGTAATGCATGAGCAATTTACAATCCACCCAATTTACAATGCTATATAAATTTGACATGTTACGATATTTTGTATCTCCATTTAGTCCAATGTACCAATTGGGTCTGCCCTACCCTTGATTGTCTCAAGTATTGCCTCGTGGTCTGACTCAAGAACCTTCCAAAGAGTTTTATTTTGCGGTCTTCCCCCATATCTGATTAAGTGGACATTTGATGCAACGATGAGGTTTGAATAATGAAGAATCTTTCTGTGTCTCCCAATCCTCAAACAACCACAACCTAGGGTTCTTCATAGCATACCGTCTAAGCCATGTACCAGTTACAACCACTGCTCCTATAGGGTATTCCAATTCTTCACCATCGATAACTGAGTGATCCAGTTTCTTTTTTGCCTCTACACAACGACACAAATAATAATCTGTCCCTTCTTCATTGTCTTCAGGTGCACTAACAGCAAAAACATGGCCTGTAATGATATAAACATAATGAGGACATTAGTTTACTAAATATTTATGATAAAGTACTAAATTTGAGATTATTTGTATGTGGAAAATACCGACCTGGTTGTACTAGATCAGATAAGCGATCAAAGTCAATGGATGATTCCATTTTTGTCGGTTGTAGTGATTCATGGGGATGATAGGAGGCAAGTGGACTCAAACTATGTGTATACCATTCGTCAACCCATTCCTTTGACTCACACCCATCCCAATCTTCATCTACACATGATGAACAAAAGCACGCCATATGTCGTGTGTGGATACTCCATGAACCTGCATTACAACTTCTAAAAGAGTGTAGCTCACTCGATCCTGTCAATGTACAACAATCCTCATATGGTGCAATGTTAGTTTCATCCATAAACCAAAAAAATCTACGAACCATAGACTCACCTTCATTACCTGGACCCATTGTAGCATTACACCATTGGACAATACATCTCGCATCTGACAATGTTGCTTTCTCTATGTACTTTAATTCTTCACGTGCTAAAGCTCTTTTAATACATGCACCTGCGCCATCGTGCTCTCCCTTTCCATGACCAGCCTCTGTGAAATTCCACATATATTGAATTCCAGTAATCTTATGCATCCTGCACAACCAATAAAACATCCGCGAATTCTTGAATTGGGATGCACAATTATCTGACCAAATGATATGTCGATGATATTTTATGCCCCTATTTGCCAAATGACCATAAAATAATTGAAAGCAACCATGTACAAACTCTGTAGAATGTGAGCGATCATCGCTGATATAAAAATGATACTCCCTCAATATCTTCCTATTCTGCTCTATACTGTCTAGTGCATGCATGAATGCTATATGAACAAATATAGCAACCTGTTGAGAGCTATAATACTTTGCTTGCACCTCATTCTGTGGTTGTAGTGTGTAGTTCTCTGCAAAGTCCACAACTGAAACAATGGTTTCAAGTGGGAATGTGTCCTTGCACAACTTGAATTGCATATCTAACCATCGTGCTCTATGTGTATGCCTTGCATACTCATAAATAACTTTTTTACAAAAAATGTCCATGAACTGATACACTGGAATTTTTTCAATTACTAAATCACATTTTTTAGCCTCTTTTCCATCTTTTAGATTGTATGTCACGGGCTTATATTTTCCAAATTCCACTATTTCATTACCGATTGCATGCGTACTCTCCATATGTTGACAAATTGGCAAACGTCGCAAACCTCCGCAATCTATGCATGTACCATTCAAGCATGAGAGCTTGTAAAATTGTTGACCATCCACTCTTTCACATAAAATGGTAGATATTAATTCCCTTGAAGATCTAGGTGGGACATTTATGTTACAATCCTGCAAAACATTGTTAGAGTGCAAAGCTACACATATATTCCTATAAACTTCAAAATGGTTAGAAAATTCAATATGTACCCTACAACAACAAGTTGTGCGTGTGTGATTTATCTTGACATAAAAAGGTTTACACATTTCAAAATATCTCTGACTAATTTTAATTTGAGGATACGAAAGCATAAATTTTGAAAAGAATTGTGTTTGAGTTGAATCCAAAAAATGTTTTGGATGTGGAACACGAATTCGACTACCAATCCTCCTTCTTACAACATCTCTTTGATTAGGAGATACCCGTGTATTATTCTTCCAAAATTCTTCAATCAAGGATTTCAAAGCTTCAACAATTGCTTTATCTTTTCGCGGTAGTCTACTGGAAAATGCCCATAACTCATTGCTATTTGGATCTTCCACTCTTTTACGCCTTCTCAGGGCTCTCATTAGAGACTTTCTACTTATTTTCAATGTTTTTCTTGTCTTTCTAATGAGTCGAGATTTCTTCATTTGATTGCTTACTATTGTTGATATAAGTACACGACGTGTGACATTACTATCTTTCATGCGTGATGTAGAACCCACACTCTCATATGCAGTCATTAGATTCTTTACAACAGATTTTTTGCTAGACTCATCCATTGTTCTTAGCCCAAGAATCTTCATGATGGGCCTAAATTTAAGATTTCTCATCATTTCAACAAATAGTTGACATCTTCCTGTCATGTTTAAATTCTCAAAAAATGATCTCCAAATACGATTAGCATTTCTTTGACAAGTACACTTGGGAATCTTGTCAGGCATTGCTTGCAAAATGTTAGTATCAATATCAATCAAATATTTTGGCTTTCTATAAATAATTCTAGGAGCATCAGAAACATTATGTGTGAATTGCATACCATCTTGAGTGTCATCAACATGAGACGATGTGGTTGCTACACCTTCAGATGTAGATAATGGTGTGCCTTCAACATGATATAAGGGTGTGCCTTCAACATGACACATTGGTGTGACTCCACCTTCGGAAGTAGACGATGGTGTGCCTTCAACGTGATACATTGGTGTCCCTCCACCTTCGGAAGTAGACAATGGTGTGCCTTCAACATGATACATTGGTGTGCCTCCAACATTGGATGACGATGTCTCTTCAACTTGGGAACTCATAGATGATGTCCTCGCATTTTCATAATTCAATTGTCTCGTTGCACGCAAGTTTCTCATTCGTTGTCTTTTTGTTTCCAATTCCAATTCTCTTTTACATTGTATTGATGTTTCATGTTCCTCATCCAAAGACAAATCTTCTTGTATGGTTTCTAATTTTTTGTGTTCACGAAGTTGTCTCATTCTTTCCCTTTTCTTCTCTTTGTCTCTTTCATGCTCTTCCGATGTTAAATTCTTTGCTCATTTCCTTGGCATGATGATGATTTCTACATATGAATTGATTACAATTTTAAAAATATAATATAAATGTAAAACAATAAGTCAAATTCTAATTTAAACCTCTTACAATATGACAAATTATAATATAAATTTATTATAATTATATCAAATTATGCATTGAACAAGTATATATCATACCAATTATAAACCAAAACACTCTTTATTCACATTTGATATGTAAAAAACTAAAAAACTTACCTCAATCAATAAATTTCGCTGATAATGATTGACCTTCGCAATTTGATGTTGATTTTTAAACAATAAAATAGTGCAAATTGACAAAATATGTTTTTTTGTCACTTAGCACCATGAAAAGAAGAAAACTTGTTGGCTAAGATGTAAAAATCAAACAAAAACAGCAAAAGTGGGCCTCAATCATGAGTTTCATGGCCAATTTAACCGTTGTTTTTAGTTTTGCATAGCGCGAGCGCGCTATGCAAAACTAAAAGTCTCTCGTCTTTACTTTTTCATAGCGCGCACGTGCTATGTAAAGCTAAGACTAGAGTGATAGTCTTTAGTTTTTCATAGCGCGCACACGCTATGTAAAACTAAAGACTAGAGTGATAGTCTTTACTTTTTCATAGCGCGTACGCGCTATATAAAACAAGAAAAAGGGAGAGAGGGAGAAGGTGATAAAAAAGGGAGAGGGAGAGAAGGAGAGAGGGAGAAGTTGAGAGAGAGAGAGAGAAGGGGAAAGGGAGATAGACAAGGGGAAGGAGAATGAATGTAGTCCTTACAAGTAGTACTTATTTTGCCGCGGGCACTAGCAGTAGTACTGAGAGACCAATAAATATGTGTATGTTTGAGCCTTGGTTGGATATGGGAGATGGTTGGATAGTTTGGATGGACTCTAGATTGGAGAGGGATTGTGAGGGAGTGGATTGAGATAAGGTCATCTGACTAGGATCTATGTGTTAGGCCAACAAATCTAGGGGTGACTATAGCATATACAATATGGTGGGTTAGGATGATACCAAGAGATATGTGTAGGATAGGGATTCCTACCCTATGGATGTGTAAGAGGGAGGTGCACATACAAGGACACTAGGTTGATGCATACCAGTTGGCTTAGTGCTTGAGGAGAGCAGTGGTAGTGGCACTATGGAGGAAGAGAAAGGAAGCATCACCTATGAGGGGTTACAAAGACAGGTAGAAACACTTTACCAAAGGGTGTTCAAGAAAAGAGTAGCTAGGTAAGATAGAGGGGGAGATGGAGGAAGACCATGGGTATAGGTAACCTAGATATATGGAAGAGATAGTGGGTAGGGATGTGTTACCATGATGGACATTGATCAGGGTGCACAAGCACAACCACAAGTACTAGGACAAGGACAAAGACAACATTGGTACCGCAACCACCATCTAGTACATGGACCAATATGGAGGACTAGAGCATCCATAAAGGTACAAGGAGAGGGAACCTCATCCATAGGGGATCATGTGACAAAGATGTTAGGCCCAAAAGGAGGTAAATACAACTAAGAGTGGTGGGGTTAATCAATTGTTCACTCACAATTAAAACTTGAGAATGTCATAATATAACATATATGCAAATTAGATAACTATGCAGATAGACTAGATAAGAATGAAAATGCTCTGATAGTTTACCTCCCCAAGACATAATCAAGGATGGGGGTAAAAGGCTTAATTAGGAAAAGCAACTAGGTTAGGATGAATTATGGGTGAATAAAAATGCAAGTGAAATGGTGATGAAAAATGATCATGGATCTTGAGTACCCTTGCAAATGGCTTGTCATGTAGCGAGCACTTATTTTGATTTAGCAACATCAGTGAATAGCCAAGGTATGAAGAGCCAAGGTTGTGGCATAAATAGTGCATAGGACATGACACGACAAATAGAAACTGTTAGACTGGCATCACATAAGATCCATAAAGGACTTTGGTGCAAATGATGTTGGAAGAACACAAGCAAGAGATATGACCTAGTGCACCATGTGACTATTGGAATCACATGTGGAAGTGCAAGGAACAAATTTAGACCACACACAAAAGAAAATAAAACCATAAACAAGTCCCAAGTTTCATCATTCACGACACACCATGATATAAAGGATCATGGTAACCTTGAGGAGACTAAACAAGAGAACTCCAAGAAAGATATAAAAAAATCCAAAAGAACTAATGTCAACATGAATGTAACAAATATCTTTTGCCAAAATTAGATGATTGAAGAAAAAGATTAGATTTGACATGTTTGACATAAGGATGGATGCATCCTACGTAGACTGATGGTGGGATGATGAGTGACTGCCTGAGGATAAAATACACTCATATATGTTATGATACCTAATGGCAACAAACAACCAAGAAAGACCAAATGTACCCAATTTATATCTAAATGTACCCAAATGTATATCTAACCCAACGTTTAAGAGCTATGTATGTTATGATACCTAATGGCAACAGACAACCAAGACAGACCAAACCAATTCTAGAGGCCCTGCAATGCTCAAAAGAGTAGGGCAATGGCATATCTACAACATTGGAAAATCATGTTAAGCATGATAATATCCACAGAGATTTGTGTCAGTTTTAGACAAAAAAATCAGTTTGAATAGATTATATATTTCACATGCTTATAGAAGCGTGCAATATGCAATATTTTCTTACTTGCAGTTGTAATTTTAGAAATCCTTGACAATCTAGAGAGAGAGAGAGAGAGAGAGAGAGAATTGATAGCAAGTGGGATAATGCAGATGCTTTAATAAACCACTATCTTCTTTACTCAAGCAACATCTGGTTCATCTGCTCGACTGGGGCATGTTTGGGATCAAACAGTCTCCATTTAAACTCAAGTCTCTAGAAGCAATTATATTTGTCAGTAGAGGAGATACACCTATTGGATCTGCAATAACTTTATGCTCACTGGAATTTCCATTTCTCTTCAATTGGGATACTCTTTCAAAAATTGCATCTACCCTTTTACCAATTTCAAAAATTGAATGGGTCTATTTGAGGACCTCCAAGGAGTTGGTTGCCTAAATGAGAACCTTGAGATGAATCGGGAACTTCTCTATGAAAGAGATCAGTACCTTGATAATCTCTCCACTTGTCAACTGAATTAAAACCTTGGACCATAGATGGCTGCCCTTTGTTGTAAAATGAGTCTAGTGAGACTACCTTTCCAAAGGTGCCAATGAACTTACATAATTTGATGGATATTGCCCAACATGAGTAACCGGGTTTCCCAAGTCCTGTAAATGTAAGGCCATTGATGAATAGGCATTTCTAATAGAAATATTTGTGGTGCTAGATTGAAGTGCATGAACAAATTCTTTGCCTACTAATGAACCAATTTTCAAGGCTTCATTTCACATTGCTCTATGGATAATTCCACAACACTTGTTACTTCTCTATCTAAAATTTTTGTGTCAGTGTACATGTCCACTGAAGAGCTTCTGTCACTACTTGAGCTACTAGCAAATGGTGAGTACTCATGATGATCATCTCACATAGGCTCACACGCATATCTTACTTTTTTCCTTTGCCGCTTTCCCCTTCCTAGCTCTTCTTCCTTATCTGTAACTTCTATCATGGGTCCAAGAAGCTCTTCCCACTCTTTCCAAAATTGCATCTACCCTTTTACCAATTTGGGATATTGAATGGGTCTATTTGAGGACCTTCGAGGAGTTGCTCACCTAAATGAGAACCTTGAGATGAATTGGGAACTTCTCTACGAAAGAGATTAGTACCTTGAGAAGCTCTTTGTTTGTCAGTTGAATTATAACCTTGGACCATAGATGACTACCCTTTGTTATAAAATGAGGAGTGAGACTACCTTTCCAAAGGTGCCAATGAACTTACATAATTTGAGGGATATTGCCCAACATGAGTAACTAGGTTTCCCAAGTCCCGTAAATGTAAGACCATTGATGAATAGGCATTTCTAATAGAAATATTTGTGGTGCTAGAATGAAGTGCATGGCCAAATTATTTTCTTGCTAATGAACCAATTTGAGGCTTCATTTCACATTGCTCTATGATAATTCCACAGCACTTGTTACTTCTCTATTTGAAATTTTTGTGTTCTAGTGTACATGTGCACTGAAGAGCTTCTGTCACTACTTGAGCTACTAGCAAATGGTGAGTACTCATGTCATCATCATCATCTAACATAGGCTCACATGCATATCTTACTTCTTTCTTTTGCCGCTTTCCCCTTCCTAGCTCTTCTTCCTTATCTATAACTTCTATCATGACATGGGTCCAAGAAGCTCTTCCCACTCTTTTCCATTAATTGTGGGCTTTTACTCTTCGTCCTAAGTAATTGGCATACCTTCGATGGCACCAAAAATCACCATTAGATTCTAAAATGTCCCTTTCTCTCACATTAATCTCTCTATTAAGAAGATTTTCTATATCTTCTTCGGTATATTGAATAGATGTAACTGCAATCCCATGTTCATCAGAATATTCCTTGCACCATTGAGTGATACATCATGCAATTCCTTAATAGTTTCATTCTTAAGAAAATTCATAACTAGATTTTCCATAGCCAATTTTCTTCTTCATCATTGCAATATTTTCTCCTCAACTGCACATTTTGTAATTAGTTGATATACAATCACATTTTTCTCTTAGCCAATCCCATGGGCTCGCAATTAAACCTGTAAATCCATAAAAGGGTTGAAATTTGGATCTGATTTGATGCACCTTCGCTATTTGATCTATCCCTTCCCTTTCATTTCACTTGCTTTGCTTATTTTTCACATCATAGGCCAAGATTTGACAGTGGATATGACCTTGGTGCTATCGACGTTAATGGTAAATTTTACCTTTTATCTATTATTTTTTGTCATTTTTATTGTATGATGCTTTTGTATATGAATTGTGGATATTCTTTAGGAAACATTTCATCCTTCTTGTAGGATGCCTTTGTATACAAATTTTAGAGAATCTCTATTTTGGAAAGAGAGAGAGGAAGAGAGAGTGCTCTCTATCTCTCTCTTTTCCTCTCAATTCAATATAGCGCGCACGCGCTATAGGGCGCGTGCGCTATAGCACGAGCGTGCTATTGAAAACTATGACTTTCATAGCACGCACGCGCTATGAAAGTCATAGTTTTCAATAGCGCGCTCGCGCTATAGCGCGTGCGCCCTATAGGGCGCACGTGCTTTTCAAGGCATTGGAATTTACCAATCCTAAGGCTTGGATTTGCCTTGGAAATCCAACCCAAAGGCTTGGACGATTCAAACAGGCCTGAGACGTGTTTTCCAGCAAACATACAAAAAAATAACATGTTTTTTTGTGTGCTCCTCGTCAGGTTTACTCGTAGTTCAAGAACCTAAGAATCAGACAACATGATATTGTAGATCTCTCTGTTAGCTATCTAAGCATATAATTTATTTTGAATTCTGATTATGTTAAGTTTTTCAACTCTAATTTCTTTTATGTGTATGTCTGTTTTTTGTAAAAAACCAACGTTTAGTATTTTGGGCATAGATTTTGGCTCGTTCATCAAATTTTGCAACAAGTTACATTTTTAGAAACTAGACTCCATTCTACACACTTAAAAAAAAATAAAAAATGATTTTTGATTAGTTTTAAATGATTTCTAGGGGGAGCACATAGAAATTTCATGTTTTTCGGATGTGTGCACTTCATAAATTCATAAAAAATTATACATTCATCAAAAAATTACCAAAAAATTCTGGGATAAACTACGTGGTGTTAGCTAACTTCTCACTGAAGCGATTAAAAAAATTCAAAAAAAAAGTTAACATTTTAGGGGGAGCACACCAGACGCTATGTTATGTTTTTTCACAAAAAATAGGACCACTTTTTGTGCTCCCCCTTTTTGAGGGCCTTAATCTGCACTATTTTCAAAATAAGTTAGTAGTTTAGGAACTAGATTTAGAGTATTACAACTCTTGTTTTTGTCGCATCTTAAAATTTTGAGTCTAACTATCTTCAATTTGTTGTTGAAGTTCAGAGTTTGCTGATTTCAAGAAAAAAATGGCATCTTATACCCCCTTTTTGGTCCCCCATCTTTGTGCACTTACCCACTAGTAATGCCAATAATTTGATTTTCAGGATGGTTATTTTTTACGTACCTTGGAGTTTTAGGAGTCTCAATAGTCTTGCTTTTACTAGCATCACAAGCCTCTTTTTCACTTTCTTCCTCAACAAATTCTTCTTTTGCAGTAGTAGTAGTTTCTTTTATCTCTGAAATCTTATTATTGTCATACATTCTTTCTTGTATCTGAAACTTCTCACCTATTCTCACATTGTTACTTTCAATTATCTTCCTCAATCTCAGATTGAAACATTTGTAAGCCTTGCTTTTAATAGAGTAACCAAGGAAGATCCCTTCATCACTTCTAGCATCAAACTTCCCTATCTCATCATCCCTCTTGATATAACATTTACTACCAAATATTCTGAAATATTTTACAGTAGGAGTGTGATCAAACCATAGTTCATAAGGAGTCTTACGTGTACCTTCTCTAATTTGAATTTTATTCAATGTGTATACTGTTGTTCCAACAACCTCTCTCCAATGTACATGAGATACATTACCTTCAATCAACATTGTCCTAGCAGCATCAAGTATAGCCCTATTTTTTCGCTCTGCTATCCCATTCTATTGTGGAGTCCTAGGAGTAGATGTTTGTCTCTTTATCCCATGTTCTTCACAATATGAATTGAATAAGTCTAAAGTAAATTCTCCACCTCTGTTTGACCTTAAACACTTGATCTTTAAACTTGATTGATTTTTTACTTTTGCTTTGAATTGTTAAGGTTTTAGGATCATTGCAAATGTAATAGCACTATCTCATTGTATGTGTTTTCCAAATGCAACAATCTCTTGCATTTATATTGAGAATGAGTCAAGAAGAGACATGTCTATTCATTAATATATAATTAATATAATGAAAAATATGATTGTATATATATATAATTAATGTAAATATTAGAGAAATTAATACAATACTCAAGAGTTATTATATATATATATGTGTGTGTGTGTGTGTGTGTGTGTGTGTGTGTGTGTATCTCATATATACTAAATATATATACATATCTTCACTAATATTGAATCATAATGTTTATCTGACTAAAGCTACAAAACATCAACACTCCCTCTTAGCTGGGGAAGATAAAATTCATCAATCTAAAAGAGCAACACAACGTTAAATGTGAAATTTTATTTTTTTATCACATTACTGTGATGTCAAAGATATGTACTGACTAGGAATATCAAGTCTTATGATATTCACCATAACTCATAAGTTTATAAATATCATCTCATGATATTGGGAGTATATGTCACAGAATATCAAGTTGCAAGATATTCTCCAAATACTCAAAGTAATGGCCTACCAACATCAAGTCACATGATGTCCACCAAGTACTCAAAAGTTTACAAAGATATCATCTCATGATATCAGGAGCATTGGCCTGCAGAATATCAAGTTGCATGATCTTCATCAAGTGCTTAGAGTAATGGCCTACCAACATCAAGTCACATGATGTCCACCAAGTACTCAGCAAAATTATAAAGATATCATCTCATGATATTAGGAGCATTGGCCTGTAGAATATCAAGTCGCATGATATTCACCAAGTGTTAAGATTAATGGTCTACCAACATCAAGTCACATGATGTCCACCAAGTACTCAACAGATGTCCATAGGTAATGTGCACTTACCATAAGAACATTCACATCATCTATTATGATCTATTTCAACCATCACAAGATGTTTATCACAATAGAAGATCACATTATTGTAAGATCATCACCTTCCAATAACTTTTGCAAATACAAGTGATAATCATTTGGAAGTCGTCACTTCCTCATGATTTACATAGAGGTTAGGCCCATTAAAAACATTCGTGATTCATTAGTATAATAATCAATTATATCAAGTTTACGTCAAAAGTGTTTCACCTTCAATAGTGAACTCCCTCTCAATCAAGATTGTCACACGTTGAATGAACCATATGCTCCCTCTAAAGCTCAAGTTTATCAACTTCTTGACCTCTTTTGAAATGTCAGACTCCCTTTGCATCTAGTCTCAATCATCAATTCATTTTCAAGCATCAAGTTCTTTCTCCCTTGAATGCAATTATCTTGTGCTTCTGTCTTGAAGGTATGTCAGGGAGTGATTACAAATAGTTCACTAAACTATGTCGACCAAAAATACCAATGATAGAAGCATACAAGATTTTAATAACCAATAGCATAGCATGAATTAAAATAAAAATAAAAATTATGTGCATTAGTAAAACATGGAATACTTATCTTTTATAAATTTCAAGTATTTCATTATGTAAGGTGAGCCCATATAGAAAATATTATGCTAATTCACAAAATAACATCATCATTCTCAAACACTACCATAATTATTCACATGACCTATCTTGAATATCCAAAGGTTCTATACACTATCACAACCTTCAATCTTAATAGATCTCCCTTCAAGCAGTTAGGCTTTTAAAGAAGGAACCTCTCTCTTTTACAGATTTTTTTTTTGTTTTGCATAGACCCGTACACATTTAGTTGTAACTTTTGAACTAGACCTTTCCTTTCCAATCTCTTCAGTGAGTCTCTTCTAAATTGGTTTTTCACAAACATATCCAAAATTTAGCAAAATCCAATGGTGCATTTGTGATATATGGTCCTCGTACCGAGACTGTATTTTCTGAGACAAACACAGATTCACCATTAATAAACTACTCTCTTACATTTGCAACTTAGCTCTGATACCATGTTAAGGTTTTAGGATCATTGTAAATTTAATAGCACTATCTCATTGTATGTGTTTTCCAAATGCAACAATCTCTTGCATTTATATTGAGAATGAGCCAAGAAGAGACATGTCTATTCATTAATATGTAATTAATATAATGAAAAAAAAAAATATATATATATATATATATATATAATATCTCTTGAGTATTGTATTAATTTCTCTAATATTTACATTATATATATATATATATATATATATATATATATATATATATATATATATATATATATATATATATATATATATATATATATATATATATATATATATATATATATATATACATCTCATATATACTATATATATATATACATATATATATATACATATACATATACATATATATACATATATATATATATATATACATATACATATATATATATATATATATATATATATACATATACATATATATATATATACATATACATATATATACATATATACATATACATATATATACATATATACATATACATATATATATATATACACACATACACATACATATCTTCACTAATATTGAATCATAATGTTTATCTGACTAAAGCTACAAAACATCAACATGGATAACTTGAATTTATCAAGTGCTTCTAATTTTTCTCTTAAATAAGTAACCCACATCATTCTAGAAAAGTCATCAACAAAGAGTATAAAATACCTTTCACCATAGTATGACTTTGTTCTTGTAGGTCCACATAGATCTTTATACACCAGATCCAACTTCCCTTTTGATGTATATGATTTGCTTTTCTGATTGCTTCTAAATCTGCTTTCCCATAACACATTCTCTACATACAGTGTTAGATGGTTTCACAATCTTCGGTAGATCTCTTGTTGCATTAGCCATACTTGCCTACACAATGTTATCAAAATTAACATGACAAAATATCCTATGCCATAACCAACTGTCATCTACCTTCGCAACACAACAAGAGGCTCCAGATGTGTTTAGTTCAAATACATTACCTCTAGATTTTGAACCGGTAGCAATCAATTTTCCTTCCTTGCTTCTGATAAAACATTTACCATTAACAAAAATTAACTGAAAATATTTATCCATTAACTGTCCGACACTTAAAAAATTATGTTTCAGTCCTTCAACAAGTAGTACATTGTCTGTATTAGTCTTTCCATCCAGAGTAATGGATCCTACTCCTATGATGGATTTAGGGAGATTTTCCCCAAACCTCACAACACCTCCATCATAATTCACTAATTTAAAAAAAAAATTCTTATCGCTAGTCATGTGATGAGAACATCCACTATCCATTATCCATTCAGTTTTATTGTCAACATGAGATACTAAGGCTTTTTCTTCATGTACTGGTTCATCTTTAATAGCAACAAATCCAATCTCTTCATAATCTAAATCATCATCATCATCAGAGATTCCTTCACTAGCATAATAACATTCTTTGCCTCTTCTAATATTTTCATAATCAAGTTTGTACTTAGAAACTCTTGTAGGACATCTAGATGCAAAATGACCTACCTTATTGCATGAAAAACATTTCAAGGGTAACTTTCCTTCAAAATTTCCCTTACCTCTTTTTTCTCTTCTAGCAATCAGTGCAACAAGTTCATCCATCTTTCTTTCTTTTGCCATTATCGTTTCCCATTCCTCAGCATACTCACCAAGCTCTTCTTTTAGGTCTTCTTTGCTTGTTCTTGAAAGCACAAATAATTTCTTGTGTGCAAATGCCTTAAATATAGATTCAACTTTAGGTATAGCTTCTCCTAATTCCACAGCTTCAAAAGTAGTTAGCTTAGCAATCAACATTTCTTTTCTAAAGTTTAGAGTTAGAGGTATAGTTTCTTCAATAGAAATAGCCTTGAACTTGTAAGTAGGATTTAGAGATCTGAGAATCTTTGCAATAACTTTATCTTCATCATAAGTGCCTCCACAATTCTTGATTCCGACTACAACTTTTGTAACCTTTTGAACATAGGCCCTAATGCTTTCATCTTCATTCATTTGCATCTTCTCCATCTTTGTCTTCAAGTTTTGCAACTTCACTTGTTTGGTATACTTGTCTCCTTCATAAAGTGCCTCTAATCTATTCCAAATTTCATGTGTCGAACCCAAATCTTTAATTTTAGTAAACTCACCCTCAAATAGTGTGCTGATCAATGCTTCTCTTGTGACCATGTTGCATGAGAATAACTTCTTTTCATCATCAGTGGCTGACTCCAAATCATTCTCAGCCTTCAAAGATTCCTTTTTATTTACAATCATCCATTAGTCAATGCCCAAACACAGCAGATGTGTTTGCATCTTATTTTTCCAACTGTCAAAGTTTTTGGGATCAAATTTAGGACTATCCTTCCTATAGAATGTCATCTCCAAGATCACCTCAAGTTGTTAAGCTTTCTCTCTGAGGACCACAAGCTCTGATACCAATTGTTAGGAATAACAGTCCACAATACAACTAAGAGGGGGGGTGAATCAGTTGTATAACAGAATATTAAACTTTAAACTTTAAGCTCCACAATATCAGATCCAAAGAACACAATGAATGCCAATACAATAACACAATATTTTGGTTTCGAGGAAACCCTGTTAAAGGTAAAAACCCCGATGGAAATTAGCACCCACAAATGATGTACTGAGAGTATAGTAATCCTTGTTAGAAGATATAAAGCCATGTATACAAGTTATAAACTCATGAGATTGTGAAGGTAAAGAACTACTGTCCCAAATTTGAATTTTGGGAATGAAGTTTTCCATATATATAATTATAAATGAATGAGATATTAATATTATGAGATTAGATTAAATTATTCACATACATATATATATACCAATATATATAATAATAATAGATATTATTATATATATTGAAATATATACATACATTCATAATTAAGAAAATTAATATATTCTCATATTATTAATATAATTATCTAATTAGTCATGCTAATGATATTTATCATGATGTTAATGATATTATTCATATCATCGATAATGAGTATCGATCATTAATTGGTCATGCTAATGGATCGATAACCAATATCGATCTTATACTAATTGATGTGTAAATTAATAATGAAAAACAAATGTATCGATTTGTGAATCAATAAGCATTGATTAGTAATGGTTTGTGAGAGCATGTCTCATGTAGAGACATGTCTCCTTTCTTTTATATATATAGTGAATTGATTCATATTAAAATCGTACAAAAAATAGATAAAGGGAAAAATCAACATACAATCTTCTTTACATATCAGTGGAGTTTATATTAAACTGCAATATAATCATATTGATATTGATATCAATATTGAATAGTGAGATTCCATATTAGATATCAATTGTAGATCAATATTGATAAGATGATCACACTCGTATCATCATTATATAAACTTTAATAATATCATCTTCTCATAGTGCTGCAAATCTACAAGAAGAAAATTCATTATTAGACTTATACATAAAAGCAAGAAAATAAAATTGCACTTACAATCTGATCACAAAATTTAACAATGTGGAGAATTAAATAAAAGGTTCTTAGTATTTATGGCTCAACTCTACTACCACCAAATAACTCAATCTCTCTAGACTTGTATGTAAACTCCTTTATAGGCATTCAAGAGTAATTGTAGCTACCTAAGGGTAATCACATTAGCACCCAAGATTATGTAGATCACATTAATACATGTACTCAACACCCAAATTGATTTGATATCAATTCTAATCTAAGGGAAAAATTCAAGCATGCATAAATTTTGGAATATGGAACTATAAACTTTAAACTAGGAAACAAATGCGCATTTATAGATTTTTATATGGCAGGAGAACAAGAAGTGAATAGAGAGATTATCAATGTGGAACCAAATGATACAACTGTATCAAACATCTTTTTTCTCTTTTTGTCCCATAAAATTGTGGTGGTCACAAGGGGGACCTCCTACCCATTAACATATTCAACTTAGAAGTTACACAAGTCACTCAATTAATTCAACATTTAAGCCACATTGATGTCACTTTGGGGGATTTGAACATGGGTCTCCAACATGATAATCTTATGGCCTTGCCATTTGATCATGACTCTATTGACTATTGGCGGAGGAGCACCAAAAGCCCTTGAAACCCATTGAAGACCAATTTGGTCAAAACATTGTAATAAGGCCAATGAGAGGCCATATCTTTTATTTTCATAGTGAAGTAGTGTCATCTCATGCATTATATTGCACTTGGAAGGCCATTTGAGCCATTCTTGTAAGCCTTAAGGCAATTTGGGCCTATGTTGGTCAAACCTAGTCAAAGGTCCTAAAAGGGGTCAAAGATGGAAACGATGGTAGACATAATGTTTTTATACTATATTTGACATATTATTAGAGGTATAAGTCATTACAGGGTCATTTGAGCATGTATTGTACAATCTTGCAAAAATTATTAATTTAATTACATAGTCTACTACCTTATCATTGAAATCGACATTTATAAATGGTATGTTGAATGTTTAATTTCCTTGGTTTTTTTTGCGATTTTTCTATGTTTAAGTATTCATATATAGCCTGATTTTTTTGCTTGTGAATTAGTAAGACCATGTCAGATTATATCAATGAAGAACAAAACAAGAGACACTTGCTAGATTGTGGTCTAACTTCAAAAGAAAAGGTGATGGAAAAATTTATTGTGCCTGCAAAAATTGTAAGGGCTTAAAGATTTGAAGACTTCTAGTCAAAACAACTGAGAGATATTGTAGGCAACATGGTCACATTCAAGGGGAGAATAATTACCGTCGATTGGTAAGTTGTTCATTATATTATTTTAACAATTTATATACATAAGAAATCACTTCATGATGAGATCATGATCAAGGTTTATTTATGCTCATCATTTTCATATAGGTCGACCTCCCCAAGGCACATGTTATGGACCACAACAACTTGGAGAATGTGGATTTCCAAGTGGAGGAACATGGAGGTGTGAATATCAAAGTTGAAGATAATGATCCCATGGAGGAATATGATCATGTGCTAGAAAACACAATTGAAGATGATGTTATTAGCGCAATTGATCATGTGCCAAAAAATAGAATTGAAGATGATGGTATTGGCATAGCTGATCATGATGATCATGATGACCTTGATGTTGTTCATGATATACCTCTACTTGAGAAGGCATACAAGCCCCTTTGCAAAGGCCCTGAAATAACTTTTCTCTCCATTGTATTGTTGTTGGTGAACTTGAAGGTTATGAATGGTTTATCCAACATAAAAATCTCACGTATGTTAAGGTATGTCATATATGTCATATTTTTCATCTATTTTAGCTGTAATTTAATTATAGTTAATAAAGGGTGAATCATGTACCATTAATATTCTTTACATTAACAAAATATATTTTTTTACCATAGAATGATAGGTGAGTTTTTGTTACCACCATCAAATATTCTACCTCGCTCATTATGATAATTATCTTCCATAATGAAAGATATTGGAATGGAGTATCAAACAATAGATGCACATCCTAATGATCATACTATATATCGTAAACAACATGAATTTGTAACAAAATGCCCTGAATGTCATATCAGTAGATATCAAACAGATAAAATAACAAAAAAGGTGTCTCACAAGGTTCTTCATTATAATCTCATTATTCCACATCTGCAATGATTATTCAGGTGCACTAGCTTGGAACACTTTATGGATTACCATGCACACAATAGAATTCAAGATGACATTATTTGAATGCCTGTGGATGGTTTTATATTTAAGGACATAGAGGAAAAGTGGCCACACTTTAAATAAGAACCTTGTAATCTTAGGCTTTCACTGGCAACAGATGGTATCAATCCATTTGGAGAGCTAAGATCTGTTTACTCGGTGTGGCCTGGTTTTGTTATCAACAATAGTGTTCCTCTATGGATATCAATAAAGAGGGAACACATAATGTTGGCAATGATTGTTCTAGGTATTTTTTATTTAATAGTCATCTACATTAAATTATAAATACCATTGTAAAAAGGTCATAATAATTATGTAATATTTTTGTTAATTCAACTAAGAAAGTACCAAGTTAAAGATATGAATGTATATATTGAGCCTCTTATTGACGAGTTGGTGGAGTTATGGAATAGTGTGACTATGTCTAACATCTCTAGACTAGTAGGACAAAGACAATTTTAATTCCATGCAATGCTTGTATAGAAACTACATGATTCCCTGGGGCTAACACATTTTTGTGATATGGTATAGTGTTCTAATTGCACATCATAATTATAACTATCAAAATAAACATTTAAAATCTAACTATACATGATCTTTTAGGTCTTCAAACAAAGGGAAAAATTGCATGTCATGTTTGTGGTCTGAAGATTAAATCTCATCATTCAAAAATTTTACAAAAGTAGGTGTTCGATGAGTATAGGCACTTCCTCCACAAAAGTCATAAATATTGAATTACCGAAAAACATCTTTCCAATAGAAAAGAAGAGACTACATCGGCTTCACAGAGAATGACACCTCGCCTATGGATGTTGGAATATAATAGAATAAATCATGGAGGTAATGTTATTCCATCTGATGGTTTATGTTTGTAATTTATATTTTGATATTATGTTTTGTTTACTGATGATGTAATTGATGATTGTGAAGGTCGTCAAGGCATTAATAACCACCTTCCGAAGGGACTAAAAAGTTATCGTAGAAAATTTAGTAGGTTTCCCTACTACGAGCAACTACAAATTGTGCATTTGTTTGATGCTATGCATATTGGAAAGAATATAAAAGATACATTATGAAAAATATTAGATGGAAGACGTGAAAAAGAAAAAATTGTCAAAATTTGTACTAACATCCAGGATTCCAATCATGCAATGAAAGACATCATTTGATCAAATAGAAATGGAGACCAGGTTGATATACATGCCCTTCCTTGGTTATTATCAGAGAAACAAAACAATGCTATAAAATAATTCATACGAAAAATTCAATTTCCCACAGGATTTGCTGCAAACATAAACAATCTCATATAAAAGAAAAGTGAATTTGGGTCAGGGATGAAAATGCATGATTGACATACCTTCATTAAGGTAATTCATGTTCTTGCGTATTTACTATATATTTGTATTATGCATGTAATTTTCATTGTATTATGTTAGAAAATAATGAAAAGATCATTTATAATTGTTGCAATACGTTCTACCTCTATCTCCCTCACAACACTTCAACAATAGTGTAAATCAAGTTATATATGACCTTGGAAAATACATGAGGTAAGTAGTGATATTTATTCGATTTGGTGTATAGATATTATATTTGGGATATGTTTTACATGTTATGTAATTTATTGTACTTTATTTTGTAAAGTCTCCTTTATATATTATTGCATCTTGAATCTCTTGTAGCTAGTTATCATCTAAAGAAATCCATAAAGAAGATATAAAATATTGGAAGAGAAAAATTCCTCAACTAATGTGTGAAATGCAAAAGTGTCTACCTTCAACTTTTTTCAAAGCACAAGAACACTACCTCATACACCAAGTTGAGGAGATTGAATTTTGTGGACCTATACATACTAGGTCAATGTGGATGGTTGAGAGGTACTTGAAATTTTTGAAGGCTTTGGTTCGACAAAGAGCACATCCTGAGAGTTCTATACTTGAGAGATATATGGTATACCAGACTATGGTATACATTACTGAATATCTTCTTAAGTTTGCAACAAAGATCCATGTAGATCGCATTTGGGATCCCAACCTCAGTAACACATTTGAAGGGGAGTACTTGATGGGGAAAGGTAGATTGAGGACAGTGAGAGGTAATTATAAGATGTTATTGTAGTTAATTAATTCTTAATCTTCAATATAAGTTAGTTATATGTCTATTTATTTGTTATACAATTGGTCGAGAGTGGGATGCACTACATTCGTATATTGCAAACAATCTTGATTGGATGACGATATGAATTGAAAGATGTCAACATTCTCGTCACTCATTAACATGGAAAGGTGTGGCTTCATTGGTTAAAGAAGCTCATCATAATGGAGATTCCAATGTTACGTCAACGAAAATTGATTTAGCAAATAGTTTAAGAAATACAGAGGTATGTAAAAGTCTATTAATCATCCATATGTTTATCAACTCGCGATACAATAATTTTTACATGTTTGACATATTGTAGGTCAAACACCACAAAACTATGTGCTACAATGGTCATAAATTTTGCATCAAAAAGTTGGATGACATGAAGAAAACTTGTGATTCTGGGATAACTACAGTCTTTGAAGTGACTAATATTTCATCTAGAAATGGCATACATCCTCAAGACTCTCAAAATCGATACTATGGCATTTTGAATGATATATTTGAGTGTGACTTCAATTCCTTCAAATTAGTTCTATTCGTCATTAAATGGTACAAGCTACGACTGAATCAAAATAATCCTGATAGAACTATTATTGAACATGATAATGGATTTATAATGGTTAATACAAGGTCCTTTGAATAAGTTGGAGATGAGCCCTATGTTTATCCAAGCCAATGTGAGCAGGTCTTTTACTCAGAGGTTCCAAATAAATCAGGTTGGTCATTTGTTGTTAGACATGATCCAAGAGGAATCCCAGTAAAGTGTAATGTGACCGAAGAAGAAGATGTCAAAGAAGTAGAAGATGATGTAGATGATGATCACGATTGACATTTAGTCAATGATGTTCATGACAGAAATGTTCACAAAGAAGAAGACCTAAATGATGATGTTGTTCATGGTGATGTTGATGATGATGGTGATGATGGTGATGGTGACATTGTTGATGATGACAATGATGATGTCGATGTCAATGCTGACGCTAACGCCAATGTTGACGACAACAAAAATGATGACGATGATGATGGTCATGGTCATGATGATGATGATGATGATGGTCATGATGATGATGATGATGATGATGATGATGATGAAGAAGAAGAAGATCAATGGCATGAATGATATATTGACTCAATGTTATATTTTGTGTTGAAAATAACCATGAAATACTTATCACCTAAAGGAACAAGATTTTTTATGTTGAAAAGATTTAAAATTATCAAATGATTTTTGTGAAAAGATGTTTTCCAACTTTAGCTCTAAGTGCATACACCCTCTTTATGCATTTATCCTACCCTCTCTACACTTTGATGCCATTTAATAGCATAGAAATGCACACTTTCATGCTATTTAATAGCATAGCTTATGAAGATACATATGTGATTTATGATACACTTACACTACTTTTGATTTACTAATTCCTTAATTCATAATTTTTTTAATTAAGATTTGGTTTTTAGAAGGATACCATGGTTTAGTATAATTAAAGTATTCTAAAATTGATCTTCCCAATATTTGTCAGCATGATTTATTCTTCTTCAATGGTGTCTTTATAGCACAAAAGGTTACTCTTTGAGCCCATGATTAGTTGGTTTTAGAGAATTTATATGGTCACAAAATAAAAAATTGGAGGCTTGGAGGTTCAAGGAGGGAAGAAGTCCAAAACAAGTACTTATTTGGAGAAAATCCAATGTTTGACAAATTAAGAGAGAAAATCAAATTCTTGTTTTCAAGAAAAGACAATCAAATTCTCAAATAAGACAAAATAGTTTGAGTAAATATTTAGATAATAGTAAATGTGTATTGATAAGATTTATATGGTCATCAATGTATCAGTTTGTACAATATTTAGATAGGTTATATCCCACTTAAAGTAACTGAATTTTATGTTCTTTATTTTTTCAAATTAAACTATAAGGTTGAATTTATGGGAGAACATATAAGAAAAAATAGTAAAATAATTGAATTAAATAAAATAATTTTGAAAATATTATTGTTGTAGCCCAAATTACTATTTTATATGAATTATAGTAGTTTTTAGGGAGTATATATGTCGACTTACGCGGTGGTTTATCTTTTTGAGCTTTCATAAATGGTCTTTGTGCAAGAGATCCACTTGTTTCATTTGATTTAAAAGTTATAATATATCCTATTTATCATATAGACTATCTGTAAACATGTTACCATATGTGACCATGTACCAAATTCTAGTCATTATTTTTATCTCTATTTGGTTCACCCTTTTGTTTATCTCCTTCTCTACTGCCAGTTTGTTCTTCACAACTTTTACTTAAACATTGATTCCAAACATCTGGAAAAACAATTTAAATATTGACATAGTTAAAATAGAAATATGAAGAAAACTAAATAATAAATGTGCACAATGAAACCCTTCAAGATACCATGTGAATACATGAACAAAATTGTCATATCAAGGGAAAATAAGAGTATGAGAAAACTCTCCACAAGAAAGCACCATAAATAGCCAAAGTGACTAAATTTAAATGTAGATTAGAGGTATTTAAAGACAACAAACAATACAATATATAATTTTTCTATTTTATTTTATAACAATAAAAAATTTATTTTCTACAAATACCATCTTGCAAAAAATTCAATTGCCAATATAGCAAAGAATCATAAAAACTAGTCCCTTGAAATAAATTTATGTATCCATATTGCTTCACAATTGTTTAGTTTCTTGATCAAGAAACAAAAACAAACTATTGATAATTATTCCTATCAATCAAATCTAATGACACTAAAGATATCTACTGGTTTTAATATCTACTTTCTACCACTTCAAATCCAATGACACTAAAGATATCTGATGGCTATAATATCAACCAAAGAAACTATACAAAGCATGAAATCTAAGCATTCAATCTATTTACATTGGATTCAACCAAAAATTAATTAACTGTCATTGTCACAGAAAGAAAACTAGAATTGTCTATGAAATCTACTTTGGAAAATGAGTTCTCCAATAGTCCAACCCCCATACACACTTCTAAAAATCCTTAAATAGTCCATTTGACTTGGGACAACTACCTATCCTGACCAATAACTCTATTAGGGCAATTTTGCAACTTTTGGACAAATGTTGTCAAAGTTGCTCGAGCAACTTTGACAACTTTTCAAACTTGTCACCATTTCTTTCTCTGACCCTACATAAGGGCTCTCTAAGTCTTCTAACCTTACTCTAACCCTATCTAGGCCTCAAAATAGGTCTTTTATGCACTCTAGGTGCTATTTCCATATCTGGGCCTATATTGGCATCTAGGTGATTACAAGGGTCTCTTGGACCATGGAGATCAGACCACATACACAACTAAACCAAACTATAGAAAATCAACCTAAACACACTTAACTAATTTAAAAACATCTAAGACCAAGAGTAGGCCACTCACAAACAAAATTTGAGGGATCTAACCCCTAGGTGCTCCTAGACCAAAAAGGCTTCTCCAATCCATGGAGAGATGTCTTTAATATGCCTTCCATTTTGTTGGGAATGTAGCCAATGCTATTTGTTGGTAGACCTTCAATTGGTGGCAATGATAGCTCCATCAAATTAACTATTTTTCTTGACTTCAACAATCACATGATTTTAGAAATATCAATCAACTTTTGGGAGTTGTAATTTGATCATAATTGATAGCTAGTAATTAATCCTTCTATATCCACATTTGAATGACTATGTTTAAGTGTAATCAAATATAAGAGAGACAACCAAAGAAATCTAATAATGGGCTAGATCCAAGCATTTTCCTTTTATTTGAGGCCAACAAATTTAAAGTTGTCTCAATTTAATATGATATAGTAGTTAAAACCTACTAAACCCAAGGAATTAGACACATCATGAAATTGTGCTAGATCCTCTCAAGGAATTAGACACATCATGAAATAAACTCCCCTTCAAGGCATACTATCCCTTGTTTCTTCACCAAACACCAACTACCAAATATGATGGCTTATAGGGTCTTCAACTTTCCCTATCCCAACTTGCATCTACTCCCCACACACTCTCCCAATGTAACTCACTACTTAGACCTATTAGAGGTCAATGCAACTTTCTTGGAATCCCTCTATACTCCATACCCTAAGTCTAATGCATCATCACTGAACCTTAAATCCTCTTCCTCTTTCTTATGATTGTCCTTACACAGCCCTTCAACACAATCCACTTTAGACTCTCTGCCTTCTTAAAGCCTCCATACTGTAGACTATATGTCCTATCATTTACTCAAGCCTCCATGGAAAAACATCCATTTGATTATGGACAAAGTCTTCAACTCTATGAATGAGACAGTCAACCCTATCTTTCTTGTGATAGTCCAGCCACTTTCATGGCTTCATAGCATATGATATCAATGCATGCTCCTCTATAACCAACAAGGGGTATTGTACAACATGTCTTCTCTCATCCCCAAACATGAAGAGAACTTATTGAATGTTAAACTAAAAAGAAAAACCAATGCACCCTTATATCATTGTCCCATTACCCTAAAGAAAAACTCCCACTACCATATATCACTGTCTCATTCTTCAATCCCTCCAAATTGGACTTTTTCTTTGCACCAACTTTTAACTCTTAGGGTTTTTACTCTTGTCATGTCCTTAGAAACCTCCAACACCCTACACAAGGTGACACAACTCCACAAACATAACACATCAATACTAATAATTATCAACACTTGAGGTCCTAGTTGGGCATATTCAAATTTTAATTTCACTCATATATCACTCATTACCAAATATATCTCTCATTTCATAGATTGCAGGTATCACCAAATAGGTATTTGTCAGACGTGTCTTACTCAAGTGAGGGAAATGTGAGAATAGAAGATGAAAGTATCTCTTCTAGTAGGTCTAAAATAGGGAGATAAACCAGAGGTCAAAAGATTAGAAGAAAATTTAATAAACAAATGGAAGTTTTTCTTTCTCAAGGAGGGTCATGTTCTTATGATGATGAGACCAAAAGAGACATTGAGGTTCTCTTGAGGTACACACATCTACAGAAATAATGGGTACCCAAAGAGCTGCCTCCAATAAACATCGACTTTTGTGTTAATGAGAGGATATATCACATAGCACCATCTTCATTACATGGTTTGGGCCTATTTTCCATGGACGACATAGAGGTCAGTTACAACAAAGTTATTGAATTGATGGAGTATATTAGACCTCCTTACAATTACAAAAATTGGATGCAGATTGTTCAATATACAAAAAGTATGTGTAGGTATGCATTGTCACCAAATTATGTACAGTGGAAAGATAATGATCAAAGTAAAAGAGTTGCTATGTATATTGACAAAAGGCCAAAAGAAACAAGTAATATTGTAGGTTTCATAAATAGTACATGATCTGGGTCAACTGATAAGCGACCCAATTGCATATTTGAGGCGTGTGAGGAAATCATGTATTTGTATGTGCAATAAAATCAATAAGTGTGGGGGAAGAGCTGCTAATAGATTATAATTTGAACTGCATAGATACAAACAAAGTTACTATGATGGAGGTGGTGCGTACTATATACCATTTAAACCAGTCTCCAATTAAAGAGCCCAATATATCATTTGATTATTAAGTTTTTTTGATAACTCTATTAGTTTCATTTTGCTAACATTTTTCTATTTAATCTTTATCATAGGGGGCAGCGATCAGTCACATAGCATAGGCAGGGATGCAGACCCCAACCCTTCTTCTGGGTAGGTAAAAGTCATTGTAATTGCACAAATTAGATAGAAGAAAAATGTTATATTATTATGTTGTTTTCATGAGGGTTTTGCACTAATTTTGATAGTGTTACTAATATTCTTGTCACAAACAGTTGCTCAAAGAAAGGGTAAAGCACCTGTGATACCTCAAGATACATGTCCAGAGGTGGACTGGACAATCTCATTGCACAAGGAGATTGTTGCATTCCCAGATCCTACCAGGGCGATAGAAAAGGCCCTTAGAAGAATAAATAAAGAAGTTGTTTCTCTCACATTTGTGATGCCTCAAACTCCTAAGATAGAAGCGAGGGGGAAATTTTTGATGGGGATAGCAAGAAAATTGCAAGTAAGCATTAATGAAACCTTTAATTATAACAAAAGTTCAATAATGGTTTATATTTTATACTCTTGTATGTCATGAAATAAAATATGTACGTGTTGTTATTAAACATAATTATTTGCATCCTCATCAACCTGTAGTTGAACTTGATCAGGGCATTATAGGGAGTTTAGGTAAAATAATTTTAGTGCAAAATGTTGCAATTATTAATGTGTTTAAAACAATCAAGCTTTTGGGAAAAAAATTCCTTTGGGTTAGCATTAGCAAAAACATTCTAAAGTAATGTTTTTGTATTCACCACTCTTTTTTGGAAAATATTTAATGTTTTGTATATTAAATATATTATTCTTCAGGTCCCATGGATACTATAGTGCAGACACCTCCTCCTTTGAGGTCAAACCCAGGTGTATTATCATCTGTGATGTTGACAACGGGTAGCATGCAAACATCCTGTCCTGTACATGCCAAAGTTACTAGATCCCTCTTCTTATCTCTTTTGTTATGTGTTTATTTCTCTTCAAGTGTTTGTTCTTGGGGGCATTTCATAGTAGATTGATTTTATGCAACAAGAGATGCATCTCATTAGGATCCTTCTATTGATGAAAACATATCATCATTTCCTGATTCTTCACGTGTTACTAGTACGAGATCATTGAATGTCACTTTGGTGTTCAGTGAGGAAGAAATGGTTCCTTAAAAAATATAGAAGGTTCCAGGTACTTTAAAATTATTATAATATATAGTGCAATTGTAATTTACTTATTGATCACTCATTTTTGGACTAATGATTCCATTATTTATTGCAAGAAATAACATTTTTTATAAACATATGAATGAACTTACATTGCAGATATTTGGTAAAACCATACGTAAAAGGTGGAACATTACATGTGAACTAACCCTATTTGACTATTTTCATTTCATATCATTGTTAGAATAGTTTTAATTCCTTTCATCCATTTCTTGAAGTATATTAAATGTACCTTCAGTTCATTTTAGAATCTAACAAGTTTGTTTTTGTTTAAAAGGTGGAATGACCAAGAAAAAAGCTAAAAGATGAGCTCATACAACGTTTGGTTGAGCTCTTTGGAGATAAAGTTTTTGCAAAAGAAAAAGGTTCTTGAGAAAGCTGGCCAATATCTCAAGTATATGATGGACCAATACAAAACACATTTAAAGAACAACCAAAAGTACGAGTGCCCACCCCCATGATTCTACAGCTAGAATGGAGGGACCTCATTTTGGATGCGAAGGAGAAAATTAATATGAAAAAAGGAAATACACCACAAGACACCAGAAGAAGGTATGTGATACTATTAAGAATGTAATTATGTACTACTTACTGATCTTTATATTTATATAATCTAAGATATTTCAAAAATTTTAGACTGATGGGCACATCAAAGGACACTAAGGCTAGACTAGAAAAGTACGACCAACACAAACTCAACTCTGGTGGTTATATGAAACTTTCTGCAAGACTTGTAAGTAAAAGTAAATCAAATATTGAATCGAAATATTTATAAATTATAGACAATTTTGTTTAATCTAACAATACAAGAAAAATTCATGATATTAAGAAAAAATGCAGTGCTTTGAATTCAATGTGGCACCCACGAAAGATGACAAATTAATTTCCTTCCAACATGGCTATGTAGTCATGGCTGAACGCCTATGAGAGTTGAGTGGCCACACAAGAGATTCTAGTGCATTGGTCACACATGTAAATGGGCAGAATGAAAATTATTTCAAATTGAATACTTGAGCAATAATCTATTAATTTGATGTTAATTTCCAACATAAAATGATTATTTTTTGTTTTAAATAAGAAAGCAATGATAACAATGTGCATGACATTGCAATGCAACCTACTAATCCTAGAACATAACCTGCACATGATGAAGGTCTTGTTGTGCATCTGAGTAGTGAACGTATTTATTTTCTATTCCATTTTTTATGTAATTATTGATACAATTAAACATCTTAACTTGAAATTTCTATAACCCTTTTTTGTTTATATTTTAGAGCATGTAGACTGTGGTGACCAAGTGGAGCATGATCTGGGTAAACAACATCAAGAAGGTGATCTACCTCCATTACATAAAGAGAACCACTGTTATTCCTGTAAACAAATTTAATTGAAATTGGTATATTGATTAATGTTATTGTATTGGTGTATTGATTAATTTTATTGTATTGGTGTTATTCCAAAGGATTTAGAGGGTGTTCACCCTGTAGAGGTTGAGGCTAGACAACATGATATAGTAGATGATGTTGCTTCGTCAGGTAAAGAAAATCCTCGTTATGTTCTTTTAATTAATGAAATACTTGTAACAATAATAAAAAAATGTTTTCAATTTAACCCATATCTTTGTTATTGCAGAGGATCCCCCCTTTGCATCAACATCCTCATCGTGAGTACATGACGAGGCTTACAATGAGATCAGTACCAGAAGAGGGGAGAAATGATGAAGAATCCAATGTTCCACTTAGTCTTTTCTCCAAAAAAAATAAAAAACAAATGAATGTAATCTACGTTATTTGATAATGACTAAATTTCATATTTTATTAATGGACGAATGTTATGTTTTATTAATGAATGAATGAATGAATTAATTAATTAATTAATGTTATATTTTATTAATAGATGGATGAATGAAGGTTATATTTTATTAATGGATGAAAGAATTAATGAATGTTAGATGTTAACGACGAATTTAGAGTTATGTTGGGGGGAAGGGGCCAAATGAGCTTCCACCTTCACGTGGTTGGCCCTGTTAAGTAGAGAATATTAAACTATTCTTGAAACAAAGAGAAGCTCAAACTTGTTTTAGGGACACACGACAGATAATATAGCCAATCAAATCTTGCTAAAAGTACGAAGACTGGTCCTCAGACACCTAGGTCAAACATTGGTAATACTCTAAATTTTAAATCTCACTTATTGCATTGGTTCACTTGACCCTTCCAAGACACTCTTTAGTCCTCCAAATTAGGATCACTCACATGGACCCACCCACTCTCAAGACCTATTAATGGTCAAGCCACAACTAGTGTGTGTTTTCAAAACTTATCAATTGAGAAGGCTATATTAATTCCTTTGGACTAGGATGGACACATGTGGGGAGGAAGTGGCTACCCATATTAGAGTGAATTTATCCATTTTTGTGTCATTTGTTGATGAGTCAAATCTGGATGAGGTTGATGAAGGAATGTTTTTATTGTTGGACCAAGTTTATTGGAGAGATCAAACTAGCAGTTTTGATATTTTGAAAAAGAGAGCATTGAATTCTGATAAAATTCCTTACACTACCTAGATATTCTCAAGATCCTTGTGTCAGATCTATCTAGACCTTCAATATTTTTTTGTGAATAGCTTATCTGTGCAAGAAAGCCCTGATTTTAATGGCTATGCCAGGATATTGCAAAATCTTTCAAGAGTTGTTCGGCCTTTAGAAGCATATAAGGAGGTGATCATCTATACTTCTAATGTTCAAATGATTACTCTATGTCTTTGTACTATGTATTGTTCTAGCATCACATTAGTAAGTACCACGTTTAAAGAAGTTGTCCTCAAGGAATATGTTCATTGTAGATCACTATCCACATCATAGACTAACCTAATAGATTAGGAAAGCATGCACAAATGCCATCATATATTTGTGTGTTGTGATGACCTCTATAAACTAACATAGAAAATTCTTAGCAATAACTATGAAGCTATATTTTATTGATAAAAATGTTCAATTTTGTTTTTGTTAAGATGTTTGTTGCAAAATAATTTGTTGTAGATAGCAAAAATTCTACCACCTTATCATGATATTGTTTGTTTGGCTAGAATTAATCATAGTCTCCCTCTTATGGGCTTGATTCTTCATCTATATCTTCATTTTCTTTTCATTTATCATTTTTAGTATTAGTTCCTTGCCTTATCAATTTTATAGCTTTGTTTTTATTTAATGTGTTGTATAATGTGTAGGTGATAGGTTGATCTCACTCATTAAGGAAAAATATGCCCCATAAAGATTTTCATTCATCACCTTCACATGTTAATATTGCATATAGGGAGGTAAAATTATTTGAATCGTGATGTATTTGGAGCCATCTTGTTCAAATGCAATTTTCTTTCAGGTATCAATTCTTACCTACCATAGTAAGCATACATAGAATCAACATTTGGAAAATTTATTCAAGGCAGTTCTCATTCTTTGCATGTCTTTTAGGTTTGTAATTTAAATATTCTCTAATTAGTCACTAGTGATTTTAACAAGTTTAATCTTTTGTTCACTAAGAAACCAATGCACCAAGCATTGTCTTATTAGATAGTGCTTACTAAGTTTGTTAAAGAGCCAATGCCTTGCCTTCTTCAAGAAATAATTAACTCATGGACAACTCAATGAGGTTGACCAAATTGATTAAAACATTGATACATTTACCATTTAAGAATTAGTCTTTACTCATCAGCATTTTATATGAGTTGGCTAAGTTCGTTAACAATCCGTAGGACATGACATGAGTGAATTGTTCAAGTGCCCAAAGTTTTACTGTTATATTTAATTAATTGATAGTCACTAGTAAGTCTAGTGATTATAATGAACCATATAAAAGAGAAACGATTAAAACCAATGTGGAATACAATGATTTAATTTATCATACAAAAAACTAATATAATGGGAAGAAATCAACAAATGATAATACAATGATTAAATTACTCATAAAGAGTCACCATTCCTCAAAAGAAGAGGGTCATCCTAAAGAGACTAGCGAGCTATTAACTAAGGATATAAGAATGGATGATTTCAGGATTGAGCAGTCCAGTTAGGATGGCATCAACAAGAAATCGGTTTGCTCATTGCTGCTAGATATAGGAAGATGAACTAATTGCAATTCTTCATTAAATCTAGGCCTTCCTCGGTTAAGTTTGAGGCTTATCAAACCAGATTTGAGGTTCCTCCTTTAAATTTAGGTGGCCTTGCATTAAATTTGAGGCCATGGCTATTGATTTCTAGGCCCAATGTTTGAGAGTCTTGAACTACCTTATTCATCCTTTGAATGAATTTGGAGGCCATATGTTATAGATATATAGATATAGGTTTGACCAAATGGGGCCTTTTGTTTGGAAATAGTGCCATATGTTTTGAATTTAGGCCCCCTCTACAATGGATAAAGGGAATGCATACTAATTTTAATAGCCCCATGTTACAATGAGTCCATACTCATGTTTTTGAGGCCTACATGTTTCATTTTTAGGTCTAGTCTCACTGTCTTGCACCCAAATTTGGGCTCGAGGACATATGTTTCATGTATAGGGACTACGCTTTGGAGACCACATGTTATGTTTATGAGGCCTAGCTCATTTGAATCTAGGCCTAGATGTTTCAGATCTAGGGCATTCTTATTGGGCTTAAGTTAGATTTAGGCCTCATCCTTTGGGTTTAGGACTTATATGTTTGAAATGGAGGCCTATTTTATTAAATTCAAACCCATACATTATGTTAATGAGGCTACACCTTTTCTATAGGAACCAGATTTAGGTTTGAGCTAGGGAGTTTGAATCCACACTAATGCAGAGCTTAGTGGACTCCTTGGGAAAATTAATTAGGAACTCATCTTTTGTGAATTTTTTTGTAACAACACCATATAAGCTTCTCCAATAGGATCATCCTTCTTGATCCAACCAACACCTTAGACCAATCAAAGGTCAAAAAACTTCCTTTCATAACCACTAGGCTCCACACCTTTAATCTAATCCACTAACCTTCAAACACCTTTCACTGGTTTCAACTAATCAACCTAGTTCATCAACAAACCCTTACCCAGGTGCTAACTAGGCCTAGATCCTAATAGCCCTGTTCAACGAGTAATCCTAGGTTTTCTTCAAACTTCTCCAAAGGACTAATACAAAAAATAGCATATTCAAATACCTTTTTTCATGCTACAAAACATGTGTCAAACTCACCTACTGATCCTTTGGACCAGTTGTACACACCAGTGCCCTACAACCTCACAATTAGGCCTAATAACCCTCCATTTACAAAGAAAATCCTATAATCTTTCATCCCCAAACCTCCCAACCATGAAAAAATCTTCGTACATGATCCAAATCAACAAGTTTTAAGGTTTATTTGAGATGCCACATAGGTTTACCCCTCCAAGTACCAAACCCTCACTTATAGGAACACCAACCTAGGGCTTTGTTGGTTTGACCCTTCCAAACACGTCTAATTTCCACCAATGGATCTAAGACCTTCCAATGAACTAGTATGAACATAAAACATCATAAAATGTGGCCCTCCTTCATGTAGATCTCTCAAACCATGACTGGTGCTATACACCCAAACCCTCAATCAACAACTTTTCTCAACTTGTGGTCACTCCTTCAACAACTTTGGCCATTCCTACTTTCAAACCCACACAAGAACTTACAATACAGTGCTAGAATCCTCCCACAAGCCACATTGATCACAAAAGTGGGAGAAGCCTAGTTTCTCATGAGGACTTCAAAATAATTCAAATTGATTGAATGCACTGTTCATGAACAATCAGAAAATAAATGGGTTTCTTTGTCTTAAAAGTTAATGGAACGATACACTATTGACATGAAAATGAAAAAAACTCAAAGAATGATCATTCTACTTCATCTCCCTATCAACATTGCATTGTTGTGAGCATTTAAAGTCACATGAGAAATGACTGTACCCATGGCCAGAACAATGACTGTTACAGGAACTTTCTTGTTTATTGATCAAGAACTTGTTACATTTATTTTCTCTGACCTCACACACTCACACACACTGTTATCTCTTCATGGATCCTATATTTAAATATATCCTCATACCCTTTAATACCTGACACAACCAAAAATACCCTTGAACCGAAAGGGAACAATTAAAACTGACTATATAACTGTTTGACATAACATTTTCTAAGAGATTTTATGTTGTCAAGTTGATAACCAAGTTGTCAACTCAACAACTATGATCCTTTTACCCTATTATACCTTCTAAACACATCTTGACTATGTTTTATCAATGTCCTTATATCCATGAGTCCTACTAACCTTCACAAAAATTCCTATTATGCCTTATAGGCCTTTTGGTAACTTGACACAACAATGAGCCTCTTATATCATGATGGCTCTTATTACATCATTGCATGACTAAATTGCATTATATGTTTACTCCCTTCAATCACCCTAAAGACTACAACCTATCAATCTTTTACACATTGAACCCTCTAGGCCTCTTGCCTCGCATTGGCAAGTTTGTATACATTGAATCATCTTGCTATCATTTACAACTTTTTTTGGCACTAATGGCCATGATTACAAGAATGGCTCAAATGGCCTTCCAAGTGCAATATAATGCATGAGATGACACTACTTAACTATGAAAATAAAAGACACGGCCTCTCAATGGCCTTATTACAATGTTTTGACCAAATTGGTCTTCAATGGGTTTCAAGGGCTTTTGGTGCTCCTGCACCAATAGTCAATAGGGTCATTGGTCAAATGACAAGGCCGTAAGATTCTCATGTTGCAGAACCATGTTCAAATCCCCCAAAGTGACATCAATTTGGCTTAAATATTGAATTGATTGAGTGGCTTATGTAACTTCTAAGTTCAATATGTTAATGGGGAGGAGGTCCCCCTTTTGACCACCAACATTTTATGGAACAAAAAGAGAAAAAAGATGTTTGATATAGTTGTATGATTTGGTTCCACATTGATAATCTCTCTATGCTATTTAAGAAAATCTAAGGAGACCAATACTACTATTTTGAGTAGGGGATTTTTGATAGGGGACTTTGGCTTCTATTAGCCACATCTATTCATGTAGGAGCATCAAAGATCTTGAGAGGCCAATAAGGTTAGAATGGTTGAAATATTGTAATAAGTCCATTTGTATTATTTTCATAGTTAGATAATGTTTTTACATGCATTGGATTGCAATTGTAAAGCCTAATGAGCCATCATGTAGTCATTTGGCCCAAGAGGCCCTGATTGGTCAATAGTGGGTCAAAATTGGTCAAACTAGTCAAATAGGTGAGGATAGTGTAGAAATGATGTTTTTGGCATAACTTTAAAAAAAGTGAAATTTCTATTCACTTTAACGTGCTCTATTCACGTTTACGCGTGAGAGGGTCAAAAGGGAAGTGAATCCCTATTGAGAAGTCTAACTTGGAATTGATAGGGGAGGAAGGGAAATCACATAGACAGATTGATTTGGAGAAACCACCTATCATCTGGCTCATTGGAACCTCTCATCAACGGTGAAAGGTAAAAGATAAGCCAAAATGTAATGTCCCCTATCTTATCACTTTGTAATATCAGGGCATTGTTCTTATCACTCTAATTTGCAAAAGACTTCTTCCTCCCAAGACCCTTACTCTAGATTGTTTTCTTGGTACTATGCCAATTAGCTTGTCCACAATGCTTGTATAATATTCTTTGACTTATGGGTCTGATGTGCACATGGATTGTAATTATAATGAATTACTAATAAAAGATAGATCTTCAATACATTGGCATGTATTGAATATACCATATTTGCATGACATTTTTGGTCTTTGGGATGGATATGTTAGGGCCCTAAATATGCAGTATGAGAAAGGTTATCTTGTTATCAATATTGATTGGAAATATTGTTCAATGTATATATAAATAATGTACTATGATATAGATTTGGTATTTTGATCTGCGTCATATAATATTGTTATGTGGATTGGTATGTTTGTAATTCAATATCTTCAGAGATATTTTAGTGGAAGATCACAATTTGAATATTTTTTCCTCTTTACTTGGCCGACAACTTACACCTGAAGAGATATTCTAATTCATTATCGATTTGACGTTGGATCCCAATAGTAATATTTTGATGTTTATCACAAATATTATAGAATGGCTTTTTCCCATGGTCTTTTTTATTGTTCTACAGTTCTCAACATTAGACCTAATTTGCTGAGTCAATAGCAATGACATACAAGACCTCAGGGGGTATCTTACTGTCAACAAAAAGTTTAGGAACCATCTCAGTTTGGTCAACAATATTAGTAAGGGATTAAGTCTTCTTAAGGGGTTATTTCTTGCATTCATTACTCAAGTGAATCCTTGTGTCTAGGAGAGTAGGAGAGTGAGTTAGTTGATCAAACAACAGAATTTGTGTTTAGATACTATGAAATGGTTTGGTAAGCTAATTCACTGTCCTATCCTCCTAGACACAAGGATTCTCTTGATGGCCTAGTATTTAAACAACACATGACTTGATCCAATCCTACACTTCTTGACTTGGAACATGCTCTTCAAGAGATAATTCACACACTTGATCATTGGGACAATTCAATGTGGTTTATCCTACAACCTAATACTCCATCAACTCCTTGGTTCCACAATCACTTACCCCTTGGCCTTGGCCTACTCCCTTCACCATGGAAATGCACTTTATGATTTCAAATGAATTTGGATAACAACTCTCTCCATCATAGGATCTTTATTTTGTAACAACACCATGAGAAAATGAGGAAACATTGATACAGGTTCAAACCCTTGTCTTGACTGCAACACATACATGAGGTTAACCATCAAATAGGAAATTTTACTTGTTAATTCTGCATTTAAAAATGTCAAAGTACAAGCCATGAAACATAAGGAAATTTTACTATTTAATTCTACATTTAGAATATCATAGTACACGATGTTAAATGTGGTTGTTAACTCTATCCTACCTACCTATGTTACATTGAGCTCTAGGTTTGGCTCTTGGAATCAACCTATAGAATATGAAAATGCTAAGTCTTATTTTTTAGTTATGTAGAAAGTATGACCACTTGACTAATGAATGCAAGAAATAACCCCTTAAGAAGACTTAATCCCTTAAGAATATTTTTGTCCAAACTGAGATGGTTCCTAAATTTGTTTTTGACAGTAAGATACCCCATGAAGTCTTGTATGTTGGTGCTATTGAAAAGGAAAAACCCTTGTGGGAACTGCAAATTAAAAACATTCAACCTCTCCACTCATAGAAGCACTGGTGGATGTTGAATGTTTGTAGAGGCTCAATGTTTGTAATTTGCAGTTCCCACAAGGGTTTTTAATGTGCCAAATGGAAACAACTTATATAGTGCTATCTTTAAATGTAAAATTAACTAGTAAAATCCACTCATGTTTCACAGCTCGTACTATGTTATTCTAAATGAAGAATGAACTAGTTAAATTTCCTTATGTTTCATGGCTTGTACTCTAATATTTTTAAATGCAAAATTAACAAGTAAAATATACTTTTGTTTCATGTGGCCATTCAAGCTGAAAATATTCAATTGGGTCCCTCCATGGGAGAATCACCTTAGATACTAGATTCAATCCTACACTTCTTGACTTGGAACATGCTCTTCAAGAGATAACTCACACACTTGATCATTGGAACACTTCAATGTGGCTCAAACACTAATAAAGGTTCAAACCCACTATCTTGAGTACAACACATACATGAGGTTAACCATCAAATAGGACTGTCACTATTTTCAGCTTGAATGGTCACATGAAATAAAAGTTTATTTTACTTGTTCACTCACAAAATAGGTTTGTCATGCTAATAATCAATTCCCAGCTAGACTAAAATGAGAAAAGGAAAAACCCTTGTGGGAACTACAAATTACAAACATTTAGCCTCTACAAATATTCAACATCCACCAGTGCTTCTATGAGTGTAGAGGCTGAATGTTTATAATTTATAGTTCCCAGAAGGGTTTTTAATGAGCCGAATGGTAGTAGCTTGTATAGTACTATCTTTAAATGTAAAATTAACTAGTAAAATCTACTCATGTTTCATAGCTTGTACTATGATGTTCTAAATGTAGAATTAACTAGTAAAATTTCCTTGTGTTTCATGGCTTGTACTCTAATATTTTTAAATGCAGAATTAACAAGTAAAATGTACTTTTGTTTCATGTGACCATTCAAGCTGAAAATATTCAATTGGGTCCCTCCATGGGACAATCACCTTAGATACCTGATTCAATCCTACACTTCTTGACTTGGAACATGCTCTTCAAGAGATAACTCACACACTTGATCATCGTGACACTTCAATGTGGCTCAAACACTGATAAAGGTTCAAACCCTTGTCTTGAGTGTAACACATACATGAGGTTAACCATCAAATAGGACTGTCACTATTTTCATCTTGAACGGTCACATGAAAAAAAAAGTTCATTTTACTTGTTCACTCACAAAATAGGACTTCCACACTAGTAATCAATTCCCAGCTGGCCTCAAATGAGAAAAGGAAAATCCCTTGTGGGAACTACAAATTACAAACATTCAACCTCTACAAACATTCAGCATCCACCAATGCTTCTATGAGTGTAGAGGTTGAATGTTGGTAATTTACAGTTCCCACAAGGGTTTTTAATGAGCCAAATGGGAGCTACTTGTATAGTGTTATCTTTAAATGTAAGTTTAACTAGTAAAATCTACTCATGTTTCACAACTTGTACTATGATATTCTAAATGCATAATTAACAAGTAAAATTTCCTTATGTTTCATGACTTGTACTCTAATATTTTTAAATGCAGAATTAACAAGTAAAATGTACTTTTGTTTCATGCGACCATTCAAGCTGAAAATGTATTAGATCCTTCATTTCTCGGTCTTTGGACTGATGCCATTCTTTACCATCTTGTAGGTACACTGAAGCCATGGAGACAATTATTGGAAGCTAGCTGATCTAGATGCACTTCAATCCATCATTACCTCATGCAATGGTAGATCTTAACTTTTTCATTACTCCTAACTTCTATACTCTTGTACATTTCTTTTGCATTGTTTTAGGAGTTATCACAAGGCTTGTGTGGGATCATTTCCATTTCTTCTTAAATGAAATGAAAGACTCAAATAGAAAAGAATGTAATTTTAATGTTTTGCTTTTGTAAACACTTTTTCATATGAATGTAATGATATTCTTTCATGAACCAAAGAAATGGTCTTTCCTTTGCATTTTCCTTTTCAACATAAAACACTAATTCTAAAACTTAAAGTTTAAAATAAATCAAATGTACCTTTCACCTTAGTTTTTATCAACTACTCATTGACCCTTGTTTCATGAGTAGTATTTCATCCATGATTTTGACAAGCACTAATTTCCACATGTGCACAAGAAGTGCCCATGGGCCAAGAAGCATAATAGTTGTAAAGTCAGAAAGATGATGATGATGTAGACAATACTTGAATTGAGGAAAATCGAAGGCATGGATCGAAAACCACTATCTTTCCAGGCACAAAAAGGGTATAGTAGAGTAGACTTGTCTTTCCTGGGAACTCGCAATTGTTTGAAGTGGAGAAGTAATGGGAAGAATTGTAAGGACGATGGAGAAAACTAACGCCTGCTCCACATCCACAACAAAAATATTAAAGAATATTTATTTAATATTTTTGTTGTGGGAGTGGAGCGGGCGTTACTTTTCTCCATCGTCCTTACAATTCCTCTCATTATTTCTTCTCCGCTTTAAACAATTGGGAGCTGGATGAGTCTTCTCTACTCTTTTCAAGCCAGGAAGGATAGTGGTTTTCAATCCATGCCTTTGATTCCCTTAATTCAAGTGTACTCTATAGATTCCCTTAGTACAGACAGTACTTGAATTGAGGGAAATCGAAGGCATGGATCAAAAACTAGCAAGCCTTCCTGGCATGAAAAGGGTATGTCTTTATGAATCATAAAACTATGTCTTTATATCATATCAATTTTTGAGTGGTAAATTAGCAATTAAATCAAAACTAGTATAAGAAGATTAATTTTTTGTTGTCCTACCTTGCATATTGATCTTGTATAGAAGATGACCATTTGCCATTTTATCCCTAATCCTAGTGGCATGTGCATTTTCTAATGCAATCATATTATGGATAATTGCACTCTTACCCAAAAATCATTTCTTAACTCATATAGAATGACATGAATTTTCATTCCAAGATTTTGTATTGCTCCATTAAAGGTTGTCAACTTGGGAAGGTCAATCTTGAAGCATGGAAATTTGCCTTGCTTCCAAAGAGATTGCATTTCTTGTGAATTAACTGCTTCACAAGCATCATATCTTCAACCATCAATTGTCTCATTAAATATATCCTCTTTCATATTCTCAAGAGTTCTAATGAGGTCAAATGTACTGCACACTTTGTTAACATTAGGAATGATGACATTGTGGACAACCAGTGAACCAATAAGATGATGCATTTAAAAAACTCATTTTTTGTTCCACGATGGATTTTAGTATCAAGTGTCACAAGCAATCACTTGGATCCCATATTCTTATGAGTAGACAATGTTGAGCAAAAAATAATTCTATACAATGGTAACCTTTGCATGCCTAATTCTCCTGACCATCAAAATGTGAAACCCTTGGACTCTGGTGATGATTGAGGAGTCTATTGTTTGAAAGAGAGTGAAACAACCCAAAATCTCGAGAGGTAATCCAAAATCACCTATTTGATTGACAAAGTTCTTTTCCTTCTCTCCATTCGTAATCAAATAAAACTACCTAGCCGCCACCATTGGGAGGCAAGGCAAGTTCCCCAATCTTATATTGAACAATCCAACTGACCCCTACTATTCTATGGGCCTTCAGGGGTTCAGGCATTTTAGTAGGAGAGCTTGGTGGCTAGCTAGAAACCAATTCTACCATCCTTAACTCTAACTGGACTACCTTCCATCCAACCACCACCACCTTACTCAAGTCAATGGGATTGATCAACAACCAATTTTTTTATTAATATATGTGTCATCAAAATTTTGACGTCCTCAAACATGTACCAACAATGGTGTTGTACATTTGACAACACTTTCATTGGAATATTTCATCTAGTTTACGTCGTAATTCCAACGACCATGCAAGAAAAACTGACAATGTCGTTATACATTCGACAACATGTTCGCTGAAATAGTTGGTTAGTGTCTTGTCATAATTCTGACTTACGTGCAAACACAAATTGATGAAGTTTCTATGCATTCGACAATGCGTTCGTCGGAGTAGTTTGTCTCAGTAGCGTTGGAATTTTGACAACCATGAAAACTAAACCTACGAGGAATTTGTCAAAAATACGACTAAAATTCTCCAAAAGTGGACCAATGTTGTCTGACGTCATTTTTGTCAAAATTAGTGTCGAAATTGTGATGACCATGGATACGTCAAATTTTCCAACTAAAAAGTTTTGACAACTATGTTGGTCAGAAGTACAACTAATGGAAGTCAGAATTCAGACAAATAGCCGTCGAAAATTGGACCCAAATGTACTAGTGTGGAAGACAAAGAATTACAGATGAACAAGATAATTGGAATGAAGTAGTCATGTGGAATGACATATGGGAAGCACTTTAATATCTAAAAGTAAAGGCAACTAGCAATGTAAATAAAGTTGTTTCAATTCATACATATCATATGTGTTGGCATATAATTATTGATAATCTTGTTGAACAATGTCCCGGTTTATTTTTGAACTAGTAAAAGAAAATACAATGTTTTGAGACATGTCTACTAAACTATGATCCATGCTCTAATCATGGCAACAAGACATATGGTGCAAGTGATTCATTGATTGTGAGAAGATAGGGTGCATTCCTTAAAAAAATCTAATTACTTGAAATTATAAGCTACAAGTAAACTTTTTGTAAAAGTGACTTATGTCACTCCTTGTAACTTAAAGTTAGCCAATGAACTTTATTTGCGAAAGAGTGATGTAAATCCTAACAATTAAGGTTAATTATTTTGCTTCAAAAGGTATTTATTAGGAATGATCATTGGGTAAGTGCAAGAAGTTAAGTCCACTTATAGGGGAATTTTTACACTTAGTCATTTTCCCTGAAAAGTGGCTCTGCAAAATGAGGCCCCACAAAAATAGAACATGGTCACGTTTAGGTTCGAGGTCCCGAGCCTAAAATTGGAATGCAGTCACATTCTACAAATACAGAATGCGACCCTGTTCTACAAAACGTGACCCCATACTACAAAACATGATCTCGTTCTACAAAACATTATAAATTTAAAAAATAAAACGTGACCCTGTTCCATAAATGCAACCTCATTTTATAAAATTTGAATTTTTACCCCGAGAATAGCTTATTTTGGTTTGGGAAAAGGCTTTGTTAGCCGAACCATAGCCTTGGATATGATTTGACCTGCACCTTGAAGGGTATATTACTGTTCAAACAAAATACACACTTTAGACAAATATTTGAATACATTTTTTTCAAAACATTTTGATGAAAAGAAACCTCATTGCAGATGAGACTACGTACATTCCAAATATCCAATTTGTTTTAAAATTTGATATATTTTTTAAAATTAATTTCTATTGAAATAGGTGCATAAACTTGAAATAACAAGCTTTCTTCTTTTTTAAATAACTTTTTAGTTTGTACCTTTTTTAAAAACAAATTATATGACATCAAACTATAGACAATTTTATACACTTGGAAAAAAAGAATAAAAAAAAGAAAGTTTAGGTCAAATTATGCTTGCCATATATAAGGGGTTTAGAAAAAAAAAAATTGCCCAATTAAAAATTAATAATAAAAAAATATTTTAAAAAATTACAAAAAAACAACAAAAAAATATTTGTCATCAATCTTCATTATGTTACATACCATTTTCCAAAAGGATTCAAAAAAATAATTTCATTTAGGTCAAACTATGTTTGTCATACACGAGCGTGGTATGGTCCTAAAAATTTGACTTTTGAAATGTGGGTTTTAGTAATGCCTATTAAAAATTAATTTTTATTATCGAGGTAATCAAATAAATTGCATATTTGGAAAATAGACTTTGTGTACTACAATTCCTATTACTGACATTTTTCTAGGTTCAATCTCTAAGTGCTTACAATTTTTAGGCCAGACAAATTGAATTTTAAAAAAACATGAAAAATGTTAAAGAAATAGATCTCAGATAGAAAATAGAACTGTTTTATTTTTATTGTTGTATATCACAATTCTTCTATTGTGATGAGATACTCAAAATACTGTCTTGATCTCAATTATCTTTATCTTTATCTTCTATATATATATAGTAAACTTGTACTTATATAAGTAATCAAGTCTTCTATATATAATAATTCCTTAAGTATATTGGAGCAAACTTGTATATAATATAAATGCCAAATTGTATTATCGCTGCCTTTGAACTGAGTATCGAATGCAAATGTGAGTGTTGTCGTGTTTTTTTGATATCACATTTCATCTGATACTCATAAATACATAGCTAAGTGTCATGTCACGTAAGGACATGACCCTTACGTGGTTTGACCCATGAAGGGTCATGGTCTTACATATCATGACCTGTAATAACAAAGGTTTAGTTAGTGCATAATATAGTATAGGTGTCGGCAGTGAATTTGGGGTTTGGGATTACCAACCCCGGTCACCATAATCATTATTTAAGATATATACGATGATCACAATCTTAGTTTAAACTGAGATATCACTGTGGTAATCAACAGTGATTATAATCATAGTTAATTCGATATGATAATAAAGCATCTCTAGTCTATCAGATAAATTTCTTGATCTTAGAAACAACGCAACAGTTTCCCTCAATATAAGTATTACGATCTCCGACAGCCTTCGGGACATCAAGTAAATGTATTCTTATTGTAATACAAGAGTTGTCATGATCTCTGGCACTTTCTGGGACATCAAGTTAATGTAATCTATCATGGCAATAGATCAAGAACACCACACAACAATCATAGTATCATGATTTTCGACATATTCCAGGACAACACAATAATGTAGTCAACCATGACATGTTTTATTATCATGATTTCTGGCACAATCTGAGACAACAACTTAATGGAGTCTATCATGACAACACAGTCAAGCTATTCCTAAGATCGTCACCTTACAATAGCGACCTCACACTTATATAAAATGAAAGATTGTCACCTTTCATGACATAACACAAATGCAATATTACAATATTCTCACATTAAATATTCATGAATATCAAATTACATATACTAGAGATTTAATCTCAGAAATTTCAATTACAATTTAGTCATACCAAGTTTCCCTCTGAAGTATTTTACTTTCAACTTGGCCAGGGGGTGCTTGGTGAAAATGTCTGCATCTTTCTCTCTAGTGTTGATATAAACCAATTTGACAACATCTTTGTCTACCATATCTCTTATGTAATGGTAAGGGATTTCTATATGCTTGGATTGATTATGAAAAACTAGATTAACTGAAAGTTTGATGCAACTTTGATTATCACAGTGAATTACAGTGGGATTCAAGGGTTTTCCAAATAGTTCAACTAGTAACTTGCTTAGCCACACTGCTTCACAAGCTCCCATGGAAGCAACCATATATTCAACTTAGGTGGAACTTTGAGTAACTGCAGACTGTTTCCTGCTGAACTGGGATATCATAGCCAATCCAAGACTGAAACAACATCTTGTAGTACTTTTACAATCAATAGAACTACCTACCTAGTCAGAATCAGAATACCCTTGGAGTTGGATCTCAACATTCTCATACTTCAGGCTAAGTCCAATAGTACCACACAAGTATCTCAAAATATGCTTAGCAGCCATAAGGTGAATCTTCTTAGGTTCGCACATGAAATGACCTAATATATTAGTAGCATAACAAATATCAAGCTGAGTGTTTACCAAATACATAAGAGATCCAATAATTTGTCTATAGTATTTAGGATCTGCAGATTCTAAATCTTCTGCATCACTTTTAAGCTTATAAAGATTTGTTTCCATCGAAGTAGATATTGGTTTGCAATCCATCATTCCAAATTTGGTCCAGATATCAATGGTATATTTTCCTTGATTTAGGAAAATATAGTTCTCCTTTTGCCATACTTATAGACCTAGAAAATAGTGTAGAAGACCATGATCCTTCATATCAAATTCAGCCACAAGATCTCGTTTGCATTTTGCAATAAGATGATATTTACTTGTTATTAATAAGTCGTCAACATAGAGAACTAGTATCAACATATCACCATCTAATATTTTGAAGTATATGTTAGGATCTGCTTTATTTTTGGAATATCCTAGCTTGGAGAGATAACTGTCTATCCTTTCATACCACGCCCTAGGAGCTTAATGCTTAAGGCTGTAGAGAGCTTTCTTCAATTTGCACACATGAAGATTTCTATCATTTGTAGCAAAACCTTTAGGTTGTTCTATATATACTTCTTCCTCAATTACACCATTCAAAAATGTTGTTTTTATGTCCATTTGATGTATCTTTCATCCTTTAGACACTGCAATGGCAATAACAGTTCTTATAGAAGTATATCGTGCAACTAGAGCAAATGTCTCTTCGTAATCAATTCCATCTTTTTGAGAAAACCCTCTGGCAACAAATCTGGCTTTGTGTTTTTCAATACTACCAATTGGTGCATATTTGATTTTGAATAACCACTTTGAAGAGACAAGTGATTTATCATTTGGTCTAGGTACTGTAATCACCTAAAAATGGTCACCTAGACTATTAGCCCTTCTCTAGCATTATTTGCTAAATTTATCAATTGCTTATTCTTGATCAAATCCTAATTCTATCATTTATTTGATTATATTCTATGGATTAACCACTTTATCCTAAGTCTTTATTTAATTAAAAAAAATTTCCTCCCCTTTTATTAAATAAAAATCCCCCACTTACCTTTTATCCTAAGTTGCACAAATAAAGCATTATTCCTATTTTATAAATAAGAAGAAAAGGCCTTTTGTCTCACATGGGGCACAAAAGTCAACACTTCTTTCTCATTGGATGAGACTTGTGCACAAGGATTGCTCCCACTTTCAAACTCCACCCTTGATCAAATATTTTGCCTCTTAATCTCCATAGTCCATTTATCTTTAAAATGAGAGCTCTCTTCTCATTCTAGAAATCCATCACTTTTTTATACTAATGTTATGCTGCAGGTTTTTTTGGTGCCATTGGAGCTTTTGAAGAACTTGTTGCATTTTAGTACTCATGTTTGCATTGTAGCTTAGTTCTCATAGCATTCTTAGCTTAGTTTCCTTTCATGCTTTAGCTTAATTCACATAGTTTAATTAGTAATGGCTTGTAACACTCTCATTTCTATAGTTTAGTTGCATTCTTGCATTCTCATTCTAGCATAGCTTGCATTGCATTGTCATTGTGATTCTTACAGATATTGACATTTTTGCCCTTGTCTCTTTGAATCTCCCATTGCATGGTTTACTAGCAAGGTTGCATGCTTAATAGCTCTAGCTGAGAGCCCTCTAAACACCCTTGCACTCCATGCCTAAGGAGCTCTAGGTCACTTTTCAAGGTTTCCAATCCATGGATGCCCTTGGAATCAATGGCTTAGAGAAGTGCACATTTTGAGTGTACATTTTTGGTGCCCACAGTGGGGCGGAATAGCTCTATTTTTCCTTTCTTTTCTTGCATTCCTGCTTTTTTTTGGCCACTATTATTTTGTTGTTTCAGTTGTTTTTATGTACTTTCTGACAGGATATCATATGACATTTTTCCAGTATCTTATGACAGTTTCTTACATATTCATGCAATAATTTGCCAGTCAAAGTATCGTACACCCCTATGGGACTCTATCTCCCATCTATATAGCATTCTATCATTTGGAAGTAGTGTGAAGTGTCGCACAAAATAGAAGTATCGTACCCCTGTATTGTGAAGTATTGTACAAACTTTTGTTGACAACAACTATCGTCCAAGCCTAGAAGTGACTATTTTCAATTCTTTGATTTTGCAAAGTTCAAGTTTTTTGCTTTCTAGTTTTTGATTTGCTATGTTAGGATAGAGTTTTATTTGTAGATTATACCTGATTTTGTTGTACTAACCCTTGTGGGCCTAATGAGTTGTGCTTGTAGGTGTGCCCTAATTGCTTGCATAGTTTGCTAAAAGAATGCATGTCAAAGCTTCAAATGCACAAGGGCTACTAATCTTTCTTGCAGGGCTGCCCAAAGCATAAAAACCAAACAATCAAGTGCTTGTTCTTTCTTTCCATTTTAAGTGCGGCATTATACTAGTTCATTTTCTTAGGCACTTAATATCTTGTCATTAGAGTCTTTTGGTGGTAGGAGAGTATGCTCTTCATCCTTGTGGTGAACCAGAAATCTTGACCCATCTCTAGATTTTGAAAGCAAGAGGGTTAATTGAACATTGCTTGGCATGTTTTGGAAAGGCTTTTGAGATAGGAGAGTATGCTCTTCACCCTTGTGGTGAACCAGAAATCTTGACTTTCAAAGGTTGATCCACTTCTTGTTTAGTCTAGAATCCTTTAGAGGGTTTGCTCTTGAGCAATCAAGAGGAACCAACCAAGTGGGGACAAGCTAATACCTGGCTATTCCAACCCACTATAAACTCAAGGCTATCAATGACACAAAACCTTGGTAGACGTAATACTTGTCTTCACTTAGTATGAGTACTTGTGGGATTGTGATCATGAGAAAAATGCTAAGCAAGAATACTTAAGGTACTCTTGTGGCTGTGAGGTCTGTTACTTGTCGCAAGGTAAGGAGCCCCTTCGGGGAGAAAGAGGGGTATTGCAAATGGAATCCCTTATTAGGAACTTTAGATAGGATCTACCCAATTTTTTCGCTCAACATCTTGGTGAAAGGATCAACCTAGTGGACTACCCAGATCACCCCAAGATTTTACACTCACCGTCTGTGTTCCTTTGGTTGTGTCATTGGCACTTCCACGATAAATCCAATATCTATTGTGGGCTACCACTTTGTGTGAGGTAATGGGATGTCAAGTGTGGGCTAAGTTGTTGAGTATTGAGCCTTTGTCTTTCTAGGTTAGCAAGTGCTTCAATTGTCTTTGTTGTGATCTACCCGTGTAAACATTCTTAAACATCAAATATCATGGTAGTGTTCATAGGATTTTTTGTTTTGATATCCCAAGTGCATGTCTTGGCAAGGTTGATTTTGCCCTTGTTCAAGTGTTTTATGACACATTTGATCCCTCACTATTTGCAAACCTGTCTGTTTTCTATCGTTACTGCATTCCAAATTGAGAAACTGAACTTATCAAACCACAACTTTGATCAAATTACCTTCAAAATTGGGTTTTTACACGTTCACTAGTCAAACATCGTGCGATACTGAACAATCGTCACACATCTACTTGAGTATTATTGTGCGATGCTTCGCTACTGACCTTGTATCACCTGAAAGTTATACATTCTATCACATCAACTACCTAGTTACTATCACACTTCTATGTATGAAATATCGTCTACCCAAACTGTATCGTCCTGTTATCCTAAGAACTATCGCACATAATCATTTTGTTGTTCTACTACTGTCTGTAATCTGAAGCTATCAAATTTGAATCTTAGTTTGTCGCAGAGTGTCCTTTTCTATTCTTACCTGAATCTGGCCTGTTATTTGCATATTTCAATTTGTTCTAGACTGAGAAAGATGACTTAAAACTAATGGGTTTTGAGCCTATATCAAATGCTACTTTCGATCACTTGTCACACTACGGTTACCTCTCTAGCTATTTGCAAATCAAGCTTCTTGCTCATATCTCGGCTTGAGTCAATTGACTGTTGTAAGTTCTTGAGAACCTTTGACAAGCCATCTCTATTGTTCTATCTCGACAAGTGATATTTATTGGCTTTGTTCATCTCAAAATCTAAGAAACTTTGCCTCATTCTATTAGTCAAACAACATTCCTTTTTCATGTCGGTTACAACTCGCTTTCAATTTGAGCAAGGGAGTCACCCTCCGTTCAACTATACATAGTTACCCTCTCCTACAAGATGCTCACGAGTACCAGTTAGTGACGACAGTTCTAGCCCAAAAAAATCTGAGGATTCCAAGGATCCCAAGGTCACCCCGTGGTATAAAGGAGGCTTCCTTTTTTCTATATTCAAGGCCCCCAAAAGCATGGATAGTGTCTCACTTACCATGACTGAACAAGAGAAATATCACCATTTGCAAGAACACTTTGAGCATAGAGACAACCAAGCACACTTAGATAAAGAGCATAATAAAAACATAATGGATGCTACTAGGTGCATGGCTTCAAGAGGAATGTCTCATGATCAACCTGAGACTAGTAGTTATGAACATAGACCTCCTTTTGGTACTAGTGGCAACTATGGCAATAATACACCACCAAGGTCCCCTCCAAGATGAACTTTTGCAGCACCTTCTTCATCTCCTAGACCTCCTCCCTCTCATCATGAGGAAGAGGGCAATGATGACATTTCTAGTGAAGACCTTATGAGGTTTGAACAAGATGAGGTTTCCCAATGTTTGATGCATAAAATTTTAGAGCGTAATGGAGATCAATACTTTCAATACATGACTTCTAGAGGATACAAGCTCCCCCCTGGTCATGATGTCCGCCAAATTGTTCAAGAGAGAGTGCCAACCAAGTATGAAATCCTCAGAGATGAATTACAATGAACAAACCAGCATCTTTCTCAACTTGAAATAGAAAAGGAACCTCCAAAGGTCTCTTTTGTAGAGTCTATTTGTGCTCTTCCCTTTGATAGGAGTCTATACATGGTCTCGTTTCCTAGGGATATTGAGGTTCCCAAATACGATAAGTATGATGGAAATGGTGATCCCCGTGACCATGTGCATCATTTTTATACTCTTAGCATGGACTTCCTTCACGAGGACACATTTCTACTACAGTTGTTCCCTAGGAGTTTAAGAGGACAAGCTCTGGAATGGTTCACAAAATTGACACCCCCTCTCAAGACCTTTGATGAGTTGGCTAAGAGTTTCATTCAACATTATTCGTACAAAATTTAGCAGCCTATTACCATGATAAATCTAAGTGCTCTCAGGAAAAATTAAGGTGAACCATTCGCTACCTACTTGCAACATTGGAGGTCATTATATTCTAGATATCCTCGTCAATTGCCTAAGAGGGAAAAGATCGACATCTTTGTCAACACTCTTGTACCTAAATTATATTATGATCTAAGGAAACAATTGTTTTCCTCTTTCAACGACATGGTTGAAAGTGCATACCGTATTGAGGATGTTGCCATAAGGAAAGGGGATATTGTCATCAAAAAAGATACTAGAGGTAATGGAAAGGACAAAAACAAACCTTGGAACAAAAACAAATATGTTGTCAACGATGGGGTTGTGGATGTTCCTAAAGCTAAAGAGCCCGCTTTCCACCTTTCCAATGCTATCCATGCAGCTAAACAACAAGAGGCTTCCAACACTCAAAGTGCATCTAAACCTCAATATGTAGACAAACCCAAGAAGTCATATCAATGATGAGTCTACACCAAGTTGGTTGAACCTTATGATGTGATTCTTAAGACCTTGGTTGCCTACAAGTATCTTATGCTTCCTGACAATTCTTGTCCCTTTAATCCACCAGTTAAGCCCGATTGGTGGAAAGAAGATCATTTCTGCAATTACCATAGAAATAAGGGACACAACATGAATAATTGTTTCAAGCTCAAAGATGCTATTCAAGCTCTTATTGATGGAGGCATAGTTCTCACAAATGGCTTGGTTAAGAATTCTGATCACAAGGCCTTCAAAACCCCTCTACTTGAGTATGAAAAGGGGGATTCTTCTCAAGCGAACATGAAAAATCATGATGCCAAGATCAATTATACATATACTAACAATGAGAATGTGATCAACATGTTAGAGCCCATTGAGAGTGTTTTTATGATGAGATCTCAAAATAATAGTGACATCGATCATGATACACCTAAGTTGGTCTTGCAAACGCTTGATGGCTTATCTTCCCAAAGTGAGACATTGAATGCTATTACTAGGGGGCAAGCCAAAATCATCCTTCAAACTGCTCCTGATCCCAAACAAGCCTCATCTTCTAAACAAGCAGCTCCTTCAACCATATCTAGTTATGATCTTGTTCACCAGTTGCAACAAACACTAGCCCAAATATCCATTTTTGAGTTGCTTGAGCTATCCCCTTTGCACAAAGAGATCCTTGAAAAGGCTCTGCTCACAATGAATGTCCCTAATAACATTGATCCAGATAACTTCTAGGCTATGGTCAATCATATCTCATCTCCTCACTATCTCTCATTTTCCGCAGAAGATGACACATCTCTTAGTCACCCACATAATCCGACTTTACATATTGAGGTCCAAGTCTACCGTACTAGAGTCCGCCGAGTCTTGATAGACAATGGTGCAGGGTTGAATATTATTTCCTTTCATGTTGTGCAACAATTGGGATTGTCCGAATTTGCTGTAGATCCTAGGCAAAGGATCACTATCAAAGCATACGATGAAGTGGAGAGGTCTTCAAAGGGTCTTATTGTGCTGCCTATTTGAGTGGGACCAGTTGTAAAAGATATTATGTTTCAAGTATTAGACATCCCACTTGCATACAACATTCTTTTGGGTCATCCTTGGATCCATGACATGCAAGCTGTTCCTTCTACCTACCATCAATGCGTCAAATTCTCATATAATGGAGCTGAAATTGTGATTCCTAGGGACAATGCTATTTCTATTAATACTCTCACTGTTGTTGAAATGTTTGTCCCACACAATAAACCTTCTCATAATCCTAGTGTGTCCCTTATTGCTGCTGAGAAAAAATTAAAAATGATGAGTATTGGTATGGGTGAATACACATTGGATTCTATTGCTGCTATGCCTATCTCTCCTAAGTCATATGGTAGACCTTCAGACAAGATGAAGCCTTCTGCTTCCGCCATGATAGTTTTTGGTACCTTTGTTCAAGCGTCCATACCCTTAGAGGCAAAAAGAGAAGAACAAGTTGTTAGAGGTTGGATCTATAGAGAGGAAGAAGATAGTACGATAATTGCTACTCCCATCTCCCCTAGACACTATGGTAAAGGCTACACATTTTTGCAGCAAATGGGCTATCAAGGTCAAGGACCTTTAAGTAGTAATGGACATGCTCTAGTTGAACCTTTGAGTCATACCGATGGTCGACACTCTAAGGATACCGCGGGTCTAGGGTATGGTGCCGAAGATGACCCCCATGAATGTTCTAGAAATGCTCCCATGATTGGTGACTCAGATACAGATATGGATGAATCACCACTATACACTATGGCTCAAATGGGAGATGGTCTCCCTTCTACTTCACCCCTCTAGGGAGAAGAATGCATACCTGATGATGACACAGATGAAACTTTTTCACCTAGAGGTCGATAACGTAGAAATATTATGCGGTTACTAGAAAGAGGAGATATCACACATAATGGCATGGGTGCCTCTACTTCTAGGTGTCCTAAACCTTCTTGGTGCAAACATCCCAGTAGAAGTTCAATGACAGATTCACATGAGTACGAATGGGACACTCTCTCAGATGGATCTTCCATAGTGGATATGGAAATTGATGTGGTTCATACTTATAGTGCCCAACCCAATGTAGTTGATGAGTCTCGCGTAGGGTCTGACGAGTTTGATTTGTGTATTGCTTTAGTGAACCCCGCTGGCCCTTCTATGTCAAATCTAGATCTTGATACTTTTGGAGCCTACTCTATAGGCTCGACTTCTCTCATCACCAGAGATGATACCTATCACATCAATACCTTGAACCTATCACTTCGCTTCCTCTCATACACCCAAATCTCATAGATTGGTCTACCCAGGATCAAAGACCTACATTGCCTTCCTTCCAAAATGACTATGAGATTGCTTGTTACCTCAATATTGTTGAACCTGTCACCTCTTCCACTAGCGAACCAGCAAAAAATATGACAGAATCATATATCAAGTACCTTAGTCATAAAATCAAAAGAAAAAAGAAATGGTCAGATGGCAAAAACCACATTGTGGTGGTGTCTAAACCCCAAAATAGTAAAAATAAAGACGTATCTAAGGGTGAAAACCTCTCCGAGGCACCCGAGGATGAGGTACTTGGTAGTCTGCCTAGCTACTTCTAGGAAAGATCTTTAGTTTTGATAGAACCTACACAACCAATCAACTTAGGGATAGAGGAGTCTCCTAAGATAATCCATGTAGCTCAGTCCCTCTTGGCAGAGGAGAAAGAACAATTTACCACATTTTTTAGGAGAAAATGATCAACTTTGCATGGACATATTCAGACATGCCTGGTTTGGACACTAAGCTTATTATGCACCACCTCTCTATTGTTCTAGGGGTAAAACATGTCAAATAGAAACTCAGAAAGATGCATCCCCATGTGGCATTATTGGTTAAGGTTGAGCTTGAGAAGCTTCTGAAAGCTAACTTCATAAGAGCTATTGACTACGCTGAATGGATTTCCAACATTGTTCCTATTTCCAAACATGATAAGTCCATTCGCATATGCACTGACTTCAGAGATCTGAACAAAGCATGCCCTAAGAATGATTTTCCATTTCAAAACATTGATATGATAGTGGACATGACAGCGAGCTATGAAATGTATTCCCTTATGGATGGCTTCTCCAGATATAACTAGATCAAAATTGCCCTTAGAGACCAAGAGAAGATTGCTTTCACATGCACATGGGGTACCTTTTGTTCGAATGTCATGCCATTTGGTCTTAAGAATGCCAGTGCCACCTACCAGAGAGCTATGACTACCATATTCCATGATATGATGCATAAAAACATGGAAGACTATGTTGATGACACACTTGCTAAATCACAACAAAGAAGCGCTCATTTATCTGATTTGAGTTTGATATTGGACCGCATGGAACGATTCCAACTTAGATTGAATCCTAAGAAATGTGCTTTTGGTGTCACTTCTGGGAAACTGCTAGGCTATATCATATCAGTAAAAGGAATAGAGGTAGACCCAGAAAAGGTGCAAGCTATCATGGAGATGCCACCTCCTCGCAACATAAAACAATTAAGGGGTCTCCAAGGCCGTCTCCAATCTATTAGGTGGTTCATCTCTCAATTAGTTGATAGAGCTCAACCTTTCAACAAGAATTTGCATAAAGGGGCTACTTGCATATGGAATGAGGAATGTCAAAAGAACTTGGACCAAATCAAGGATTACCTAGCAAAACCTCATGTTCTTATGCCGCCTATCCAAGGGAAACCTTCGATACTTTACATATCTACTACAACAAATTCTTTAGGAGCTCTCCTTGCACAGCAAGAAGATATGGGCAAAGAACAAGCTATCTATTACATCAGTCACACCTTGGTTGCTTATGAGCTCAATTATACTAGCATCGAAAAGGCTTGTCTAGCAGTGGTGTTTGCATCTCAAAAACTTGGACATTACATGCTCGCACCTACTACACAGTTGATCGCCAAAATTGATCCTTTAAAGTACCTCTTAAGTAAAGTTGTGCTTACCGGACGACTTGCTAAATGGATGCTAATTCTTTCAGAATTTGACATTCAGTACATCGAAAGGAAAGCCATTAAAGGGAAAGCAATTGCGGATCAATTGGCCGAGTTTCCCATGACTGATGGTGCTCCTCTTCAGATAGACTTCCCAAATGCTTTGATTATGAATGTCACAAAGCGTATGTGGAAAATGTTCTTTGATGGTTCTCATACACAGAATGGGGCTGGCGCTAGAATCTTGTTTGTTACACCTCATGGATACACAATTCCTAAATCTTATAAGCTTCTCTTTCCATGCACCAACAATATAGTTGAATATGAAGCCCTTCTCAATGGTGTTAAGCTTGCCCTAGAATGGAGGATTACAGAATTGCATATCTTTGGAGATTCACAACTTGTCATAAATCAAGTAAACAATGATTACCAGACAAAGGGTGACAAGTTGATTCCCTACAAGAAGATGATAGACTCACTTAGGAATTATTTCACATCTGTTACATTCCAACAAATTCCTAGAGTTGAGAACAAGGTTGTCAATGCCATGGCTACTTTGGCATCCATTTTACAATTGGAAGAACATGAGTCACGCTTTGAGTTCCTAGTGGAAGAGTTGTGTTATCCCGCCTATGATTCCCCTGATGACCGTGTCATTTACATTGTGGTTGGTCATGATTCATCCCACTATGCTACTATATTTTCCTATCTCTGAGATCAGATTATTCTTGAAAATCTAAAGTGCAATGAGAAGTTCCAACTCATCTGTAACGCCTCACATTTTACCCTCCTCTCCGGTGACTTGTATAGGAAGGGTCTAGATGGAACTCTCCTTAGGTGTCTAGAAATAGAGGAGTCAGAAAAAGCGCTAGTTGAAGTTCACGATGGCATATGTGGTTCACACTCCAATGGCCTTACGTTAGCTCAGAAATTGCTTAGGGTTGGTTACTATTGGCCTACTATGCAAGCTAATGTTGTTCGATATGCCAAGTCTTGCAAGAAATGTCAACTACACGGGAATCTCATTCATGCTCCTGGACGTGAGCTTATTCCTTCTATTAGATACTGGCCATTTCAGCGATGGGCCCTTGACATGGTAGGCAAGATTCATCCTAGTTCTTCAAGTGGGCATAAGTTCACTATTACAGCTACTGAATATTTTACCAAATGGGTTGAATTTGTCCCACTGTTTGCAGCTATGGGAAAACATGTTGTCTTGTTTATCTTGAATCACATCATTTGACACTATGGTATTCCTTCTTCCATAGTCACGGATAATGGCGGCCAGTTCAAGAATAAAGACCTGAAACAATTATGCAAAAAATTCAAGATTAAACAACATTGGTCTTCTATTTACGACCCTCAAGGGAACAACCAAGCTGAGGCCTTGAATAAAACATTGCTAAAAATCCTTCATAGGACAATGCACAAATTAGGCAAAGATTGGCATTTGCAGATCAATCCTGCGCTATGGGCTTACAAAACTTCTATTCACACTCCTACAGGTGCCACACCTTTTACTTTGGTCTATGGTTTTGAGGCTTTCTTACCACTAGAGGTTGAAATACCATGACTGAGAGTCTCTCTACATGGTTTGATTACCGACGAAGACCATAGGGCTATGAGAGTTCACGAGCTTACTACTTTGGAGGAACATCGCAAGGCCACCTTTGATCACATGCGCACTTATCAGAAGAGAATGTTTGTTGCCTATAATAAGAAGGTTCATCCTAGAGAGTTCCAAGTGGGTGAATTAGTCCTAAGATAAAATCCTTAGAATCAACAAAATAGAGAATAGAAAGGCAAGTTTGAGCCAAATTGGTTAGGACCTTACATTATCATGATAGCATTTGGGTTCGGGGCCTATCAGTTATCTACACCTGAGGAAGAAGAGCTTGTCAAACCTATTAATGTTCTACATCTGAAGACGTTCTATGCCTAAGGTTCTTGAGCTCTTTGTATATATCTTATCAATCCTGAAAAATTTCAAAACATTCATATATGATGCTGAAAAAATCCTAAAAAGCATATAAAGTCCCCAAAAAAGAGCATCCTAGTGAAAACCTAGCAATAGGCACTTTGATGTCTCACCAAAAAATTCAAAAAAATCAAAAAAATAGAAAAAGTGCCTTGGTGAAAACCTGAAAACAGGCACCTTGGTAGCAAAAATATAAAAAAATTATAAAAAGTCTTGTAAAAATTTGCCAAGCAGTGAAAACCTGGAAACAGACACTACTTGAGACCCTTGCACCTATGTCTATCAGTCTTGAGTGGTGCTCATTCGCTCCACTTCTCACTTTGTCTCTCCTAGCCTGGAATTGACTCATCTTAGTCTAGGGGGCATATGTTGTTTTAGCTTGTCTTGGGTCTCTTTGTGCGTCAAGGTTTCTTGGGCAACTTGGTTCGAACAGTGTTTCTCAACACTTACCAACTGTGTTTTTCAACACTTCCCTAGCATCAAGTGTTTCTCAAACACTTATCAGATATCCTACCCGCAGTCTAGAATGATACGATATTTCCCACCGACGGATGCGATACTCAAAGTTTGACTTTATGACCTACACACGTACTTAAACACTTGACTCGCTGAGACTTGTTTGACTTTATTTCTTTGTGTGTTGTCTATGATAATTTCTTTTGATGAGTGTTCTCTCCCTAATAGTTTTTGATGATGCATAGCTAGAAGACTGGGGGCATGAGGACATGTTTTATTTATCTCCTACCTGTGGGTGTACCTTGTTGATCCTAACTGTCATGAGCATCTATGCTTGTCACACTTGACACTGAGGATATACAATGTATTATCCTTAACTATTTTCTGCAAGTGCATGCTTATGGTCATCTTGACTTTCTTGTGTCTCGATGTGAGAATAATCTTGCTATACTAAACCTAGGGAACCTCACTGCACTAGTCATCTTGACCTACATGTCTTTGATGCTTAGATGGGATTCCCACATACCTATCTGATACAAATCATATTCATATACCCATAGTTATACTAGTGCATATTGTATGATCTTGTGACACTACCAATAAAGCTCGATGATGATTATTAGAGTCTAACAGCTTTGTAACCTTGCAAGTAAACCACTTTTCATAGTAGCTTGCATTCTTAGGTTCATGTTAGTTTAGTTTTGCATCTTGCATATGGAGTGAGCTCTCCTTTCAAAACATCTTAGAATTTCACAAAAATTGCACCTCTGGCTAATTTCGATGTCTTGGATCCATTTTTGGGATCGACATCAAAATTTGAGTTCATCTTGATGGTCAAAATCACATTTTAAATTTATCCTTCTTCTGCATAGTTGATTGAGTGTTTGAGGCCTGATCCTTCGATCTTCGCTGGGGCATCTTCATTTCTTCATCTCCATCTCTCTCACCCTTCTAGTCTTTCATTCATTTCCTTCACTTTGTCTCTCTGGGGTATATTTTCACTGCTTGATGGTTATTCTATTATCTTTCATCTTCGATTATGATTTCTGGTGATTTTATCATATTGCTCTCATCTTGCTTCTGCATTCCCTCTACCTCATTTCGATTTCGATCTCGAGGGGGCAGACATATTCTATCAGCTATTCTCTAGAGCATATTCTTGACCATTCCATTTTCTCTAATTGATCTATCTATCTATTGTGCTTGACATGTTAGTTCTCATCTCGAGTTCTAATACTGTCCATCTCTCTCCTAAGTGTTCAGTACTATCACTACCAGGCTAATCATGCGGGATTTGCTATCTCTCTGCACTTCATTCTTTGGAGTTAGGTCTCTATCTATTGCCTTCTTGGCTAATCTATTCTTTGACGTAATGTGTTCCCAGATCGATCACACATTAGTCAAAGAGGGGCAAATGTGATCACCTAAAAATTGTCACCTAGACTATTAGCCCCTCTCTAACATTATTTGCTAAATTTATCAATTGCTTATTCTTGATCAAATCTTAATTCTATCATTTATTCGATTATATTCTATGGATTAACCACTTTATCCTAAGTCTTTATTTAATTAAAAGGAATTTCCTCCCCTTTTATTAAATAAAAATCCCCCACTTACCTTTTATCCTAAGTTGCACAAATAAAACATTATTCCTATTTTATAAATAAGAAGAAAAGGCCTTTTGTCTCACATGGGGCATAAAAGTCAACACTTCTTTCTCATTGGAGGAGACTTGTGCACAAGGATTTCTCCTACTTTCAAACTCCACCCTTGATAAAATATTTTGCCTCTTAATCTCCATGGTCCATTTATCTTTAAAAGGAGAGCTCTCTTCTCATTCTAGAAATCCAACACCTTTTGATACTAATGTTATGCTGCAGGTTTTCTTGGTGCCATTGGAGCTTTTGAAGAACTTGTTGCATTTTAGTACTCATGTTTTCATTGTAGCTTAGTTCTCATAGCATTCTTAGCTTAGTTTCCTTTCATGCTTTAGCTTAATTCACATAGTTTAATTAGTAATGGCTTGTAACACTCTCATTTCTATAGTTTAGTTGCATTCTTGCATTCTCATTCTAGCATAGCTTGCATTGCATTCTCATTATGATTCTTAAAGATATTGGCATTCTTTCCCTTGTCTCTTTGAATCTCCCATTGCATGGTTTACTAGCAAGGTTGCATGCTTAATAGCTCTAGCTGAGAGCCCTCTAAACACCCTTGCACTCAATGCCTAGGGAGCTCTAGGTTGCTTTTCAAGGTTTCCAATCCATGGATGCCCTTGGAATCAATGGCTTAGAGAAGTTCACATTTTGAGTGTATAGGTACAACATCCCAAACATCATTCTTTAATATAGATTGGTATTCCTCAATCATTGCATCTTTCCAAGCTTGACATGATAAAGCCTCTTCAACATTTGATGGTTCAGATTTTGTAAGCTCAGCTAGGAGTACAACATAGCATGTTTGATTTCTTGTTTTCTTATTCTCTCTAAAAATTTCATCAAGTTCCACATTATTTTCTTCAATCATCTTTCTTGTCCATAGTGGCCTTTTCTTGTTAGGAATTTCAATATTTTCAAAATTAGATGATGGAGGTTCATGATCTTCTATGATATTCTCCCTTTGATTCTCAATTGTATGATTTTCATCTAATTTTGTGATTGGATCATCTTCTGTATTTAGAGAGAGTTTATAAGCAGTATTTTCTTCAAATTTTACATCTCTATTGATTTCAATAGATCTTTGTCCTGGAATATATATATATATCCCCTTTAGTGGTTTTGCTATAGCCAAAAAATATGCCTTTCTTCCCGAAGGGTTCTAGTTTGGTCCTTTTTTCTTTAAGAACATGAATGTATACGAGACAACCAAAGATTCTTAGATGGCTTAAGTTTGGTTTATTCCTTGTAAAAGCTTTTTTATGATGCAGGAGCATCCTAGGATTCTTGGCAATCCTGTATCAACCAAAAATATATTTTTCTTTAAAGGTAGATTGATAGTTTTGATCTTAGTTGGTGGAGTACTTGCTCGGTTTGGGAGACTAGTTGCTCGGTTTCTGTGGTTACTGGGGTGTTCAATCTCTAAAGAACACTCAGTGATTGAAGGCATCAGTTCTCTGGCACTTGGTGATAACTATGTTGCTCGGTCATGTTTGGCATGGTTAGTTGACTGGTGCTTGGTTATTTTCTTTGTTGCTCGGTGTTCTTGCTTACCGACTAGATGGTTTGGATGGATCAGCTTGGCTGACTGGTGCATTTGATTTGGGTTGCACTCCCTGAGTTATGGATTGACCGTTGGACGTGTGGGGACCTAGATCTGGTGTATTGCATTCTTCTATGCAGATCTAATGACCGTTTGGGGCCATCTTGGAGATTTTAATTATTGTAAGGCTATTCGAGAGCTGACTAATGTTTTGGCATTTAATATTTGTATATCCTTGTAAGCTAACTTGTGGCTGGGATTTAGTATTTAAGTGGATGTTTGGGTAGATGTTTAGGGAGCAGATAGGGAGTGATAGCAGAGTTAGTAGCTTGCAAGCTTAGGCACAAGAAGATTGCTTGGAAGTTGTGAGTACAAGTTCAGATCTTTCCTGGGAGCCCTGCCAGTGTCATGTTTTGTTGCAAACTTGGGCTAGCTGAGTGTTGATGTTGTGAAAAAGACTTAGATCCTGTGAGATCGTGTAGACTGTTACTTTCTTTGTAATTGGCCGTAACCGATAAGGCCTTACAGCCTGACACATTGCATGTAATTGGTGATTTGATGAATAAAGATTATTGTTCTTTAGCTGATCTATTGTTGTTTATTTCATGTAATTTCGATGTGCTAGTGTTGGCTGCAAGTTTGGATAGTCCTTCATTGGATTCTCCATACTTGACTGTGTCACTTTAGGTGTTATATTCTCTAAGATTGAATGAGGGCATCTATTTTGGATGTATACGACTATGTTTGAGGCTTCAACCCAGAATGAGATATGTATATGTTGATCATGCATCATGGTTTTGGTAGCTTCAGTGATGGTTCTCTTATTTCTTTCTGCAACTCCATTTTGTTGAGGATTATAAGGTATTGTACACTCCCTCTTAATCCCAACATAAATGCAGAATTCTTTGAAGTTTTCAGAGATATATTCACCCCCATTATATGATCTTAGAGTCTTTATTTTCTTCCCAGTTTGATTTTCCACTAGGGCTTTAAATTCTTTAAATTTCAATAATACTTCATTTGATTCTTTAAGTTTTAGGAAATATATCCAAGTTTACCTAGAGTAGTCCTCAATAAAAGTCACATAATACAAAAATCCCCCTACTTGGGGAGTTGACATTGGTCCACACAAATCAGTGTGAACAAGTTCTAGTACAACTTTTGATTTATGTTCACATGGAGGAAAAGATCCTTTTGTATTTTCTCCTAGAGCACATCCTTTGCATGTACCAACATGATCATATTTGAGATGAGGTAGTCCTGTAGTAATCTTTCCTATATAGGGTAGGGTACTAAACCCAAGATGTCTAAATCTCCTATGCCAAAGTTCATTAGAGTTTGATACTTCATTACATAGTGCTTGTTTTTTTTTTTATTACATAACTTGTATAAACTACCATCTCTAGATCCTATAGAAATAACATTTTTTATGTTAGAATTTTTAGGCCAGAGAAACACTTTATCTTCATGAAAGGTGACATAGTATACTTGATCAACTAGGCATAAAATGTAGACCAAATTTCTCTTTGTGCTTGGTACAAAGACAACATCTTTCAATTGCAAGGTTACTCTTGTTCTTAATTGGATTGAGTAGGTCCCAATTCCTTTCATTGGATAGGTGGAATTGTCTCCAATTATGACTTCTTCTGATGAATGTTCTTTAAAGGTTTCAAATTGATCTTTAAATTCAGTAATGTGTCTTGATGCGCAACTATCAATTATCCAAGTCTTTTTATTTGAGTTTAATTCACTTGATAAGGCTAGGAAGAATAGATGATTCTCTACTTCATGGACTTCAGCTATGGTAGCTTGCGCTTTCTTTCTTTCTAGACAGAACCTGTGAGTATGTCCAAATTTATCACACTTGTAGCATTGGATTTTAGAGAAGTCTTTGTTTTTGTGGTCTTGGTTATTGTCTCCTCTCTTCCTTTTAAACTTCCTTTTCTTTCCTTTGCTACTTGATTTTGCATGTAGTGCTTGAATTTCTCCCTCTTTATTTGGACCGATCCCTCTTGAGATTAGTCAAGATTCTTCTTGAGTGCAATCATTTTTGAGTTGATCAAATTTTTGAGTTGATTCTTCTTGAGTGCAATCATTATTTAAGATATATACAATGATCACAATCTCAGTTTAAACCAAGATTCACTGCGGTAATCAGCAGTGATTATAATCATAGTGTATATATATCTACACACACACTTGATTATACATATCAAATCATCACAATTTGTATGAGAATATCAATCTAACCGAAGCTATGATTCAACAAAAATAGTTCCACTTTTTGACCAAAAAGTGGACTCAACTTCTTGTTGGCACCCCACTTAGGTGGTTATCTTAAGTAGTTACGAGGTAGTTATTCAGTACATCTTATAAATACAAAGCCATTTGTAATTTGATATGATAATTGATTGTTGTTGTAAACAAAGGAAACAAATACTCCTTATATAAGCAATTATAGAAGATCTTTTCATAGTGGAAACAAATAAGAAATAAAGATAGAATAGAAAGTTACTAAGTGCTAACTAACTGACTTAGAGAATAAAAAGTTACCATATTACATTAATAGTCATTCTACTAACTACAATATTTATCCTGAAATTTTGCAACCAAGTGATACAACCCATGATCTTCGATACCAACTACAATGGTTTTCTTTTTATTATTGAATCTTTGGTTGCCCTCCAACATGATGTTGGGTAATGAAGCCATCCCTCGCATTATCCAGAGACCCAAAAACCAAGATAAAAATCAGCTTCTAAAAAACCTTTTGTTGATTAAAAAAATGAAAAAAAAAATGAAACCCCATGATTTGTTTTTAAAAAATTGTATAAAAAAATTTAACCATGATTTTGTCTAACAATCGTAAAAAAAAATTGGTACAAAATAGTCCACGATTCATGATTTTGTGGAAAATTTATTGAACCCTAGATGTGACGATGTAAGTAGAAATCACACACAATTTTGTGAAAAATGTCAAAACCTTCATTTTGTATCAAAAAACAATTTAAAAAACCCACAATTTAAAAAAAAGCATAAAAAATAGTAAAAGAAAACCATAATTTTTTTGAAAAAATTGTGCAAAAAAACCCTCACATTTTTTGGGAAAAAAACATACAAAACACTTACATTGTCATTGAAACCCTAATGTTCTTGGATTTTGAATCTCAAGATGCAGCTCAAAAACATGATTTTGTTGAAAACAAATCATGAAAAAACATTCATAGTGCTAAGATAAGGTCAAAAAAACCCTTGTCGCTAAAGAAAATTGACCAAAACCACTAAGAAAACCACTATTTTTTAACAAAATCGTGCAAAAATACAAACCACCTTGTAATTGCTTAGGAAAAATGTTGAAAACCTCTACTCTAGTAAAAAATCTTCATGAAAAAAATGGCGCCAAAAATTGAGGTTGCTTGATTTTTGCAAAATAGTCAAAGCCAAAATGTGAGCAAAAACCTTCACACTTCCATTATGCAGGAATAAAAATGAAATAATGTAAAGACACATTATCACCATCTTCAACAAAAAGAAACATACCAAAACAAAAATACTATCGCATGAACCCGCCTCTCAAATGGTAGACAAATGCCAAGAAATAGAAAAACCGTATATGGTTCTTAGAAAAACCCTCAATTTGGGATTCTAAAAAAACCCCTCAATTTGTGTAATCCATTAGTTTTTTATTAAAATGATGTACGCAATTGATGATACACAATCAAACCTTGGTATCATGGTTTGGATGTGATAACTTGTTTCTTCTTATATTGAGATTTGTTATCCTGGTTTCATTGTTGCATATCAAAACTTATTTTGTGCTAAAACTCCATTTGTAATCGTTATTTGTTATGAATCTCAAATGGTATTTGTATGTTTACTATTGAGGTTTTCATTAGTCATCTTTCTATAGATATCTTTTCCCATGTTTGTAATTTTAGGTTAAAGTACACAAAAATCCTAAAATCCCCCATCATACAAGGGGTTGCCCCTCTCAAACACAAAGGAAGATTGTCATTCTATAATGATCTCCCAACTATTGGGATGGTGGTCACTGCTCTTCAAGCAAACAAGGTCAGTTTTTCAGAATCAACTGCAATGACAAATTTGTTTAATAAAAGTACTTGTTTGAGTAAATTAATATTTAGTCATATAGCTTAAGTATAACTTAGGCATAATTAATTGATTAGGTTCATATTTTTGTTGCAGGTAGTTGTCCAATTATTCTTACCTATAGGTTTATTCCTTTCCTTTATAAGCAAGGTTTGTACATTATTTTGTATCTCAATACATTCATCCATTCGTGAAATATTATCTCTCCATTGAGAAGGTTTATAACTGTTTGCAGGTCTTGGGAGGTTGATCACTCCAACATGGCAATAGAGCCTCCATTCAATGTCTCCTTCAGCATCTGAGATTTATTCCATCAATCAGTTTGAGACTGTAATTTTATTTGCAGCCATCTATCAATGGTCTGTATTACCTTGCATTGGTGAAACTACTTGTAAAACGTGCTTGGCAGTTTTCTCCTTTATGTCAATCACCCCACTTTCATCATTTGTTGTTCTTGATTAGGGCTGACCCCACAATAGTGGGTTACACTTTTTTAGACATGCTGATTTTTGCTGAAATAACACATTTAAAAAATATATATAATGATTTAAGACTTCAGAGGTTCTATTTGAAGGAATTAATTACAAATGGTTAGCTCAAAGTCTCTTAGATAAAAAAAAAATATTGATATAAAATCTATATTCCTCATTCATATCTACAATGGAGTCTCCTTCGCACCTATTAAAATGCTGATAAAAAATCACTTTAACTTTATCTTTTGGCAGGTTAAAAAAATCCATTCAAAAAACCTATCTATGTAGTAAGGTACTGCTAAGAAAAATCTTTTCAATGATTATAATGTTAATATATATTAAGTTTATTATGACATTGTATTTTTACTTTTACTATAGATATTTCACCGTATGTCTACCTCTATATTTGATAGTTATGGAAAAATAGAAAATGAAAGAAAAAAAATTCTGAAAAATATCTATGCCCTAGGTATTGAAGTTATCTTTCTATAAAAAAAAATTAAAATGAAATTGGACAAATACATGACAAGTTATAAGCTATTAGTCAAGGCATGTCAAAATTATGATTTAGTCAACCTCAAACATTAATAAAATATGCAATAATCATGAGAATGTTGTCATACCAATTCCATGCCCTCCTTATGGGTGTTACAAAACTAAATTTGAAACAATCACATTGATATCTATTTTAGAAAAAAAGTTATGCTCTATGAAAACAATGTAACTCTTTGAAAATGATGTTTTCAACAACATACCAGTCTTTGTGGGAGAAAGAAAAAACTATTGAAATCAATTCAAAAATAAAAATAAATAATATATTTATAATCTAGATAGAAAATCCTAAAAGACTCTAATTTACTTCATCTTACAATTTCAAATGGTTTAATGACAATATGCATCCAAATGTGAAAAAAAAATTCAAAATGTAGAGTTCAGTGTCTGTTCAGGCAAAAAAGTGTAACCCACTATTGTGGGTTCACCCTTAGGCGATTCATTTAATTTGAACAATGTAATTTTGCATTGGCTAAGGGTTCTTCAGTTGACAGTATTTTGTATTGAGACTACCAATTTCCTTCCATGGTCAAGGGTTATTCCTTGCAATTGGTTGGTTAGTTGCTTTATTCTCTAATTTGGTAGTTTATGAGGTTCGCATAGGAGTAGACAATGGCACACTGAATTTTTTGGTTCAATTCCCACTTTGAACGATTTCATTACTGAGCTAGCCCATACTTCTCACGACTACCAATTTTTTTTTCTATGGCTTGTATCATACTATTATGTTTGGATCAACTTCTTTAATTTATTTTCTCCTGGGGCAATTCTTTAGCAATATGGTGTTTAGACAATTGGGGAGGCAATGATACTCATTGATCTCTTTTGGCAAGGAATTTCTTTATGTTTTCTATCAAATTTTCTTGATTGTTGATTGAGATTAAGCCTTAATTCAAAGCAACAACATACCTTGCTATGAGGATTGTTGCTTTAAGGAATTGATGCCAATATATCTATATGCTGCTCCTTTGATTTTGTGAAAGTTCAAGTAATTCATTGGCCAATTTATTTTCATACTTCAACAATCTAAAGTCTTGTTACAAATATTTTGCATTTAGGGCTTGTGATTGGAGGTGAGATCACAAAATCTTTAGTGGAGCATTTGGGGGCATCTACCCCCACATTGGCATCGTGTTTGAGTGTTTTGGTCTTCAAGAGCCTTGCCTTCAACTTAATGTATTGTGAGCTTAAGCTCACACATAATCCTGACCTCCACTCTTACGCTAGGCATAGTGGCTTGTGGACCTCATGCGATGTTATGTGGCTTGGTGGCCTTATGTGGTGATTTGGCATGCTTGACTGGTTGATGACTTGTAGAGTTTAGTTAATTTGATGCTTAGTTCATGATTGTGGTTGTCTTGCGCTAATTGGCACATGTAACAGACAAATATATCACTCTAACAAGCCCCATCCTTTTTGTTGCAAATTAAGTTCTTCTAGCCTTATAGGCTTTTACTTTTGGAAGCTTATTTGTGATGGCATTATCTATAATTTTTTGAAGAATTGTAGTTGTTAAAGTGGCTTTTTCATTTCCTTAGGAGAGGGAGGTAGTGGAGCTAATTTATTATCAACCATCTGTGAAAGATCTAGTTACTGCCCTATTTATACAATCATATTCCTAGTCTCGGCACACCTTGAGAGCATAGTATTTGGAAAAGTTATAGGGCTAAACTCTTAAGAGTCATTTTTTAGAATGTCAATTATATTTTGGAATCACTTATTCATTTTGAGTGCCCATGTGCTTGTTGGACTCACATTTGAGAGTTACATAGAGATCATGATACTCTATCATCTCTCGATGCTCTTGTTTCCAATTTCAATGTATCTATTCATTCTTCAAAGTAGATAATCCATGTTTGTGATCCTTTGGAGGTTGCAGGTTGTTTAAGAGGTTCTTGATTCTTCATCAAAGGTAGTTGATTTGCCTTCACTTGAGACTTCATTGTTCCCGATCGACAAGATTAGCATTGCCTTCCTTATTGGGATTCATATATGATAGACATTCATTCATTATTTAATGTTTCATATTTGGGAGACACATTTGAGGGTTTAACTCTCCAATTTGATGTTTTTTTGTGACACTTCCATTATCACTTGATCTTCAATCTTTGGATCTTGCTCAAAATTAGATTCCATTGATTCCTTGTTTATAAACTTCTCTTATGATTGAGCATGTTCCCGATTGGTTCGTGACATCATCGTCCATGGTCTTGGTGACACATGAGCAGATTGTAAAGACATCATCATTTTACATTTGGATTCCACTTCCTCACAATTCCTATCCAGAATGGGAAGCATTCCCCCATTTGTACTCAATTTATCTTCTTTCCAAGGGGAGAAATGTTGTTTGTAGACATTGGACTATATTATGGCTTCAAGTAGTTACCATCTCTACACATTATCCATAATGGGAGGGTGGCATGTAGTCTCCTTTCTTCCTTCCTATTGAGGAATATTTGATTGTATATATATGATGTATGCAGTCCTTGGGGATGTGATTGAGTCCTCCATCCATGCATCTTGTTTGTCTCTCTCTTTAGGAGAGGATTTGTAGACAATATCCATTATGGGGATTGGTAGGGGGAGGGTATGTAGTCTCCTTTCTTCCTATTGGGGATTATTTGATTGTGTGTGTGTGTGTGTATAGTGTTGACATAAAGTTAGTTGTCATTGGAAAAGTCATTGGAAAACATCAAACACACTGGAACACTAGTACATCACACTGGTACTCATGATAGGTAATGATTGTGAACCAGTAGAATGACCAAGTGAGCAGTGTACCTTAACTGGTCACGCTTATACCAGTCTAGGTTTTGTCCAACTAGTCTTGGAAAACATACAGGATGCAGATGACTAACCGGATACATATCACACACCGGTAAGTGCTGGATAATCCAAACTGGATTATGCAGAGCGTGTTTCAGTCAAATTGGAGTTAGCTTTTGTAGTTGAACTGGAGTTAGCTTTATTTTTTCTGCGAGCATTTTGAGGTCATTAGACATGAAAAAGTTGTTGAAAATCTAGAGCATAGAGTGAGAGAGAGAAGAAGAGCAAAATCTTCTAAGAGGAAACACAGTCACAGAAGGTGAAAGGGAGAGAAAGATTCAACAGCCAAGCAGAGGAAAGAGTGAATGGGTATGATCTGAATCGACAAATTCAATGTCATCATAAGATCATTGCTTTGGTTGTGAAGCATATTTAAATCCCTCAATCAGGGTGAACCCTAACAGGTTCCATTGTATAAATCCTTTTATCAGGTAACATCTTTGTTGGTGTTTTAAGTCCTCTAATAAGGCGACTCCTCACAAGGTCAAGATCCTAACAGGTCTTCTATTAAATCCCTTAACCAGGTAGCACTCTCACCAATGCTTTGTAAGCCTCTAACAGGGCAACTTTATTACTGTAGTAATGGAGTTTCATGGGTTCTGTCCCACCGTGGGTTTTTCCTTCTAACTGAGGGTTTCCACGTACAAATTTTGTGTTGAACTGTGCATTTAATTTTTGTTTATAATTGTTCAAATATTCTGTTGTTTTTAGTATTAACAAGAATATTTAATTGTAATAAAGAGGAATAGAAATTGAATTTACTGATTCACCCCACCTCTCAGTAACCGATTAGGAATAACAATTGGTATCAGAGCAAGGTTCTTAGAAATAGTAAGCTTAACCACTTGAGAAAAGATCATGGAGGGTTATAGGTATTAGAAGCAGCTCAAAGAAGCCAATGAAATGATAACCTCTCTTGAGAATAGACTGAGAAGGTCTCTTGCCAAGAGAAAAAAGCTAGCTCTACAACTGAGTGAAAGTCAAGAAACCATCAAGGAACTCTCTGGACAAAGTGGTTCTGATGAAGCTGAAGAAGCAGTCACTAATCTCATGGAGAAGAATCTGAACCTGACCGATCAAATCTCCAATTTGAAAAGAGAACAGGAAGGTCATATTGTGAGGATGACTGAACTCATTGAAGCTAAAAGAAAAACTGAAGATGAGAAGAATAGTACCATAGAAGCATAATTGACTGCTGAGAGAGAAAGAAATCTGGCTAAAGATGTATTAAGAGAGAGTGATGCTCTCATACTGTAACTGCATGCAAACATGCAGGGCATAAGTCAGAAGAATGCAATCATGCATGAGCACTTGCATGATAAAGATGAGGCATGCAAAGAGATGGTTGCTGAAATCGAACAACTGAAGATCAACTGAAAACTCTCGAGGAAAGGAATGAAAAACTTAGAAGGTATAATGAAAGTTCTGAGAAGCTTGATGAGCAATTGAGAGCTCAAAGGAAGCATAAGGATCCCATAGGACTTGGCTACATCGGTCAAAGCAATAATGAAACCGGTGAGTCCTCTGAAGTCAAGCAAGGCAAGCAAGAAAAGAAGAAACCAATTGAAAACAAAGTTAAAAAGTTCTTCAAACCCTCTTGCAAACATTATGGCAAACCGGGTCACAAATCCAATGACTACAAGAATGCACCAATGAAACCGTTCACCACTAACAACAACTGCAGCAACTGTTATAAGTATGGTCACAGGACCTTTGAATGCAGGTCTCGTTCCAACAGTGTGTCCAGTGGAAGCAGGGGAAGCTTTAAAGGATATTGCTATGCTTGCAATAAATTTGGAAACAAGGCAGATAAATGCAGGTCTAAAACCATGGCATTCAAATCTCCACCGAGACCGATATTCCATAATAGGAATGTGAACCGGAGCACATCTAACTATGCTATTTGTGGACCATTAGTGCATAGGAATACTGAATGTCACTTACCCATGGACAAGGAAATAAGGGTCCATCCATGGAGAGGAACAAATATGGCTTGTTACAACTGTAACAAGATTGGGCATCTGGCCAAGGACTGCAGAAATTGGTCAACAAACAAAGGAAAAGGACCGGCTAAACAAGTCAAGAAGCATGTATCCCCCAACTCAAAGGGTAACATCACTAAAGAAACCAATAGGGAAGTCAAGAAGACTTGGTCCAAAAAGGGGACAAAGAGTTCCGCTGAGCAAAAACCTGAGGTAAGGTCATCATCCGCCAATGGTGATATCTCTTCAACAAATTAAGCATGAGGGCTTAAGAGGAACATGTAGCAAAGCTATTGTTCCCAGAGGAACTGGTGAGGTATGTTCTCACTCAGTCAAGGATTGGAACCGGGAAGAAGTCACCGGTCTAATATCATAACTAGTTTGATAAAGTTTTTGACGTATCAAGGTGGATGTCTCAACCGAGGATTTGTAAACAGGTAAAGAGTCAGTGAACCGATTGTCAAAAGAAAGATTGGTTAAGGGTAATTAATACACTACCCATTAACAAATGTTATCATTTGCTAATTACTGTTATGACCTAAGTGTATAAAAGGAAAACCCGATTACTCATTTCATTTTACATTGCGTTTTGTGATTATTGTTTTGAATAGACTAAGTAATCTTTCTTGCTGTGATTTGCGAACTTTTCTTTGCAAATTCTGTAAATCTTGTCGAGAATTTTCTATGTTTACCGGTCAAGCGAAATGACATCTTCATCTTCCATAGTGAGCCTCATTGACGCCAATCAACTTGACAGACCTGTATACGATATTATGGCGGTACAAAATTGTTGGCTAAAATTTTTGTAAGCCGTTAAGACTACACCTTACAAAATTGTGACTTTAGGCAACGTCTCATGAGATTTCTCTCTCCTCTCAGCAATAGGGGAGGCTCCCTTCTTACCATAGGTGGCTTCAACAGGAACTTAACTGAAATTACAAAAAAGGCAGTTCTCTTAATCAATTCCTCTTTTTTCAAAAATGATTTGCATACAACTACTACTTTCTAACTTAACAAAAAGTGTCTTATTGCTATAATAATACTGGTGACCCTAGAATTGACATAAGAACAATACCAAGGGCAACAGCTTTCTTTTTTATATTTCATGAAACAAAAACAGGAACCCAAAGTCTCTTGTGCTTGTCTCGTGAGGATTCAAGTAGAATAACCAGTAAGGCACAAAGTCTCTTACTGGATACTCTCAAATTTAATAAAAACACTTACAACTGAAGCCCAAAGTCTTCAGCTCTAAGTAATTGCAGCCACTATTAAACTATAACAATTTGTCCTCTTGCAGTACAAAGTCTTCAAAAGTTCAAATTGGCTCTAAATGCAATAGATAGCTCAAAGTCTGTACAATTGAATTCAAATCCCTCTTGAGCAAAACTCCAAAACTCACAATCAATATCCATAAAATGTCGTCACATAACACCTTGAATCAACACAAAGTTTGAAAGCAAGTTGCCCCTTCTATTGAAAGCAATTCAAATTTACATCTAAGCTCAAAGTCTTAGAGTGTAGATACAAACTAGCAGAATTTTCTTGCCTTGCCAAAAGATGATTATTTACAATGAGCTCCCTCCTTTATATAGGAAAAGAGGAGAGAGAAAAGTGGAGAGAAAAGGGGAAAACCCTTAACCGCCTTGACTTATTCTCTAACTAACTAACTAACTAACTAACTAATTTTGACTTTTTCAAAGTTGCATGCCTAATGTACTTGCAACCTGATTACATGTTACAGCTTTGCACATGATACTATCACATGTAATTACATATACCAAATACAAATTACAAAGACATGATGAAAATATTCTAAGTGCTTGACAAGACATGATACCTATTACATCATCCTTCATTTGTCTTCATGCTGCTATAGAATGCGTGATGGTTGATATGCTTTAGTTTGATGAAAGCATCTTGATCTGGAACAAGAACCTACATCCTTGGTTGTCTCTTGAGAAGAAAATTTGTTTCTTTCCATCTTTTCCTTGAAAGAATTCTTTCTGATTGTAGTCTTTCAAACCTTTCTAGGGAGAAAGATCTAATCTTCTTATCCTGCTTGTGTTCTAATTTTGATTCACTTGATTCCCTCGACATTGAATTTCTCTTAAGGGTGACCTTTGAGCTCTCCTATGGGCTTCCCTTTATCTTTGTATCCTTACTCTTTTCTCACATTCCAATCTTTCTCTAAGCTCCCTTTCAAGTCTGTGTCTTTCTCTTTCAAATTCAATACTAACTTCCTCCTCTTCCTCCAAGATGGCCTGAGCAACTAAATAGTGTGTGTCGTCTTCTCTTTGATTCCAAATGAAAGCCCCTAGGTCTGAAATGATATCTTCCTACCTTACATTTATATCCAAACCTAGTTGCATAACTGGATAGTTAGCATAGGAAGGCAACACCATCTTAGATCATCCTTTCTGTTTTTGCCTCTCACGTTCTGAACTTTCTTGAATCTTCCTTTCAATCCTTTGGGCTTTTTCTTCTTCCTTTTCTGGTGTTGGCTAGAAATTCTCTTAACGTGGCAATTGATATGCCTGAGTTGTTGTAGCATGAAAATCCCAAAAAATGAGTACATCTTCATACGATGGATCCATTGCACTTTTTGGACGCACAAGAAGTGAGCTTGGGGTATTGTAAGTGGTTGGAATACTTGTGAATAGGAGAAGAACAAACAGATTTGGATTAGATTGGTTCTTGAGCTGTGAGAAAAACCAAAAATGGGTTTTTCAGAGGGTATTACATATGAATGGATGGCTGGAAACTTTTGGGACAGTGAATGGATATATACGTTTAAGCTCAAAATGTGTGCTTATATGGTAGGAAATTTCAAAAATGGGTTTTTGGAGGGTAATAGTACGTGCGGACAACAAGCTTTATGTGTGAAAAATGTATGAAAAATGAGCAACATAACATCTATTTATAATGAATTATTATGTTTTCATCAGAAGAAAGTGTGCAAGCAACCACCATCATGAGTTTTAAGTCACATGACAACAATATAACAAGCGCAGATGGAGTGCGTGTAAGCATAAAAATGGGATTTTGAAATGGATTTGCATGTGCATATCAATAAGCTTTCTTTCTTTGACAGTTTCTTTCAAGAACGGGGTTTTTAATCCCGACTGCATATACAAGCAAGATGAAGCACTTGCATATGCAACTTGGAGAATGTAGACCGAAGAAGGATCATTAAAACAAACATAACATGTAAATCTGAAATAGAAATGAAAACTTACATGTTAATCAAAAACCAAAACATGAAATTGGAAAGAATTGAGGAAAAAGCTTAAGGAAAAATTACCTCAACTCTCAAGAAGAAATTTTTCCAAATCTTGAGCAAAATTTGAAATGAATCCAAGGCATTTTCGGATTTAGAAAAGATGGAATTTAAAAACTATATATAAATCTCTTTCCTAGTCTTTTTCCTTCAATTTTGGAGGGTCAACATGTATTCACAGCCAAGTGGGAAGAAAAGAGAGATTAAATGCATGGAAATAGCAAACCATTTTGACCATTTCCAATGCATATGTAATGGCAATAAAAAACGGCACCTAGGGCATCAAAAATAGCTTAGAAATGATGATAAACAAGCTGAAAATGAAAGGTACTACCCAAGAACTCTTCTTAGAAGAAAAAGATTTGATTTTGACGAAAAAAAATAACCAAAAGTGGGCCGTTATTGAGCAAAAATGCCAAAAAACATGCCCTAAATGGGCTGTTTTGAGAGCAAAACACCTTCTAAAATGTAATTTTGATGATCCAAGAATGATCCTTGGAAAGTTTAGTGCAAAATCGACCCAAAAATGAACAAAAACAGTTCAGTTTTGACCATTTTCCAAGTGATTTCTTGCCTCGAAATCCCGTTTTTTCCAAAAACACCCCCCCAAAATAGGTTTTTAGAAGTCAAAAACATGTGTTTTCATGTTAAAAATCTCCACTTGCATAGAGTTGAAGTAAAGAAACATTTTTTGAAGGCAAAAACACATCTTTCTCTCCAAAATCGCCACCCAGCACTTGGTTGCATAAAAACGGGTTTTAAAAAGCCAATAACATATGTTACTTAAAACACATGTCATCTCCTTCAAATTCGCCACTTAGTAAAGGGAAGAGCTAAAATGGGTTTCTAAAAGCAAATAGCATATGAAGTTTAAAACATGTGTTATTTCCCTTAAATTTGCCACTTTGCATATAAGTCATAAAAATGGGCTTTTTGAGAGTATTTACATATGTTATTTAAAACATATGTTGTTGCTTTCAAATTCGCCACTTTGTATGCCTTAGGGAAAAAACGTGCTTTAAGAAGCAAATAACATATGTTATTTCTTTAAAAATTACCACTTTGCATCGGTATTTTAAAAGATGGGTTTTAAAAGATGAGAAACATATGTTAAAAGGTCCAAAAACACCACTTAACAAGCAAATCTTATTAAAGACATAATAACAGTCTTTTTAGAGGACAAAAACATATGTTTTTGAGTTTAAAAACTCCACCAAAGAATAATAATGTACTTTTGAGAGATAAAAGCACATATTCATTAAACTTTGCATGTGTAAATGAATTTGAATTCTCCACTTACCATAGATTAAATAATAAATCTTATTTAAAATATGTAATTGCTTATGTAAACTCCACTTATTTACTTGTGAGGACTTGGCAGTGGGTTGAAATAAGTTTTATGCACATGGATGTATGCAATCAATGTTAAAGTATTGTTCGTTTGTGTTTAATAAACGACAAGACAATCATGATATGCATATATATATATATATATATATATATATATATATATATATATATATATATATATATATATATATATATATATATATATATTATACAAAGTATGAATAAACTACTGGTTAAGATATGTTAACTAATAGTTATGTAATGAAGTGACATGATAAGTATATACGGTCATGTCTATTCATTACATGACTATTCAATATATACATATACCCTATTGTTATTGTAGAATCAATCAATAACGAAGGCAATTGTATTCTACAATATCACACTAGTATATATTATCTCTATTGGACGATCCAGTTTTCACAACATGGTATCAGAGCCTAACCAATAAGAGATAAAAATACACAACGACATTGATGTCAAATATATACTTAGTAATGAGCAGATGAAATCTATATCAGACAACCATTAGAAGAAGAGGAGAAATATATGTTCAGGCCTCCTATTCAATAATGAACATCCATTCCGCAAAACTCAGAATGTGAGACATTGAATCTAAAGGGTGAGGGATAATATTTAGCACTTCATTAGAGACTTAGAATCCAATCTAGATGACGGATATTTGACAAAGAGACTTTGTCACACTATCAAATTCAATTCCCATCTAAAGCGGAGAATATAGAGGAAAGGATTATAATCATTCAAGGAAGAGTATAATTTGCTGTCAAGATCTTCTAGTTTTTCATTCTCCTATATTTAGCTTCGCTGTTCTCAATTTATTGAATGAGTACGTCTAGTGTAAAGCAGTTTAATTATATTACAGAGCTATGTGTATTAGAAATCCTTTACCGTTTGTATTTCAGTTTTGAAGATCCTTCCTTGTTTGAATTAAATTGATTCTTCATATCAGTTTCTATCGAAGAAGTTAAAGGTTTTATGGAATCGGGTCGTCATGTTGAATGAGTTGAACAATATATAGAATCGTCTCTGCTTGTTATCGGTAGCCGATACTGAAGATCCTTGTTCATTTTATATGAATTGATATATGGTACCGAGAAACTAAATAACAAATTTGTGTATGAGTTTCAGTTGTTACGGGTTTCTAAGATCTATTGCAAGTGTTAATACTGGCGTCGATTGATGATATCGATATGATTAATGAGCCGATTGATATTAAATATCATCTCTATGTTTTGGCAGTCATCGACAGATGACCCGCGAGTAGTGTTTAGATGTGGGTGCGCAGAATACTTGATGTAACAAAGTATTTCGTGTGGAGATACATTGCACCCACGGCCCAAGGGTAAGACACATGGCATGTATAGCTGTGTTGAAAGAGACCTGTGTTCAAGGAGTCCCGTATGCGACTTGGTTTTTGAAGATAAAGAAACGTGGTGGATTCGGTTATGATATGTAACCCGGTTGTCAAATATTGCCAAGCAAAGTGTGATTCGAAGGATACCGGCTATCATTCCTAAGAAGTGTAGTCGAGGATCTTTATATCTTACAATCAGTATTTTTAATGATGAGAGGTTGCGGACCCGTGTTTCAACAGTCCCTATGGGATTAGATTATGCTCACGATGCATAAAGAAACCGAAAGACTCCAGATCTTCCCCCTCTAAATAAGTGGAAGAAGTTTCCAGAGGGATGACATATTTGGCAATAAGAGATAAGTCTCTCTATCCTTTAATTCATGCGTGATATTTCCTACATGGGCTCACTTTAAAAAAAGAAATATTTGAAACTTAAGATAAGTATTCATCTTTGAGTTAAATTTTTTATAATGTTGTAGTCATTTTCTTATATGTATTCATGTTTGTACTATAAGAGCTATTTGCCTTGATCTTTTCATTTGTCTCCAAGAATGTTCTTGTAGAAAAAGAAGAATGATGCAATCAAGGCATTATGCAGGGTTGTTTCGTACTATAATAAGTGCAGGATGATTCTTTGATCACAAGTACCTATGGACTGCTGAGTGCAGGGTCCGTTGCACGTGTGGCACTGACAGGCTCCTACAACTACACTACTCTAGATTTTGATTACACTACGACAGTGAAATTTCATAATAAGTACTCATGGATTTGTGTACAACCTTTAGACTATAGCGAGATGGATTCTTCAAAATATTTTTTGTATGGGCTCACCTTACGAAAGGGAATATAAAAGGACGAAAGCATGTGAAATTCAGATTAAGAGGGAGTCCTGACATCTTCAGAAAGTTTAAGAATTGATGAACTTGAGCTTCAGAGGGAGCAGATGATTCAGTCAACTTGTGACAAAATCTCAATCATATTGATTGAGTGGGAGATCACTGATGAAGGTGAAACAATTTCGAGGATAGAATTGCCGATGAGATGCACATGGATAGAATCTCTGATTGAGACATTCCATACATCTTGAGACTACAATTTATTAAGATGAACATCATACCAGAGGTCTTTATTCTCTTCCCTCAAGTCCAAGAGGGAGTGTTAGTGTTGTGGCCTTGAAAAAGATCAAAATGCATCCTATGCTAGTCAATGTGAGTCGGCAACCTTATATCTATTCAGATTATTCATGTATGAGACATCGATTAATGCATCCTATGCTAGTCAATGTGAGTCGGCAACCTTATATGTATTCAGATTATTCATGTATGAGACATCGATTCTCTTAGGAAGAAAGGTATGGAGTCACATCCTGCAGTAACACTGAGATGAGCATATAGCCAGGGTATGCCTCCGTGACAAAAGAGGAAGCGAAAGGATCTGCATCAGTGGACATTCAAAGATCTTGATTCGGAGGGAGTAGACCATGTTTTGTTGGTTACCTAGTGATCAAGAAACTGTAGCAGAGAATTATGATGAATTACCATGTGAGTAGGCTATGCTTTCATGTCAGTGGGAGAAGCTAATAGATCAAATTAAGATGGCAACCCAGGATCGTGGTCATATTAATTTAGAGGAAGTATTCCTAATGTTGAGGAATAAAGTCTTAGCTGAAAAGAGATTTTCAGCCTTAGTGATCTATCATTTTGTATCTTAAATGATTCTTGTCTTTGATAGACAAGTTTAAGGTGGAAGCCTTCCTCACTTGATAATAGTGAACCAAAGTGTCAAGATAGACTACTTAATTGTGTGTCCCGACTGTGCAGAGATCTTGACTCTTGTTATTACTGGATGTGTAATAACGAAACCATATCATGATAGACTACTTAATTGTGTGTCCTGACTGTGCGGAGATCATGGTAGACTTTATGGGCCCATTCATTTTGTGTTATATTATGAAAGGTGACGATCTTTCATGTGTGTTGAGTTACTATTTCAAGGTGACGATCTTGAAAATAGTTAACCAGGCTTCAAGATTGACTCCTGAAAGGGACTGTCCCGGATGTGCCGGATATCTTGTAGCTTATGTTATTATTGGATGTGTAATAACTTGTCAAGATCGACTCCCGAAAGGGTCTGTCCCGGATGTGCCGGATATCTTGACGCCTATCATGATCGACTCCCGAAAGGGTCTATCCCAGATGTGCTGGATATCATGATATGAAAAGATTCTACAAATTCTATTAAACTCTCTCTCAAGAGGGAGTGTTAAAGTATTGTTCGTTCGTGTTTAATAAATGACGAGACAATCATGATATGCATATAAATATAGATATATTTATATATATATACTATATAATATAATTGAAAAGTATATATTAATATGCATGTGTGTACTTATATATATATATATATATATATATATATATATATATATATATGAATAAACTACTAGTTAAGATATGTTAACTAATAGTTATGTAATGAAGTGACATGACCATAAGTATATACGGTCATGTCTATTCATTACATGACTATTCAATATATACATATACCCTATTGTTATTGTAGAATCAATCAATAACGAAGGCAATTGTATTCTACAATATCACACTAGTATATATTATCTCTATTGGACGATCCAGTTTTCACAACAATCAATAATAAAAACCCACTTTTGCACTTAAAAACATCTCATGTAATTAAAATTAAACTAATAACCATAGTTTTTAATAAAGTAACATAAAAATAGATTTTAAAAAGCTTAATTTTATTAAAACATTAAAAACTATGATCAAATCAACTCAGAATGAGTTGAAATTTTAAAATGGATGATAAAATCCAATTTAAAATTTAAAAATAATATTAATACGTGCAATCGCCATCAAAAAGTCCACTTTTAAGAGGATTTTAATAAAATATGCAGTCGCCTTGGAAAACCCCACCTTTTACCCCATAACTTGAGCTAGAGAGCTCTGATCAAGGTCTAAGTTAGCTCGAAACAAGGGAAATTTAAAGGAGCATCAACTTGAAGGAAAAACAAAACTAAAAACTTCTTCAAGAAGAATGAAAAACACAAAAAGGACTTAAAGATAGACCAAAATCAAGTGCCTGCAGTTAGAGAAGAAAACTCCTTCTGACAAGCGAGAAGGGAATTCAACTTGATGACAATCTTTAAAAAGAAAGTATAATAAACAATACATAAGATGCAATTCAATGATGACGAACTTCTTTCATGATGAGTTATCAATAAGTTAAAACATAGAGGATACACCTACGAAGCCATGAGAAAAATTGCGTAGGGTTGCCTCAATTTTGTGATGTCAAAATTGAGGACAACAAAAATAGAGTGAATGATATGGCTAGTGCCCTATCATCTATCCCTGATGGTGTATTACTGATAGAGGATGTAACTGCTTCCATCCACAACAAACAGGAGGAATTGGGCAAAACTTATATTCAGAGCGAATACCTCACGCTCTGCGAAGATGGAAAGTTTCAAGCGAAAGCATCTAGTTTAATAAACGGAGTCAAATATCCAAACATGTTTCGACCCAACTAGATTAGGTTGGTGCTCAGCAGGGTTCATGATCCATGGATGTGGCTAGCAAAAGGCGTTGTTACTCCGATAACAAAAGAAGATTTGTACACAGTAACTGGGCACAATGCCACAGGGGAAGCTCTTACCCTGAGGACGATAGCAAACATTGAAGTCACACAGCTCACCAAGTCTAAATACGACAGTCGAATGATGACTGTGAATGGCATTGCAGACGATGGTGTTCGATTTTCTATTGTTGTCATCGACTACAAAGTATACCAATCAAGCAACCTCAATAGCATACCCGGTGGTGCAATCCATGATGTGCACAAGATAATGCACAATAATGCCCAGTATGACATTTGTGCTATGCTGAGGAACCAGATATTTGGAAACTTGAAGAAGCTTGGTATGGTCAAAAAGAAGTTTCTGAAATATGGGACTTTGTTGGTATGTCTCTTTTTCAATTATCATATTTTTTTTTCCAGGAATAGGTAAGGTTACCTGGTTGGAAGATAAACCGGTAATGGTTCAAATAGGAGAGATAATAACTTGGGGAACCGGTTCAACAAGGTAATGATTGATTACTTTGAGGCTTATCAGTTAAGAATGCATAACAGGGAAAGAAATCCCTCAACCATTGTAGAGGAATATAAGGAAGAAATGTATTTTCTCCTGAGCACTGATCATTGCATCATCCAGGTTGTTGAGCCTAGGACTGAGTATGCACCGGAGCTTGGCTACGAGATCACAACAAAGACTGCCAAAGCTTTATGCAGATGCACTACAAGAAAGCAACTTAGATCTCTCTTCCAAACGGTTAGGCACTTATGAGGAGATTAAATAAATTTTGAAATAGAATGCACCTAAGAAGGTTTATGTCAAATGGTCTCCCACTCTTAGGAAAAGGAAGCCAGTTGTAGAAGAACCAAAGGTTCAAAGGAAGAAGGCACAACCAACATCAACCGAACCTTCACAAGGTGAGGATTTGGAGGAAACAAAAACAAAAGAAACCACCACTTATCTCAGAAAGATGAAGATTGAGAAACCGGTAAAGGAGGACGCGCCTAAAGGAAGAAAACCAACCATAGATGAAATGGTTGAAGGAGTAATGGAAATAGGTAGAATGGGTGCAGTCAGAAGAAGATATGAGCTTGCTAATGAAGAAGATAGGAGAAAACTAGAAGAGGCTGTAGTATACTGTCTTCACAAGTTCAAATTAACACCCACTGAAATACATAAAATCATAGCTGAAGATCTACATGAGATAATTGAAGGTAGGTGGAAATCTTCCATAGTTAAGGAAAGAGAGCTGAGGATAAGGGCACTACTAGAAGTACAAAATCATCTTAGCCTACTAGAGGCAACAAATCAAGCTAACCTGTACAAACAGAGTTTCAACATCAGGAAAAGAATTGGTCACATCCTAATAGAAGTGGACATAGTTCATGATGAAGGGATCGCCATCTGGTCAACTGTTCTGAAGCAACAACATGAAGCCGAAGCTGAATGTCAAAAGACCTTAGTGCAACCAGAAAAGGACACTGGAAAATGAAAGAGCACTCTAGGAGTCGAGACACCGGTCCGAGAAAAGCCTGCAACAGAACCGGTCATTGTAGACATCACCGGAGACACGAGTGGTAATTTAACTCCTCCAACCATCTTTGCATCTCCAGAAAAAGGTAAAGCTCAAACCTTAATTGTAGATGACATAGTTGATGAAATTCTGGATTTTGGTAAAGTGTTGAATGCTGCAAAGTGGTTCAGTGCTTTGGGCACTGATGATAAAGAGAAAATAGAAATTACTCTGTTAGAGAGCTTTCTAGATTTCAACCAAGGTCCTAGAGACTACAGCCCTCACTTTCTTGCATAATTGAATAAGAGGCTAATGACCAAATGGAGAGCCGGTCTAGCACAAACTAATAAAATCTTAAGGGAAACTTTGGTGAAACTAAAAATAGATCTTGATGATGAGACAATCAAGATTCTGTTGGAGGTTGAGTCATTCAACATAGATATAAGGGACACCTTGGCCAAAATTATAAATGGTCATGATAAAGAAGTTTATGAAGACACACTCGAACTTTGGAAGAACTATAACTTCAACACTCTTAAGAAAGGACAAGACGAAATCAAAATAGAAAATTTATCTAAGGAAACACTTAAGCCTACAGGTCCTCAGGACATCTCACAAGATGAATTGGAAAAGGAGATGGTACCACCTGAACAGTTCACAACTGGTGAACAAGTCTCAACAGGTGATCAAGGAACAATCAATGAAAAGGAAGATACTGGTGAAAAGTTCATAGCTAGTGAATAGGTTAACCTAGGTGAAGAGGTTGAAACAGGTGTACAAGATACACCAATGAGACTAGCAAAACAAGAACTGGGGAAGTCATCAGCTAAGATGACTAAAGACAAAGAAACAGAGAAAGTTGAAACTGTTATAAATGATCAACAAGTTGCAGAGGAACAACAAGAAAAAGACCAACCACCAGAAGAAGAGGAGCATCTAGAGGAGGTACAACAAGAAAAGTCTCAACAAGAAGAAATGCCCACTGTAGAAGAATAGGAGAAGCATGCCGAAGAAGAATTTGCAAAGGAAATTAGGCAGAAGGAACCGGTAGATGGTCCAAGTGCTTCATCATCAAAGAGAGATCCTAAATCAAAAAAAGGAAAAGTTAGCGCATCTTCAACAAGTGACACTGTAGTTGACATAAGAAAAATGTCAACTAGGCAGTTGAAGCAACTTACTAAGAGGAAACAGGACATGGTTCTCACAAGCATGAAGAATATCTTGTACAATTTTGTACCAGACGCTGATATAGATGAAGAACCTATAATTGATCAATTAGAGATACTGGCACAAGTGATTGGGGAAGATATCACTGACCCAGAAATAGTTGATATTGATCATTATGAAAAGAAAAGGATAAATATTCTTCATGCAAAGGTCGAAGAACTTAAATCCATTGTGGCTACCAACACCGGTGAGCTACAACAAGTACAAGAAGCTGGAAGGTTAATCACAAGAACTTCTAACTTTGAAGATTTTGTGAAGGTCATAACCGAGAGAACAAAAAGGACAACAAAAGAGCTAAAGGAGACAACATCAAAATTTGATGCTAAGACCTCTTTTGCAACAAAGTATAGTCGTGAGCTGACAAGTTTAGCTCTCACATTGAGGAAGGCATCATAAGAAAACACTAAAAGAATCCAAGATCTCATTGGATTTCAGCTATTCATTGCACCTACATTTGATCTGATGCAAAAAACAACCAGTGATGCAAAAAGACTTCTTAGTGAGCCCGATTACAAGACAATAGAAGATATGGAAAACCTCATTGTCTCATTGAAGCTATGAAGAATACTTCAGATCATATAACAGGTACCTAGAAACCATTCCTAGAATCTGCAAGGAAGATCTATAAAGATATCTTCAACAAGCTACACATATGAAGAGTATACACCCTTTGTCCCTTGGAGGCAAAAAGGGGAAGATATAACTGTGAGAAGCTGAGAAGCTACACGGGAATGGGAATGAACAAATAATAGGGAGAATTCGTTTAGACAGGTTGAAAATTGAGCAAGTCAACAGTTGTCAGGATCAGGATATAAGAAGAATCTACAAGGGAAGTCTACAGGTGATGTGTTGATGTGTTTTGCCACCAATGCCAAAGGGGAAGATTGTTGACATAAAGTTAGTTGTGATTGGCAAAGTCATTGGCAAACATCAAACACACCGATACATCACATCGGTACTCATGATAGGTAATGATTGTCAACTGGTAGAATGACCAAGTGAGTAGTGTACCTTAATTAGTCACACTTATACCGGTCCAGGTTTTATCCAACCGGTCTTGGAAAACATAAAAGGTGCAGATGACTAACTGGATACATATCACACACCAATTAAGTGCTTGATAATCCGAACCAGATTATGCAGAGCATTTTTCAGTCAAACTGGAGTTAGCTTTTTCAATTGAACTGGAGTCAGCTTTATTTTTTTTGCGAGCATTTCGAGGTCATTAGACATGAAAAAGTTGTGGTTGAAAATCTAGAGCATAGAGCGAGAGAGAAAAAGAGCAGAATCTTCTGATAGGAAACACAATCACAAAAGGTGAAAGGGAGAGAAAGATTCAACAACCAAGCAAAGGAAAGAGTGAACATGTATGATCTGAATCGATAGATACAGTGTCATCATAAGATCATTGCTTTTGTTGTGAAGCATATTTAAATCCCTCAATTAGAGTGAACCCTAACATGTTCCATTGTATAAATCCATTTACCGGGTAACATCTTTGTTGGTGTTTTAAGTCCCCTGATAAGGCAACTCCTCACAGGGTCAAGATCCTAGCAGGTCTTCCATTAAATCCCTTAACCGGGTAGCTCTCTCACCAGTGCTTTGTAAGCCTCTAACAGGGCAACTTTATTACTGCAATAGTGGAGTTTCGTGGGTTTTGTCCCACCGTGGTTTTTTTCTTCTAACCAAAGGTTTCCACGTACAATTTTTGTTTATGATTGTTAAAATATTCTTTTGTTTTCAATATTAACAAGAATATTTAATTATAATAAAGAGGAATAGAAATTGAATTTACTAATTCAGCCCCCCTCTCAGTAATCGGTTAGGAATAACGTGTCCTTGGGGGTGTGATTGAGTCCTCCATCCATGCATCTTGTTTGTTTCCCATCTATGCATCTTGTTTGTTTCTCTCTTTTGTTTCCCATGTGGTTTTCTCCTTTTCTCCACTTGTAAGCGATTTCTTTGCATTTGCATTGTACATGGGTACCAAACATAGCCTAATTGCCTAGACTCATCTTGCATCTAGCTCACACTGCTTAATAATCTTCTCCCTAAGTTGCACTTAGGGAGAAAGGGTGTTGGAGTAAATTAATATTTAGTCACATAGTTTAACTAATGCATTATTATTTAATTAGGTTCATATTTTAGTTACTGGTAGTTGTACAGTTATTCCTACATGCCAATTTATTATTTGCCTTTATAAGCAAGGTTTTGTACGTTATTTTGTATCACAATACATTATGTTGAGGTTTTAGGATCATTGCAAATTTAATAGCACTATCTAATTGTAAGTGTTTTCCAAATGCAACGATCTCTTGCATTTATATTGAGAATGAGCCAAGAAGAGACATGTCTATTCATTAATATGTAATTAATATAATGACAATTATATATGTATATATATAATATCTCTTGAATATTATATTAATTTCTCTAATATTTACATTATATATATATATATATATATATATATATATATATATATATATATATATATATATGTATTCACTAGTATTGACTCATAGTGTTTATCCGACCGAAGCTACAAAACATCAACACTCCCTCTTAGCTAGGGAGGATAAATCAATCCAATGTAAACACTTATGATCCTTACCATAGCTACACAAAACTACTACAATAATTAACATTCCCTCTTAACTAGGGATGATAAAAATATTACCTCAAGGTAATATGTGAGTATAGATTATCATTTAAAGTTTATGTCATTTTACTGATATTACGAGTAATGGCTCTTCAAGTATCAAGTCCATGATACTTACCAAGTACTCAGAGCAATAGTCTCCCAATATCAACTCACAAGATATTCACCTAATTGCTCAAAATGATTATCATGAGTAATGGTCTCCAAGTATCAAATCCATGATACTCACCCAAGTACTCAGAGTAATGGTCTCCAAATATCAAGTCCATGATATTTACCAAGTACTCAATGTGAGTATAGATAATCATTTAAAGTTTATATCATTTTACTGATATTATGAGTAATGGCTCTTCAAGTATCAAGTCCATGATACTTACCAAGTACTCAGAGCAATAGTCTCCAAATATCAACTCACAAGATATTCACCTAATTGCTCAAAATGATTATCATGAGTAATGGTCTCCAAGTATCAAATCCATGATACTCACCCAAGTACTCAGAGTAATGGTCTCCAAATATCAAGTCCATGATATTTACCAAGTACTCAATGTGAGTATAGATAATCATTTTATATTTATATCATTTTACTAATATTACGAGTAATGGCCCTCAAGTATCAAGTCCATGATACTTACCAAGTACTCAGAGCAATAGTCTCCAAATATCAACTCACAAGATATCCACCTAACTGCTCAAAATGATTATCATGAGTAATGGTCTCCAAGTATCAAATCCATGATACTCACCCAAGTACTCAAAGTAATGGTCTCTAAATATCAAGTCCATGATATTCACCAAGTACTCAAAATGTCTAATATAGTATGTGTACTAGTATCACATATGTGATACTTACCATATAGATTGATCATGGCATGTCTATAGATATTATGTCACATAAAATCCACCATGAAGATCTCTAAATCATCTATGGTTTATTTAATGATACCAACCTAATGATATCTACCATGATGTCTAAGAGATCCTAACCATCATGACATATCCATAGATATCAAGTCACATGATATCCATCATGATGGAGATGTTGCAAAGTTGTCACCTCACAACATCAATTAAATACAAGTGTTCGTTGTCGAAAAGTTGTCACCTTTCTCCAATGTTCACAGGAGGGCCCATAAGTCCTAGAGTCACACACATGAAATCCACCTTGACTCATCTCAGATGATGGATCCATCATGGCTCATCCCAAAGGGTGGAAACAAGGGCTTTCACCTTAGACTTCTCTTTCAAAGAGAAGAATGAAATAACATACAAGATAATAGATCACATATATTGAAACTTCTTTTCATCTAAGGCTTCATTCTCCAACATACCAAGTTTATCTCGAAGGTACACAACCTTCCCTCTAGCAAGAAACTTGATGAGAATATTGGTCATATGTTCTGTAGTGATAATGTACCTTGAATAGCATACATATGCACTATATCTCTTATATAGTTTGCATCACTCTATGTGAACCCCAAGTTATGTAGGAGCTAGCATAAAGGCATTTCAGCCACCACACATGAGGCTCAATCTCATGATAATTGTCCTCTGGATGCTTCCTTTAAGGTCTTGTAACAACCTCTTTACCTCATCATCCAAGGTTGTTTTAGATGAACTATCATACTCCGCCTGAATCTAATATCAACCTTCTGTGAGCAAGTCATGTCTTTGTTCTTTAGTCTACATTAAGCTCTTTTCTTGAATGCCCAACCATCTATCTAGGAATATCATGACCTAGATATCTGCATAAAATCCATCTATCTCACATATATGGAACTAAATCATTTGAATCACAATTATTTTTCCTTTTATAGTTTCTTGGTCACTAGGGAAACCATCTTGATATGGTTTACTCCCTCTGAATCAATATGACCAAGATCCTTGGAAATCAAATAAGGTAGATCATCTAGATGTTGTATTGACTCCCTCTGAAGCTTTGAGTACTAACATCAACATTTAACTTTCTCGTCCAAGGTTTCCTTTGATTGGTCGTCAGCCTTCTTCTGAATGTGATATCAACCTTCTGACATTCTCGTCCAAGGTTTCCTTCTGCAGATTTATCCGTCTAAATGATATTTTCTTTCTTTGAAGAAATGTTTCAACCATCAACTCAATCCCATGACTGCAAGCATCAAGCTCTTTCTCTCTTGAATGCAATCATATATGTCTCTTGATTCATCCTAAAAGTATTTTAGATAGAGATTACAAATAGTTCATAAAACTAAATTATCCCAAAGAAATATTAATAATAAAAGCATACAAGATTTGCTATCCCAATGTTATAGTATGAATTAATAACTACATAAAAAATTTATGAACATTAATCAACATGTAATACTTATCTCTTGATTAATGTAATGATCCTTTTTTTATTTGCACTATAAAAAGTGTTTGTAGCTTTTAATCAAAGAACTCTCTTTGTTCAGAAATCTGCATAGACCTGTACACATTCAGTCATAACTTTTGAACTAGACACTTTCTTTCTGATCGCTTCGGTGAGATTCTTCTAAATTTGGTTTTCACAAACATATCCACAATTTAGTAAAATCCAACAGTGCATTTGTGAGATATGGTCCTCATACCGAGACTATATTTTCTGATACAGTCACACATTCACCATCAATAGACTACTCACTTACATTTGCAACTTGGCTCTGATACCATGTTGAGGTTTTAGGATCATTGCAAATGTAATAGCACTATCTAATTGTATGTGTTTTCCAAATGCAACAATCTCTTGCATTTATATTGAGAATGAGCCAAGAAGAGACATGTCTCTTCATGAGACATGTCTATTCATTAATATGTAATTAATATAATGACAATTATATATATATATATATATATATATATATATATATAATATTAATTTCTCTAATATTTACATTATATATAGATATATAAGATATAAGTATATATACATCTCATATATATTATATATATATATATATATATATCTTCACTAGTATTGACTCATAGTGTTTATCCGACTGAAGCTACAAAACATCAACACATTCATCCATTGGTGAAATATTATTTCTCTGCATTCTGAAGGTTTATAGCTGTTTGAACTTGAAGCTCTTCGGAGGTTACTCCAACAATACTTCTAACAATTTTCAGAAAAATCACTTGTGCGTACAAGGATTTGGCATTACAGTTTGGCTTGTTTTACTATCTCAAGCTGGAACATTGACACCCTCAACTTGTCATGTATTCTAAATTTCCGTAAGCTCTTGCTGCTATGTAAGGAAGAAAAACCATATTACAGAAGTGTGTTTCTACAACTAGATGTTGTAAGAAAACTGTTCTATTTTCCTGTACAGTGTCTGTAATGTGCCACGTGAAACTACATTGAATAAATAAGAAAACATTTTCCTCATTCACTCATCATATGAAAAACGAATAGCTTCATTGATATAGGTAACATGCAAACACCAAAAAGAGTTCTGCACAACACAAAAGGGAAGAGAAAAATTATAAATATATGATAAAATTAATACACATGCACAAGTGATTCAAAAAATGCATCAAGAATAAGCAGACTGAGATATATGCTAATCAGAATTCCTTTCCAATGATGCATAATCTTCAATTTTTCTTTTAAAGAGGTAAACCATAGATGGACAGAGAACATCAAAAATAACCCAGCTGTTTCTCTGCATCTATACTGCCACTTTAACAATCTTTGCTATAAAAAGACCACTAGTTTTTGAGAACAGCGGATCAAATCGCAAGGTGTATTGAATAGACCCACTTTTACAAGGCCAATCCTTTGCAATCTCAATCTCCTTAAGTCCTGTAGCTCAACAAAGAACCACATACAGATAAAAATGGCTCAGAACATTTAAACAGGAATATAGATGAGTAATACATATCCCGAAATCTACCAATCCCAAGAAACTATTAATTCCATATAGATTACCTGATAATTTAGAATAAAATTAAGTCTAACTAAAGGTGGGATGCAAATCTCAACTCCAATGAAAGAATCAAATAGTCAGATGGTTCTGTGTAAGTTCAGCTTAAATAATCACATATTTGATTTCTATGTGATTTAAATCATTCTAAAATAAGACATTGCATACACGCTTCAAGCAGTTATAATCAAGAAAACAATGCACCTGCAGTTTGTTTCATATCCATTTAACTGCGTATTTAAGAATAGAGTGCATCCAAATATATGTGATCACTATAACCAACCCAGAAATTCGAATCCCTTCAACCGTGTCCTTTAAGTCACACAAAGTCTAGTTGGAAGCTAATAAATAAGATGAATCCTAAAGGAATAAAAAGTTTGTAAGACTTATTTTAGAATTTTGGGTAACCTAGAGATTAAATTCATCATAAGCTTAGCTTACTAAGAAGCTCTATTATGTATATGGATGTTTAGACTAGATCAAACATGCTTTCTCTTTTTTTCTCTAGGGAGAGTTATTAACCATCTACACCCAATTATTTTGAGTTAATATTGGTATTTTGCACAATGATGCTTTTTTTCTATTGGAAAAAAATGCAAGAATTTATAGGAATATTTAGACTCTGTCCCTGTAAATATAGCTTTTCTGCATGCATTCCCGAATCGCAAACCATCAATCTCTCTTTATATGAGGAGGAAATTCTCCTTTCAAGTGATAGCACTTTAGATCTAAAAATCTGAAATCATTAATAAAGAATTTCATGGAACTAGGTTCCTCCACTTCGGACAATTTTACATAAATTCTCTCTTCTGGCCCAGTATTCATTTCCCCAATAAGATTTCTCCATTTTTAAACTAAAATGCAGAAAATGAAAACTAAGCAAAGACAGACCTGAGACTCAATATATACAATGAGGTGCATAGATCTAAATGATAATAGCTCCCCAGTTTTGTCAGAATAAGCTACATACATCTTTTACACCTTTGCAATGATATTTAATGAAATCGTGAGAAGATATCTTAAATGCAAAATCAACCCTTCACCATGAACGGAGCTAAACCAGGGGAGTAGAAAAAGGGAGAATAGTGGAATATGTGGTCAAGATAGAACTAACTCTCAAAAAATAATAAATTAAGGCATCATACATAATGATGCAAATGGAGTTGTCGAATATGTTCATTTCAACTTTCATATTTTCAACCTTCATTTCAGGAAGATGAACTCTGTCCAAGTATAATTTGTCAAAACTGAAAGCATACAATAAGGATTATAATTAATAAGAGCCACCCTGCAACAGTGTTACTGTGGGTGATCTACCGATAACTACAGCTTAGGTAAGTCAAGCCCAAATAAAAAAATTCTAAAAATCAATATAATTGTGGCTTGGTTTCCTCTTTTATCTTTGTAACGTAGGCATCAGACAGAGAACATGGAACAACTCACAAAAATGGAATTGGGAGGTGGCTGCCAATGGCTAGAAACTATAAATGAGATAGCCAACAATATCCATGTACCAAAGGGATTAAGCGATGGGATAAGTATCACAAAGGCCGTGCTCATCAAAAAACTCACTTTCAGGTTCAAACTCTCCAACATGCGACTGTCTAACCAATCAGCACCAACCAGACAGAGTATTTTGTTTCACAAGAGTCAATTCTAACTTACTCAGAAAATTGATAAAGTGACCAGCTCTTATAGAAAGAGAATGTTTTGTCAGCAACAATGACTGTGAGAATGCCAAACTGATGAACAATATAATTCTGGAAAAACTTGATTGTGATAAAGGCAATGAACATAATCAAAGGCATCAAACTAACACAACTAGCAAAGTACTTCGTAGCAATAATGTCAAAAGAGGCAGAGAAAAGCAAGGTTATCAAGTCAAGGCCCCAAGTAGACCAAGGCGAAAGAGCGATACCGAGTTAAAGCTTCCAGACTAGGATTTGGATAGGATGAGAATACATTTGACACTTTCTCACAAACTCGTTAGTATGGTGCTCAAGAGTGCACCCAGTGTAGCCCAAATGAAGGACCTTTGCCATAAACATGGCCACAAAAACAATCCTTGCAAGACCCATTATGGTACTCTCGAAGCAGCATCTGCACTATTTTCAGCAAATGCTTGACATTTTGTGGCAACAAACATGGAAAAAAGTTATTTTGCCATGCAAAAACTCTAGTTCCTTGTGAATATCATACACGCACATGGGGTTCAATGGATTCATTCAAGATTTGTTGTATTCATGAATCATCTTTACCAAAGACCCTCATAAGGCTTTGCAGTTTTCATGGTTTGGCAAATTTTTATAGGGAGTTTGATCTTGGATTTTCTCATGATGCTTGGCCATTGAGTTAAGTGACCTAAGGTAGTGTAAAAAAATTTCCATTTGGTTTGCAGCCCAGCAAATAACATTCAGGAATTGAATGTAAACTCCATTTTGCACCAATGCTCACATTACCAAATATTTAGCAACTTCACTAGAGCTATATTGTACAGTATTTCTGGGATGAGGAGGGTAGAGCATGGTGGGATGCATTTCCAGGATAGTTAGGGATGCGAGGCATCTTTTAGGGGAAAACAAGGGATGAAAATAAAAAAATAGGGAAAACAAAAATTAAAAATAGGAAATTTCAATCATTCATTTTAAAACATTGATTATACACATTGTAGAGCCACATTACATTATATTACAGCTGAATTGATAATTCAAATGAGTGTCGTTACACAAATTATGAAACTAACAAAATTTCATTGCTCTCATTGTCAATGTTATGATACTGTGTTCCACATTCCTAACTTCCTATAATTTGAGGATGAGATATTACAGTTTACAGTTTTCAAAATGCTAACTTCTGTCCTAACTGCATATGTAGTGAATTTAGCATCAGCTTGTGTTTGTATGTTCTTGCCGTTGCTACAATATAACCTCCAATTGCAACTACACTATTTCCCATCAATCTCAGTCACTAATCTATTATACTTATTTTTACCTGAAGATGGATTCGGTTGAAGGATCTCAGCATTGGAAATTAACCTTCCTATGCATTTGACAGAGCCTCTTAACGTCACAGAACATTGCAAACAAGACAACCCTAAACAAATAATAATTATCTATTATATGTTGTCATTTCTCATCTACAATATCATTGCAGGTATACACTTAAGTTTCCATTTTGTCTTATGTGATTGCAACCAGCTGAATAATGAGTGCTAAACAAATTATAATTATCTATTATTTGTTGTCACTTGTCATCTACAATATCATTGCAGGTATAGCCTTATGTTTCCATTTTGTCTTATTTGATTGCAACCAGCTGAATCATGCGTGCATGCTCACAATAGGGATTTTGTATGATGACTACTTATGATACTCACTCATTATTAAGAATATGCAACAACATGCATCTGATATTCTAACTTGTGGTTTCCACAGATCACTTACCAATATTCCAATATTTTATTACACCAAACATCAACTTTACTGCACTTAAACTAGAAACAACCACCAAATGTGAGACAGAGTAATGGTATATGTCCATTGTCTCAGTACATCTGTTAACAGGCAAACTAACAGTTCATGTTGAAAGAATTACTATTGGTCTAATCACCTTGGACCAATGCAGATTGCCAAATTGGCTTGAACAAAGCAGAATTTTCAACTTTGGTCTCTTTTTTCTCAATATCTCACTTCTTTTGCTTGCTGAAACATTGGGGATAGCCAGTCATCCCCTACTGACACATGCCAACCTCCCCTTTCTTTTCTGATCAGAGGCTTCCAAGGGATGTTTCCTAACCATCCCCCCATCCCCAAAATGTCCCGGGGACAGGGACAGCTAGAAAAGCCTAGATAATGCATACCAGTGCAACATAATCTCACTCAATCTTTTAACAAATTGGCTTACCAAAGAGACACGTGCACTGCTTAGGTTAGAAAGTATCCCACATGTGACCAAGAGATTTATAATAATGTCCAGTAATGTAAGCATGAGAACACTAAATATCGAGAAATGAAACGGTCTTCAACATGGATTACAGATGATTGAAGTTCTTGCAAATGCAAAATAAGTTGCATGGCATAAAAAATGCTCTTCATATCTACAGTAAGTCCACCTTACCATCAAGCACAAAGAGGGAAGTGTCAAACTAATTGTAACATCAGCTTTATGAAAGGTTTGTATAATATAAATTCATCAGCAGGCAGATAAGAAAATCTTCTGGATACTTATTATCGATCTGACTCCCCAAATTCTATATTTTTCTTGTGCTAATATGATTGGGATGATGTGCACTACTCTAAATGTATGTCATTATATCTTGTAGAAGCCTAGCTAGCTCCTGGGCATCTAAACTTCATAGAAGGTCTGGTTTAGTCATTCTCTTAACAATTGTCCCTTTGTATGAGCATGACTATGTTAGTTTTATGTCATTGATGTCTGTTGCTTCCAGAATGTTAGTATGAGAATGTTCAGTTGGGTGGCGGTAACCAACATGAGTTTAAGCATGACAATCCCTCACACTTGTAAAACTCTGGACTCACCTATGTACGTGTCTTTGAGCCTGTTCTGCTGTCTTGGAAATTTATACTGTTTTCTGACTTCCTTCAGAAAATTGGTGTGCTGTCATCACATTATACAGAATCACTTTCTTTTAACTTCGAATGTTTTTTTGGAGTCATGTATTGCTGGGCGGGTCATCTACAAAATCCTCTTTGCCCATTGGCACGTGTCTACATGCACATCTCGGTTTTGTCATGTAGCTAAATGGCGCTGGAGGAGAAGTGTTAAAGAATGAACAACCGTTTCTGAATTTTTTCCTTGGTATATATGGGGAGAGTCGCAGTTAACCAATGATGAAAACATAATGGCATCCTGTGTTTGCAGACTGGCGTCTTTGTGACTAACAGCAAGCTAAGGAAATATAACGTATGAAAGAGATTAATGAGGTGTCCCCGTAAGATTCTCTTTCAAGATTGCAGGCTTGCAGATTACGAACGTATGTGTGTGTGAGGGCCGTTTTGGCAGTGGAGTGAAGGTATACGGTGCCAGTAATTGATTAAATAACGAATATCTGTGTTTGCGACAGCTGTGCAGATTGTCTTCCTAGTTTACGATGAACAAGAGTTCATCAGTCAAAAAAAAGGAACGGCATTCTGCTGAGTAGTGGTTTTTTAGAGATTCACAGGCATTGAAGATTTAGTGGGAAATACATCAAACGGAATACGGGTGAAAATTTTCGTGTGCAAGATCAAAAAAACGATGAGCTAAGGAGTGAAGATGGTCGGAGGTCTTTCAAGATACAAAATACACCTACTGCAAAAAAAAAACAAAGACACAGTGGTAACGGTTAACAGATAGGTCTGGCATCGTCTTCCAATAATGTGACTGAGATAGTTATGGTGCGACTGTACGCTGTGCGAATGTGTGAAAAAAAAAAAAAACAAGTGTGGTTGTCAAAAGTAAGGAAGACCAAAAACGGTAGAAAAAGGGGCGACCACAGTGTATGTATTTAGTGTGAGAAATGGAGTTTAAAAAAATGGCAGAAACATACTAAACAGTTCTTAAATACAGTTTCAAACAAGATAGAGCATATACGGATAGCCAAGCAAAAGAAGTTACAGTCAGTAGAAAAGTCTGTGTGTGTGTTGCCGTTCTGGAAAGAAGAATGATGCATGTGCTGTCAGATGTGCATTGATACTGAAAATCTGGGCGATGGAGAAAAATGGCTTCAGTGAGATTGAAAAGCACTGTTAAAAATCTGATGTACATTGTTTATAAATGCAGAAAATCACATGGTGCGGTTAAGAGTTGAGACTACAAAACACTCTCAAATAGGAGAAGTTTTGGATGCAGAGTTAGAGACACAGATCTGTGAAAAATAGTTGTGTCTGCAAAAGTGTGAGATTGGTTAAACTTCAAAACAGAATTTCAGCGTCAGCAATGAGAGGCTAGAAAGATAGAAAAACTGTGACATTGAATGGGCATTGCTAAACCAAAAATACGACTAAAGGAACAGTGACTGATAATTTGACTAAGTTGAAAAGAAGATAGAGAGAGGATTAACAGTGAAGAGCTTGTGTTCATTCTCAGTTTTATTTCAGCGTCTTCATACCTCAGTGAAGACAAGGAATTCTCTTTTGTTGCAATTCTGATATCATTTTGAAATAAGGTTGGAGCCAGTTCTGATTGGAATTAGGAGAGTTGTAGCTCTCAGATTGTAACAGGGGTTGTAGCCTTGAGTATACTAGTTGAAGCCAGTTAAGAGTTGTAGCTCTTTGTAAGCAGGGGTTGTTGCCCATTGGATTAGTGATGCCGTGGTTTTTCCCATTTTGGGTTTCCACGAGATAACTTGTGTGTACTGTCTCCTTTGTTTTGAGTTCTCTGTTTGCAGCTTTCGTGTTAAAAGTTTTTGATTATACTGATTCACCCCCTCCCCCTCTCAGTATAATTCCGTTTTCAGACTATTGGGCATACATACTTGCAATTATTGGAAGTAGAATTCTTCTTGTTTAGATGTTGGAACCATATTTCATCAACGTACTTCACTAGAAAAATAAATTATGATATTACTTTGTTCCATTGAATCATAGTCTCTAAATTTATGATCTCTGAAGGCAACAGCCTACTGGCATACAAAAACTGGCCCAGTCACTCAGTAAAAGATACAAGCGTTATCTTTGATGATTCTGTTCATTTAATCTTTTGTTGCTTGCTGTTTTTTACTTCCATGTCTTAGTCTGGTGGAACCACTAAAAACAAAATGAAATCTGCAATGTATTTTTGGGCTTATAAATGAGATAAAATTTCTATAATTTGTTATACTAAGAAATTACTAATGATCCAGAGAGCTTTAAAAATTACAAACAAACCATAATCTTCTATAGCATAGCAAGCAGAGTTCTTACTGGCATTAGGATTTACTGCGAGAAATTGGTCCACAACACCCTCATTTTGAGTAGTTGTTAAGCTGCATGAAGAAACAAGAATATCAAGTTCTATAAATCAAGCCTTAAACTAGAAAATGAAATTGCTTCATGCTCCGCATATTTTGCATCAACATACAGAACTCCAAGTGATTATATAAAAGTTCTAGATTATGCAGTATGATGACCTGCAAGTGCTGTAAACAAGGGTGCCGTTGACCTTCAGCAATCTAAACCCATTATTCAAAAGCTGCAGCTGCATCAAAGAAAATAAAAGGCAGAATTATAGCATTTCATTAGAGATATATAATGTAGAATAAACTTCAATTCTTGTTGGTCCTGAATGCTTATAACTTTATAAGAGGTAATACAAAAGTTGGTAAATCTCTCCTAGAGAAAACATTCATCTATAGAACAATTATAGACAAAGGTATACTTCTCACCTTATAAAATTTGCAAGTAGCAATTAATATTTTTATCTGTTGCAACCATATGAGAATTTTGCAGTGAAACCCGGGGACTCGCACCCCCCCCCCAAAACCTTGAAGTACCTGTCCCCAGGACGTCCCCACTCCGAGTACTTGGAGTACCCAAGTACCCCCACCTCCGCCATTTTGCAATCAGGCCGCCGCCAAGACGGGTACTTGAATTTCTATTTGAATTTTGATTTTTGAATGTTACTATTGGGTATGTACTATGTTACTATGTTGAATGTTCAATGCTTCTAGTTCGTGTTGCAATTTTGCTATGTTCAAGCATTTCGATTTGGTATGTTACACTGAAACATCATTTCATAACTAGCATTTCAAGTTCTATATGTATAGTATACAACATCCTCCCAACCCCTTGCCCCTCGCCGTCGTCCCCCCACCGTCCCCTTGCCATCCCGAAATTGAGGCCCTTTGTCCCCCCGTCCCGAGAACTCATTCCGGTGTCCCGACGTACCCTAGTGCCGGTGTTACACTGGAATTTTCACCATGTGTCAAGCTTCAAACTAGTCCTCCATCTTTTCTTCAAGCATGAACCATGATATGGAACTTGGCCCTTCTTGTCTTTGTTGTCTTTCCTCCATATTGTCGATGAGGTACAATGGTCATGTAATGTCCCCGTTTTAGCAGGTTCCTAAAGTTGGGCATGGTCAGTTCATCATCGCGACCCTCGTGAGCTAACACTGGGATTTGAGGGTCTCTGTGATAAACTTACTATTTTTAATAAGTCTATTTTGAGCAGTCGCTATTTTTAGCAGTGCAGTGGAGGTAGTTCAGAGTTGTTGAGCAACAAGGGCATTTATTGATTGTTTAATGAGGCTTCATAATTTAAGTTGTTTATTAAGTCAATCTTATTAAATAACTTTACCTTTATGTTTTAATTTAAAGGTGTGTGCGAGAGGCCCCTTAAGTGAAAAGTGTGTTGGAGAAGCTACACTCTTTTTAATGCTTTTTAAGAGCTATTGGGAAGAAATCGAATTTCATTCTTGGACTTCATTTTTTTAATGGAGTTTTGTGTGGATAAGTTTCAACAAGGGTTTGAAGACTGATTCCTCTCTTTCTGCATTTTGAATCACTGTTTTGGTGGTGAATTGTGCATCTAAATTCTGGAAATTTAATTTTGATTCTGTGGATGCAAATTTGGTGTTGTTGTATACAAAATTTGACAAGAATCAAGTATTTACAACGGATACTGAAATATTCATATATTGGTTCGATTTCTTGAGAGGTTCACATGTTCATTTGGGAGGCTGTTATATCTTCCAATTAGCTGTGTTTTGCATTTGCAAAGGCTGTGTTTGGTTCCAAAGTAGCTGTGTTTTATACTAAGCGGCTACACGACTATCCCAAAGGGCTGCGTTTTCACCACAAGTGGCTGCATATCAAAATAAGAAGGCAGCATTAATTACCTAAAGGCTGCGATACTTTTCTTAGTGGCTGCGTGGACTCTCTAGGAGCTACGTTTCACATTTCTTGAGGCTGCATCAAATTCCTCAAGGCTGCGCCAATATTTATTGATGGTTGCATCATTCCTTAAGTGTTCACACTGACTTGCCAGGTGCCTGTTAGCATAAATAAATATTGTGTTGTATTTGAATATTGGCAATTACCATGAGTTAATTAATTGGTGATCATTTGGAGATTGCAAAAAATTCAAAACGAAATATCATCTTCAGCATAGAGCCAAACATGCTCTTTACAGTCGTATCAGAGTGGTTTCCTGCCAGCCTATAGGGAATTGGGTTCAGCATGGCTCATAGATTCAGACCTGGTATGCACTACACCCGCAAAGGTCCTAATTCTCCACCTAGTGATGGGGAGGCTAAGATTCAGTTTGGTAGTGTTGGTGACAGGGGTACTAGTGGTTCACAAGGTTTGGATGGTACAAGTAATAGAGATGCTGGCACTACTTCTAATGTTGACAGAGAGGCCAGGGATGCATTTAGGAATCTTGCAGATGGACAACATCACGCGGCTATTGTGTTGCAACAGTTATCCGACTCTACAACACATTGCACTACCTGGCGACGGTGGCAGAGAGAGAGCTGCTAGGAGTGTGTTTGTTTGTTCACACAGGTCCAAAACAGATGACAGGTCTAGAGCTAGTGACAAGATGAGAGTTGAGGACCAAACTAGATATGATGATAGGTTTGACAGGACTGGCCACATTGGTGTTTATGATAGGCCACAACGACCTACTCTTCTGAAACCTTAGGTTGACGTGGTTAGTACTGAGACTGAAGCTGCGCCATTTGCAAATGGTATTGTTGCTCATTACGCTGAGTGGGATGCTCTACCACACGCCATCAAGCATAATTTGAATTTTGACAGATTCCTTACACAGAAGCGTGAGCATTCTAGAGTTAGGCTTGCACCTAAGAGACAGAGGCCTAGACAGACAAATTTGAGAAAGGCAACTAGCAAGATGACCTTAGCACACTTTGATGGCAGTGGCAAGGTTACAACATGAACTTGAGTTCATAAGCTCAACACATACTTAGCTTTGCGTCCTATGATTGAGGACGCCATTCGCTTTGCTGTGCTGCATTTAGATAGAGTAGCTCATGACTGGTGGTACCGTGGGCTAGTGTCTTTACGACACAATCAAATCATTTACTATCAAGAGTTTGTTGACAGGTTAATAGAACGGTTTGATAAGAAAGACGCCGAGGCTTATTTCAAAAAGTTGGCTCAATTGAGACAGACAGGTGGCCTTGAGGCCTTTATCAGTGAGTTTCAGCGGTTATCTGTTATGGTATATGATATTTCTGAGAGAATAGTTATGCTCTTCATTGAGGGCTTGGTTGAGCCACTCAGAGAGTGGGTTAAGTCTTTGGATCCACCTACCTTGCAGGAAGCTATGAAAAAGAAAGGAATCTGGAATCATCTACACCACGAAGCAAGTTTTCTTCGAGACCTACTATTTCATCCTATGATATGACAACTCCTAAAAAAGATGATAGAGTTGAATTTAAGCGTCCTACAAAAGCCCCTTTAGAAAGAAACTCTAAATGATCTAAAGAGGAAAAAATTATGTTTTCATTGCAGGGGACCTTATGATTTAAATCATGATTGTCCTATGAAGCCTAAGGGGAAAAATAAGATGATGGAATGGTTTTATGATGATGAGGATAATTCTGATTTTCAAGAGCAGCAAGCTAATTATGAGAATGACACACATGAGGCTTCAGGTGATGGTGATGAGAAGGTAGATGATTCTAACTTCAAGGTTGTTTATCTTTCTAGCATGAGAAAGAAAGGTGCTTTCAGGATGCATGGTCTCTTGGCAAGGCAGCGAGTCATTGCTCTCTTTGATACAGGTGCTACACACAACTTTATTGTTTCACATTTGGTTGCCAAGAGAGGATTTAAAACAAAAGATTTTGAGGGACTTAGAGTACAGGTGGCTAATGGTTACACTCTTAAGTGTAACAAGATGATTTTTGAGCTTCCTGTGAAGTTAAACAATTATTCTTTTAAGGCAGATTTTTATGTGGTAGGCATTGGCAGAACTGATATAATTCTTGGTATAATCTGGTTGCACACTCTCAATAACATTTACATTGGCACTAAGAGGATGGAGATGAGATTCATTAAGGATGGCAGAACTCACATTCTTAAGGCCATCAGGAGTAGTAATCTGAAGATGATTTCTTTCAACCGTATGCAGCATTTGGTCCGGCATGATGACATTGTTGATTGGGCAGCAGAGTGTAGGATGTTGCCTACTTTGGATATTGCAGATAAGCCAGCTTATCATCCTGATATTTAGCAACTCAGAATTAAACACTCTAAAGTGTTTAATGATAAACCACATGGAAGGCCACCTGATAGAGGGATTGAACACATTATTGAGTTAGAGGAGGGCACTAAACCCATTATGATTACTCCTTATCGACACCTTAAGCGACTTAAGGATGAGATCGAAAAGACCATACAGGAGATGCTCGCTATGGGACATATTAGGCCAAGAAGTCTCCTTTTGCTTCATCAATTGTTTTGGTGAAGAGGAAGGACGGGACACTTAGAATGTGTATAGATTACCGGATGTTGAATAAGAAGACAATTAAGAACCGGTATCCTATCCCTCAGATTGATGAGCTTATTGATGAGTTGCATGGGGCACAATACTTCTCCAAGATTGACTCGAGATCCAAGTATCATCAAATCAGGGTCAAAGAAAAGGATGTGGAGAAGACAGATTCAGGTGTCATTGTGGCCACTTTGAGTTTTTAGTCATGCCCTTTGGCTTGATTAACGCCCCCACCACATTTCAGTCTACTATGAACAAAGTTTTCCATAGTCAGCTACAGAGATTTTTTCTCGTGTTTTTTGATGACACACTTGTTTATAGTAAGACTTAGGATGGTCACGTAGCACATTTGGATGCAGTGTTGGGCATTCTTGATAGGGTTTCCTTGTATGCTAAGGAGTCCAAGTGTGCCTTAGGCATGACTGAGTTGTTATATCTGGGACACATCATCAGTGCAGAGGGAGTTCGCATGGACCCTAATAAGGTTTGTGCTATTCTGGACTGGCCTACACTGGAGAACTTGACACGGCTGAGAGGGTTTATTGGATTATGGGCTTTCTATCGTAGGTTCGTGGCAAGGTTCTCTCGTCATGTAGCTCCCCTTATTGATCTGACCCGTAAGGGTGCATCTGAGTGGATTGCTCAAGTACAGGAGTGCTTTGAGAAGTTCAAGGTGATCATGACGTCATGCCCAGTTTTGGCATTGCCAGATTTCACAAGGCCATTTGAGTTGCACTGTGATGCCTCAGGTGAGGGCATTGGAGCAGTTCTTTCTCAGGATTGTCATCCTATAGTATTTGAGAGCCAGAAGCTCAAAGGTCCTGAGAGATTATTCAGTGTATATGATAAGGAAATGTTGGCCATTATGCATGCTTTGGCCAAATTCAGGCAGTATTTAGTTGGTAGAAAATTTTGTATTAAAATGGACCACAATAGCCTGAAGCATTTCCTTGGTCAGCGGGATCTCAATGAGCGACAACATAAGTGGGTTAGTAAGTTATAGTCGTATAACTTTGATATTTCCTATATCAAAGGTACTCAAAATGTGGTTGTTGATGCCCTTTCTCGGAGACCCCACTTGTGCATGATTATTGAGATACCAGAGGATTGGAGACACTTGATTGTTGCAGAGTATGCTCGTGATCAGTGGGCAGCTGGCATTGTTGATGGTAGTATGCGGTTCAACAGTTATACCCTTGCAAATGAGTTGATCATTTACAAGCGGAGTATATATCTAGTTCCTGGATCAGGTGTCAAACAGATTATTTTGCAAGCTTTTCATGATTCTCCATTGGCTGGACATCCCTGGTTCTTCAAACCCTATAAACAGATTCGGGAGAGATTCACTTGGAAGGGCTTGAAGTCTGATGTGCAGCAATATGTTCGAGAGTGCTCTGTTTGTGAGCAGAACAAACAGGAGCATACTTATCCTGCAAGTTTATTGCAGCCGCCTCCCATTCTTGAGCTGAAGTGGGCATGTTTGTCTATGGATTTCATTGGGGGCTTGCCGAAAACCCAAGGTAGAGACTGCAGTTTTGTGGTGGTGGATCGACTCACTAAATATGCTCACTTCTTTCCGATCACCACCACTTATTCAGCTATTTAGATAGCAAAGTTGTTCTTCCAAGAGGTGTTTAAGTTGCATGGTTTACCCCAGACTATTGTGAGTGACCGTGATAGCTGTTTCATGAGTCATTTCTGGCAGGAGCTTTTAAGATTATGTGGGACATAATTGACTCCTAGAACTAGTTACCACTCTCAGACTGATGGTCAGACTGAGATAGTAAATAAGTGGGTGGAAGGGTATCTACGGAATTATGTTTCATCTCAGGAACGGGCTTGGGTGAAGTGGATACACTTATGTGAGTGTTGTTATAATTCCACTCACCGCATGACTATTCAGATGTCTCCATTCCAGGCTCGGTATGGGTATGATCCCCCTAGTTTCATGGACTTTTTGTGCAGCGACAGTAGGGTACCCAGTGTAGGTGATATGCTCAGGATAGCCAGGGCATCATGAGGACACTGAGAGATAACATTCAAAGAGCTCAAAATCAATAGAAGCAATATGCTGATCAGACAAGGATTGCTCGTTCTTTTCAGGTGGGTGACATGGTCTACTTGATGTTACAGCCTTACCGACAGTCTTCCATCAAGAAGAGTGGAGCTGAGAAGCTCAAGCCCCGCTACTATGGTCTTTTCCGTGTAGTGAGATGCGTGGGGGATGTGGCTTATGAGTTAGATTTTCCTTCGGACAACATAGTTCATAATGTATTTCATGTAACACGCCTCAAGAAGGTGTTGGGCTGTCATGTTGTCCCATCTTCTACCTTACCCCCTCTAGATGATGAGGGTAGATTAGAGTTAATCCCTGAGGCGGATACTAGGGAGAGGCATTTTCTCTGGCACATCATCAAAGAGTTTCTGGTGAAGTGGCAGGGACTTCCAAATAAGGATGCCACTTGGGAGCCTGAGGATATACTCCAGCACCCCAGATTGTGATTGCTTGGGGACAAGCAATCTTCGGGAGGGAGGACTGTAATGTCCCCGTTTTAGCAGGTTCCTGTAGCTGGGCATGGCCAGTTCATCATCGCGACCCTCATGAGCTGACAGTGGGATTTGAGGGTCTCTGTGATAGACTTACTATTTTTAGTAAGTCTATTTTGAGCAGTCGCTATTTTTAGCAGTGCAATGGAGACAGTTCAGAGTTGTTGAGCAGTAGAGGCATTTATTGAGTGTTTAATGAGGCTTCATAATTTAAGTTGTTTATTAAGTCAATCTTATTAAATAACTTTACCTTTATGTTTTAATTTAAAGGTGTGTGCGAGAAGCCTCTTAAGTGAAAAGTGTGTTGGAAAAGATACTCTTTTTAATGCTTTTTAAGAGCTATTGGGAAGAAATCGAACTTCATTCTTGGACTTATGTTTTTTTTAATGAAGTTTTGTGTGGAGAAGTTTCAACAAGGGTTTGAGAGTTGATTCCTCTCTTTCTGCATTTTGAATCACTGTTTTGGTGGTGAATTGTGCATCTGAATTTCGGAAATTTAATTTTGATTCTGTGGATGCAAATTTGGTGCTGTTGTATACCAAATTTGACAAGAATTAAGCATTTACAGCGGATACTGAGATATTCATATACTAGTTCGATTTCTTCAGAGGTTCACATGTTCATTTGGGAGGCTGTTATATCTTCCAACTAGCTGTGTTTTGCATTTGCAAAGGCTGTGTTTGGTTCCAAAGTAGCTGCGTTATATACTAAGAGGCTACACAACTATCCCAAAGGGCTGCATTTTCACCACAAGTGGCTGCTTATCAAAATAAGAAGGCAGCATTAATTACCTAAAGGCTGCGATACTTTTCTCAGTGGCTGCGTGGACTCTCTAGGAGCTAAGTTTCACATTTCTTGAGGCTGCATCGAATTCCTCAGGGCTGCGCCAATATCTATTGATGGTTGCATCATTCCTTAAGTGTTCACACCGACTTGCCAAGTGCCTGTTAGCATAAATAAATGTTGTGCTTTATTTGAATATTGGCAATTACCTTGAATTAATTAATTGGTGATCATTTGGAGATAGTAAAATTTGCTATTTGATTTTAATTTTAATTCTGGAAATTTTCAAAAAAAGTCAAATACTTTCAAAACAAAACAAAATATTGCAAACAATTCAGAACAGAATATCATCTTTAGATTCAGAACAGAATATCATCTTTAGCATAGAGCCAAACAGGCTCTTTACAAGGCAAATGTTTGTGTTACAAATTACATGTGGAAAGCTGCGAGTTTGTTTGCAATCACTACCCTTCTGAGGTATGACTCAAAGAAGTGATTAAGAACTTATACCTTGGTCATCAAGCACATGTCTTCAGGCTGGAAACAAATCTAGGGTTTCAAGAAAAAGGAAGAAATACTCACAGGTAATGAGTGTGAAGTCAATAGCGGGATACCTTAGAGAATACGAAGAAGCTCATAATATGGTTGAAAGAGCAAGACTAAGAGCTCATCCTTCCGCAAAGCAAAAAAAAATGACTTTACCTACAGATTCAATAATGCCCTCCCAACATCCCTTCTTGCAAACATCATAAGCACTAGACAAAATAGAAATTTTCATTCTTTCCCACAAAAGTAGTCCATTGGACAAGGCATTTAAAAAGCAAGAGATATTGCAGAAGAGAAAATTGCATATTGCATCTATGCCAATGGTCTTCTTTTCAACTTGGTGAGATCACCATAGTGGCAGGAAATGGTGTCAACAATCAATAGTGCACCTCCTAGTTTGACAAGTTTTGGGTATGAAAAGGTGTGCACCACCTTATTGGGAATAGAGAATAATTTTGTAGAGATGTCACTAAAACCAATTAGAGATTCTTGGGTTGAATCGGGAGTTTCTATCATTTCTGATGGATGGAAAGATTACAAAAACTGTCCATTATTAAATGTTATTGTAGTGTCCCTCAAAGGGGCAATGTTTTTGAGGGCAGTTAATTGTGAGGGTCAAATCAAAGATGCGAAGTTCATTTCCAAAATTCTCATTCAATCCCTAGAGATGGTGGGTCACGAAATGTGCTCCAAATCATTAAGAACAATGAAAAAGATTGTAAGGCTGTAGGGGCTTTCGTAGAGCAAAGATATGAGCACATTTTTTGGACACAATGCACCGTACAGTCCTTAACTTGGTAATGCAAGCAATTGACACTCAAATAGAGTAGGTGAAAGATATATACCAAGAGAGTGAGGAGATCCAGATGTTTTTGATAAACCACCTTGTCACAAGACATTTTCAGGACTTCCTCGAGGTTGGAATTGTTGAAGGTAAATTTAATTTATTTATTTAATTTTACATGCCAAGTCAATATGTATATAAGATTTTTTAATGTGTTATTAACATGATCCTAGGTTGTTGAGACCAAATTTTCATTACATACAATTGTTATGAGACAAATTTTGAAGGTGTGAAAGCCATTGGGTGCAATGGTTAAAAGCAACCAATTGGGTGTTTGGAAACAGTCAAATTTAGAGAGGGCCCAAAAGTCAAGACATTGATCTTGGATGATGATTGGTGGGCTTGTGTGAAAAATGTCTCAACGCCATTGCACCTCCTTGCATATGCACTATCTCCTTAGTACTATAGCACCAAAGTACTTTCTTTGCCAAGGAGAACTCTGCCATATAGAGATTTTGAAGTTTCTATTGGGTACAAGCAAGCATTTCCGAGACTCTTCTCCAATCCAAAAGTGGTGGAAAATGGTAGGAGAGAATTTGCCATGCTCATCTCAGGGACAAATCATACTCCTTGTGCTATCATAGATCATGCTAAGAAGACTAAAATTCAAATGTTTGAGGTGGAATACCTACAAGCTTATCCAAATCAGCTGGAAAGGCTCAATAAATTTGTCAAGGAATCTCAACTTACCCAAGCTTAGGTTGTTGTCCCAGAACCTAAAAGTTTACCAAATAACTCAATTACTATTCCATCATCCATTCCAAGAAAGATAGAACCTTTCTATATTTCCCTGCTCATTAATGGGTTCAAGATGACTAACTGTGTTATATATTCCGGAGCTTCAAACAATGTAATGCCAGCCAAAGTGGCTGATGCATTGGGTCTTAGTGTCTTACCTTGACGAAGACCATTGAAAATTGCTATTCCATGGAGAATAAGCAGGTGCCTCTTCGGGGGCAAATCAAGGATGCAAAGTTTGCATTCACGTCATGGTTGTGTTTTGAGTACCCAAGTCTTTCGATTACAACATTTTTACTCACACTTAATTGCTCTAGGTTCTTTGGTAGTTTCAAAGTGAAGTTGGATTTAGTGTAAATCAAACACCTACTCCAGCACCATTGTGGTCTTCCAAACCCTCTGCGGGCTTCATTGCCTGCAAGCCAAGAAAAAGATTGAAAATGAGGAGAAAAGAAATATCATGAGAAAACAGAGAAAAATGAAAAAATGATGAAAAAGTGAAATATCCAATAAAAAATGAAAAAGCAGATTTGGCTCAAAGGTGTGCAGGCATCTCTACCGGTGCTATAAAAGAAAACACTAAAGGTAGAACCATGCTTGTGGTGGTCCACAACGACAACCTCATCGGGGCTATGTACGCCTGACTAGCAGCGAGGCTCTATCTAGGATGCTTTTGGAGTAAGGATATGAAAATAGCTAAGTCCACTGGATCTAAGAGGCTTTCTAAGGTTCTTGTCGAGTGAGAATGAATCACTTGCACACACGTGGGTAATCAAGGACAAAGGCTCTTAGCTCAATTCATGGTTTCTTCCATTTTGAGTGCATTTCGTAGTTGTTAGATAGGTGAAAGTGGAATTGATCAAAGATTTTGGTTCCAATCGAGTTTTATCCTTGGAACATTTCTTTGGGTTGATGCTAGATGATGTGAGGTTTTCACAACACCACCCCATCATAGATGAGGACCCCCTTTTTGCTACCTTACTACTGTCAACAAGGCTGCAATTGAGTGGAATTGAGGAAAATTGGCTAAGTGTTGAGGTGAGAGTGATGTGGTTTATTTTGGCTAAGTCTAGGAGGTAGAACGATAAATTGAAGTTGAGAATGGTTAGGTAAAATTTGGCTAAGTTTAAAATGTTTTGGAGATGAGACTTGTTTTTCTACCCATGAAAATTTTGCTCATCTTTGAGCTGAGACATATTCCGCTACCCATGTAGTTTGTGTCTCATCTTGGAGTTGGGACTTGATTTTCTACCCATGTAATCTTTGTCTCATCTTTGAGCTGGGCCCTTTCTCTTGCCTCTAGTTTATGTCTCATCTTGGAGATGAGCCTCTTTTTCCTTACCATGAAATTCGTGTCTCATCTTGAGGCTGGGGTTTTTCTTCGTGCATCTAAATTATTGTCGCATCTCATACCTTGAAATTGTAGCCCAGTTCTAGAGAGATGAGCCTTGCACCTTGGCATATCAAAGTAAGGCCTTGGAATTGTGCAAACATCCAGCCCCTATACATGGCGTCAGGGCCTAGATTTTAATATCAGTCCTTAGTTCGAGCCAAATGAAGCCTTAATTAGGCCCTCAAAATCATCGTTCAAGTCATCATAGGGCCCAGATTTAGAGGGGAGCAATGGATGCATACAACAGCACCTTGGAATTTGAAATCTGATCACAAAATTCAAAATTTTAACTCCCCAAAGCAGCAGTTGAACCCAGAATTCGAATCAAACCTGCAAAACAATTGAAAATGGATTGAAATGGCTTTAAGCCTCCCTTTATATAAGGCAATTTGCATTAGGATTGGGCCCAAGCCTAAGTCGCATTGGTTAGAACCTCAATACATGGCCATGTGGACCCTTAATTAATACAAATCTGGGCATTAAAACATTAAATCTGGCCCTGATTATATAGTGTGTGGCCTTGAGGCCTTTTTTAGCAAATCCAAATTAAATTAGGCCTTGCCCTATATATAACGTAAGGCTAGAGTATACATTCCAGACTTAAAACCAATTTAATATGACCCAAATCCGAATTTGAACAGGCCCTATGTCTAGTGTGATGCATTGGGGGATCAAATAGGCCTTTAATGGATGAAACATGTGGGCTAATTTATATGAAATGTGTGACTTAATTAGGCCCCACATTAATTCAAACGTCCTGCCCTACAGATCTAGGTGCCAAGCATTAAATTAGACCCTATGTGTGGCGTGTGGCATTGGAGCTTAAAATCAGGGGTCATTGATGAAACTTGTGGTCCAGATAGGCCCAGATCTGAGCATTAAATTAAATTGGGTCCTACCCTATATGAAATGTGTGAAATTTAAATATTGGACCAGGCTCAAAACTCAATATAAAAGGTAGGATTTTAAGGCAGAATTAGATTTTGATGCAGGGCCTTCAAGATACAATTTAAATATGCCTCAAACTTAGCCAATAAGGGGCCAAGTATTTAATGCAAATTTGTAATCATAGGCATGGAGGGAAATTCGATCCAATAAAGGGGGTCCAAAATTTAAATTTAAATAACAAAGGGGAATTTAATGGTAGGGCCATGGATCCAATGCAATTGGTAGCAACCATTGAATAACGAATTGCATATATTTAAAAACATAAATTGCATTGGTGAATGCATTATTTTCCAACAATCCTCTATAAAGACCATGCAAGCTGCTACAATCTAGAGATCATTTTCTAATTGCAATTGCAAGTACAGCGGAGAAGGTTCGAGCTACTGGGGGCAGATTGTGGGGTCTTCCTTAATCATTTAGTTTGCAGGGCTATCAACTGAGGGTGCCTAGACTCAGTCAGCAGCGGTCCTCTGATTGTCTTCAGTAAATTCTAGATTTCAAATCCAATAAAAGTAGCTCAGACCTCATTTCCAGAATTGCATAACTTCATATCAGACCTCATCTTTGGATCTTAATCATGTTTTTGTTTACTAACAGTGGTGTGAAATCAGATTGGCATGAGTGAAAGGGTGCTTAGGAGTAAAATAGATCAGTTTTCTGAATTTCCTAGGGTGTCGCAATCCTTAGATCAGTCAATTTTATAAGTCTGAAGCAAATATGTAGAGTTCTGAAGTTGATTTTTTCGAGCTACCATTAATCTCTGATTTTAGTTCAATTCTGATAAAATTTGGCTAGGTCCTAGCCATAATAATTGTTGCAAGCCCAGGTAAAGAGAATGGAGCTAGAATCCATGGGCCAAAGCCTCAAGCCAAGGGAAAGGACTTACCAGTGAAAGATGAAAGAGGCTAATGAAGGGCAAAAGTGGCCAAGAGCTGGATGGTTCAAATGCAAGCAAGATGTTTCCAAGATGAATTCGAGCAGCAGGTACAAGGCCATGATCAAGAAATATTATAAAGATAATCTTCAAGATATCAAGACGTGGAAGAAAGACAAAGCAAGTTCGAAAAGGAGGGAATGCTATCTTGAATTTCATGGAAAACCTGATTATCATTAGAAGGCAAGATTCAAGACAACAACCATTCAAAGAGCAGGGGAGCAAGGGCTCTGATACCAATTGTTAATCCTAACCGGTTACTGAGAGGGGGGGTGAATCAGTAAATACAATTTCTATTCCAATTTAGCTTATAAATTTATTCTTGCAGAATTAAAAGAATATAATCATCACTCATAAATAGAAATAGAAATACACCAGTCAACACAACATATATACGTGGAAACCCTCGGTTAGAAGGAGAAAACCACAGTGGGACAAAACCCACAACTTTACTACTGCAGTAATAAAGGTGACATGTTAAAAACTTACAAAGCACTTGTAAGAATGCTACCCGGTAAAGGGATTTGATAGAAAACCTGTTAAGATCTTGACCCTGTTAGGAGTCGCCTTGTTAAAGGACTTTCAACACCAATTAAGATGTTACCCGGTGAGGGGATTCATACAAGAACCTGTTAGGGTTCACCCTGACTGAGGGATTTGAATATGCTCTTACAATTCAAAGCAATGAACTATTATGACACCTTTTGTCTGATCAGATCATACCTGTTACCCTTTTGCTCTGCTTGGCTGTTGAACCCTTCTCTGTCTTTCACTTCTCGTGACTGTAGCTCCTATCAAAAGATATCTCTCTCCTACTCTGAATATTCAACAACTCTTGTGTATACTATGACTTGTATTTATAAGACATTCTTATTAAAAATACTTCTCACAGTTCCGCCAAGCTGTAAACTCACCCATAAATCATGCATGCGAAAAAGCTTGCAAAATGATCTTGAGTTTACCTTGAAACACCTGTAGATGAAATAAAGCTAACTCCAGTTAAAAAGATAACTTCAGTTTCAACTATGAATGCAACGTATAATTTGGTTTTAACTGAGATAGCTCCGCATAATTGGGTTCGGATTATCATGCACTCAACCTGTAACAAACTTGTACCCGGTTGGTCATAGCTTCCCTATATGTCTCATAAGACCGGTTGAAAACTTTCTATTTGGTCTACCGGTGCATACTAAAGAGTATGTCATGTCCCTCGTTAACCCCCTAATCATGGCAATAAAGATAAATAGATAAATGAAATAAATAGTCATAGTAATATTTTAAGGAGTATATAAATAGATTCAATATGTATTATTATTGAATTTATAATAAAATATATAATAATGATCATAATATAAATAATTAATAACAATTGAATATTATTAATATATACTATTCATATGATATATTGTATAATAAATAAATAATATAATTAACAATATATAATGTGATATCCCACATTTCTGAAATTAAATTCAATAAATGACATATAATTAATAAGTAATGAATTAATTAATAAATGAACAAATAAATAATTATTCGATCATATAATATTATATTAGAATGAATAACCATTATAATATTATAATATAAACTGATGTACATATATAAACTATTTCAGATTTAATGAATGTATCGAAATACATTTATTAATAAATACCAATAATTAATATACTTAACAATTAATATATATATTAACATTGTTTAATATTAATTCATCATTACAAAATATAATTAGCATCTTTTAATATTAATATACAAATTATAATTAGTAATTAATGTATATTGATAAATATATATCATTGTTTAAAATATATTAATTAATAATATTAATAAAACAACATATATTAAATTATATATATTAAAACATTAAAATTAAATATATATTAAAAATATTAATTAAATTATATTAAAAACACAATATATATTAATATGGCTTAGTGACCATAGAGGCAGCCTTAAAAGCTGCGACTATAGTCACAGCCCCTTAAAGGGGTGCGTCCGTCACAAGCCATGGGAGGGATGTGACTGCCCTCCCATATTAAAAGGACTTACAGGCGTAGGAAAGAAAGACAGCACAAACGGTCAAAACAAATATTCAAAACAGCAAAAACAGATTTACGAAAGGGAATATATCTGCCACAGCCAGTTATTGGGTAAGTATAATTATATATCAAAATATATATATATATATTATTTCAAATTCTTTTCAGTTTAATGAATAATATTAAATGTTGATATTTCAGATTTATTGAATAATATAAAATATATATATATATATATATATATATATATATAGGTTAATCGTTCACAATATATATAATGTTCAATAGAGGACAATTTCATAAATAATGTTATTTCAAGTTTGTAAATAATAATTCATTAATTGACAACATAATTTCTTATCAAAAGTAATAATAAAAAAGAGCTCTCAAGGGAGATTAAAACCTCCACTAAGCCAGTGTACACTGATGACCCACATATGCATATGTACTAAGCTTTGGATAGAGGAAAGCTCTTCCAAGAAGAGGAATGGACCTATGGTCAACCTATAAGCCCCAAGTGATGCGCTCCAGAGGATGACGGCAAGATTTAATCAAGGACAAAAGGGTCCTTATGAAGGTTAATGCGTCCGACCTGGTAGACTTTGCTCGGGAAGTCCCTAAGGATGCGCTCCAGAGGACGACGGCAAGATTTAATCAAGGACACAAGGGTTCTTATAAAGGTTAATGCGCCCGACCTGGTAGACTTTCTTTTGGAGGGGTTAATTAGTTGGGGTAGATAATTAATTAGTTAGCTTTCTGTTCATACTCATGTTTCCATATTATTGTTACTAATGTCTTTCTTGCAGGTTCATTCTTAAGGAAGCAAATTTTGAAATACTAAAGAATATAAGTGATAATCAAAATATACATATTATATTTTAAGATATAAATTAATAAGAAAATTAATCATAAATAAACAAATCAATTATTGATGAAATTTAAGTATTTCATCTATGACTAAGAAAAGAGGTACAAAAAATTAGTGTGCAGAAAAGCTTAAATGAGAAATTTACGTAAAGTCCCAACAGGGGACATTACAGTGGTATCAGAGCATGATCTTGCCATCCTGTAGGGTAAATATAAAATAGTGATCCGCATATAAGAAGAAAGATTGATCACGAAGATAAGGATTTTTGAGTTAAAAGCATAGTGATGAAATACATTTTTCCTAACACCAGCCTATGTGTATACATCATGTATGCTTCGTGTCTTCATGCATTAACGTGCCTACTTCGTGTCTTCATATATGTCTACTTTGTCTATGCATCATGTTTTCATACATTAATGGCATATTTCATATATGTAGAAAACAGGAATGCTATTCACTCTGATAATGAAAAGAGGAAACTAGTTTATGATTACAAACTTGGCAACCTTACAAGTTGAGATAAAATCAAAAAATTGCTAGAGGAGCACTTATATTGAACACAATTGACATTGCTTGAGGACAAGCAATTTTGGGAGGGTAGGACTGTCATGTCCCTCGTTAACCCCCTAATCATGGCAATAAAGATAAATAGATAAACGAAATAAATAGTCATAGTAATATTTTAAGGAGTATATAAATAGATTCAATATGTATTATTATTGAATTTATAATAAAATATATAATAATGATCATAATATAAATAATTAATAACAATTGAATATTACTAATATATACTATTCATATGATATATTGTATAATAAATAAATAATATAATTAACAATATATAATGTGATATCCCACATTTCTGAAATTAAATTCAATAAATGACATATAATTAATAAGTAATGAATTAATTAATAAATGAACAAATAAATAATTATTCGATCATATAATATTATATTAGAATGAATAACCATTATAATATTATAATATAAACTGATGTACATATATAAACTATTTCAGATTTAACGAATGTATCGAAATACATTTATTAATAAATACCAATAATTAATATACTTAACAATTAATATATATATTAACATTGTTTAATATTAATTCATCATTACAAAATATAATTAGCATCGTTTAATATTAATATACAAATTATAATTAGTAATTAATGTATATTGATAAATATATATCATTGTTTAAAATATATTAATTAATAATATTAATAAAACAACATCTATTAAATTATATATATTAAAACATTAAAATTAAATATATATTAAAAATATTAATTAAATTATATTAAAAACACAATATATATTAATATGGCTTAGTGACCATAGCGGCAGCCTTAAAAGCTGCGACTATAGTCACAGCCCCTTAAAGGGGTGCGTCCGTCACAAGCCATGGGAGGGATGTGACTGCCCTCCCATATTAAAAGGACTTACAGGTGTAGGAAAGAAAGACAGCACAAACAGTCAAAACAAATATTCAAAACAGCAAAAACAGATTTACGAAAGGGAATATATCTGCCACAGCCAGTTATTGGGTAAGTATAATTATATATCAAAATATATATATATATATATATATTATTTCAAATTCTTTTCAGTTTAATGAATAATATTAAATGTTGATATTTCAGATTTATTGAATAATATAAAATGTATATATATATATATATATATATATATATATATATATATATATATATATATATATATAGGTTAATTGTTCACAATATATATAATGTTCAATAGAGGACAATTTCATAAATAATGTTATTTCAAGTTTGTAAATAATAATTCATTAATTGACAACATAATTTCTTATCAAAAGTAATAATAAAAGAGAGCTCTCAAGGGAGATTAAAACCTCCACTAAGCCAATGTACACTGATGACCCACATATGCATATGTACTAAGCCTTGGATAGAGGAAAGCTCTTCCAAGAAGAGGAATGGACCTATGGTCAACCTATAAGCCCCGAGTGATGCGCTCCAGAGGATGACGGCAAGATTTAATCAAGGACAAAAGGGTCCTTATGAAGGTTAATGCGTCCGACCTGGTAGACTTTGCTCGGGAAGTCCCTAAGGATGCGCTCCAGAGGACGACGGCAAGATTTAATCAAGGACACAAGGGTTCTTATAAAGGTTAATGCGCCCGACCTGGTAGACTTTCTTTTGGAGAGGTTAATTAGTTGGGGTAGATAATTAATTAGTTAGCTTTCTGTTCATACTCATGTTTCCATATTATTGTTACTAACGTCTTTCTTGCAGGTTCATTCTTAAGGAAGCAAATTCTGAAATACTAAAGAATATAAGTGATAATCAAAATATACATATGATATTTTAAAATATAAATTAATAAGAAAATTAATCATAAATAAACAAATCAATTATTGATGAAATTTAAGTATTTCATCTATGACTAAGAAAAGAGGTACAAAAAATTAGTGTGCAGAAAAGCTTAAATGAGAAATTTACGTAAAGTCCCGACAGGGGACATTACAGAGTACCGGTGCTAGATTAGTCTACCGGTGCTCCGGTGGGATTGATGTTTGACTCTGACTTAACCAATGACAACTTAATGTCAACAGTATCCTACTATCAAATGCATTTAGTTTTACAATTATGTATGTTTCATTAAAAAATTTGTGTGTACGTACCCAAACCCACATACCAGGTTCTCATACCTGTGCCCATGCCCATACCCATACCGGCAACTTAGTGAAGTTTTTACTACAGAATTATAATGGACAGTTTCTAAATTAAGACTGCCTCTTCATGTAACACAATAAATAACAGATATTGAAATGTTTAGCAGAATCTGGTAGGCCCTGTTCAGACCATTTGCCTTCTAGCATTGTATTCTTTGTGCAACAGCCTTCACAAATGTTTTCAATGATAATATGATCAAGGTGGATCAAGCTAGAAACTTAGAAAGTGTGCTGCTAAAAGGAACTAAGGGAAGTTCTCTTAAATTTTGTCCACTCAAAATAGCTAACATTCAACACGAAAAATGGTTCAAGGATTCAACACCGTACAAGGGCAGTGAAGCTCTAGCTTATCAAAACTGGTAACAAGACAAATATTAAACTGTCTCAGTACCATGATATAAGTGTGTTCTGATCAATGATCCCAGCTACTGAGAGAATTTGATATTATTAAAGGCAAGTAAAGTGAAGCATAATCAATAACAGAGACTTACCTGCAAATGACTGATTGAGTTGATACGTTTAATATCTAATAGACGTCGTTCAAGTGTGTCCCACCCCCACTGCTCAAATTTACATACATGTTTTATTGATCCCTCGTGAGTACATTCAGCATCCACAAGAACCTGCTTAGGTAATGATGAAATCTGGTTATACTCAAGATAAGGGTTAATCTTTCTACATCAATAGTATTTATTTGAGCACAAAACATTCTCTGCTAGGAAAATTATTTGTAGCATCACTCCAGCAAAAACCAATAATAGCACATTACTACAAGCCTACTGAACTCAAGATTGACACCGTAGAATCAAGACTCTGAATAGTATTAATAATCACTGCAAAACATACATTAGATTATCCATCACAATAAATAGACAGAAATATAAGATTAAAATCTTAGAAATCATATTATCCCATAGACAAATATAGTGAACATAAAACTTCCATATTTTTTATTTGAAGGAACCTTGTAAACAGAACTAACAAGCATCAATTCATAGTTGTCATGTCCCCATTCTGAAAATAAAGCCATGGAGAAGACCCCTACCCTATCCCGATTTCCATAGGCTAAAGGGTAAAACAAAGGAAATAATTTCTGATATTATTTTAAGTTGGGTCCGGTAATTTCTAATTTAAAGGCCAGCTTAATAATATTTTTATTAAAGTAATAAATGTTTTCAACACTAATATTTTTTAAAAATATACTTTTAAAAACTTTAATATGAATTACAAAGTATTTTAATACTTGTGAAAATGAATTACAAAAGAAGGGTGCTCAGTTTCATTTCAGGATCTCATACCTTGTCATATCATTTTGCAAAGCAACTTTTGAAGAATTTTAAGCATTGTATTCAAATTCACATCCAAGGATGAAAACCCTTGGTTGATTGTCATTGGAGATCTTGAAAGATGGAAAACCCTCTTGAATTTTCACTATGGCATTTTGGCAAAGAAAACACTCATCTCCTTTGGGGCAAATCCATCCAGGAGTTGCATGTGAGCTCAATTTGGTTATTTTCAGATTTGAAGTGATTGGGTTGGCAAACACATTCAATGTTCATAATTTTTGGAGAGTTTCATTGCTGATTTTTAGAGCATTGCCTGATGTTCCATCATTATTTTACCACTAGATCTTTCGTGCCACATCTAGGAGATACCATCCAAATTTATCACCAATTTCAGGGCTTGCACATATTTTGTAGCTGGGTGCCAACAATTAATTGTTGAATTATCATTTTTTGCTGAGCGCTGCAGTTGAGGGTTTTCAAAAAGCTGTCACAAATTGCTTCTTGTTTGTCATTATTTGTTGCTAATGTAAAATTGTTGTGAGGTTTTCACACCATTGCCCCAAAGAATTTGGGGACCCCCATTTTTTTTGAGCAAGCCTTGACAATTTTTCCTAGATCCGGGTATTTGGGTGCCTTGGCAAATTTTGGTAGATCCAGAGGTTATGAAATGACAATTTTACACCTTGGATATTTTTGAAGTGCCTGGGAGGGTATGGCTTGTTTTCACCTTGCACAGAGACTTGGTTTTCCTAAATGGTCGATTTCGTCCCTAGGTCGAATGAAATTCAATAGGAATATTTTATTGTGATTGTTAGAACAATATTTGGCAGGGCAAATTTGCAAAATTTTTAGACTCGGATGAATTTTGGAAAATTGGTATAATTGCATAACTTGAACATTTTCAAAATATAATTGTAGATTTGGATATTTTGGGAAAGTCTTGTAAATTTTTGGTGGTGAAAATTGAAATTAAATGAAATATTTTACATTGCCAAATTTGATATTAAATTGCCAAATGGAAATTTAATTACCAAATGGAAATTAAATTGCAAAATGATTTTTGGATTGCTAAATAATAAAAATTTAAATTGCCAAGTGGGATTTTCGAAATTTTAAATGGAAAAAAGAGTAAATGAAAGTTGGAAATGGAATTGAAATTTATTTTAATTTTAATTGGTTGGCAGATTTTGATTTTGGGACGGTGTTGTTATGATTTAAATGGGCTAAAATCAATTTTTCTTGGGAAAAAATTTTAAATTTATAGAATGAAAGAAGCTACAGCTGGCAGCCCCTTCCCATTTTTTATTTTTGCTTGGTATTAGGCACAACAAACATAATTTTTTTCATCTCCCAAGGCAGCCATCAATTCCAGCCCCACTTGCGATTTTTATGCATTAATTTGGCAATTTTAAAATAAATAAAATCATATTTTTGGGCTGAGTGTTTGTAATTTAAAAATTTTATTTGGGCCCTTTTGTGTGTTAAATTCAATGTATTTTAAGGCCTAAGAGGTGTGAAATTCAAGATAAATTATTGGGTCCACAATGGGGAAGGTTTAAAGCTATATTAGAGGCCTAAATGACCTTTTTTCAAAATTTCAATTTTAGGGCCTATGATAATTTCGAATTTGGCTAATTTAAACCCATAATTTTGCACAATTCAATGCAAGTGGCCCAATTTCATTTTTTTTAAAAAAATTTAACATGCAATTGCACAGATTTTCATTTTTACAATAGGCTGGCCCAATTTTAAATTAGAATTAAATACCCAAGGCTGTGTGATTTAATGCATTTAATTTGAGTTATATGTTTGGCAATTTAATTTATTTTATTTTCCCTCTAATGCAGGTCGGCCCTATTTGAAGAGGCAAAAATTTAGTCTAAAGGGAGGGCTTGTCTCCTCATTTTCTCATGCATTTCTCACTTGTCTCTTGGCAGCCAAGGAGGAGCTCTTGGAGCAGCAAAAGAGCAAAATTTTGCAAGGAGTGCATTTAGCAAAGGGTGATTTTCTTCTTTTGGTGGAGGAGTGCATTTTGGTGTTGTCTTCTTCTTCTTTGGAGGAGAATTTGTTGGTGTAGAGAAGGATCTTCATGCTTGAGGGTGAAGGCTGGTCTAAAAGGCAGATTTTCTCCTTGTTCTTGCTTGGTACATTTTCCCTATTTTCTTGCTTGCATCATCCATTCATCACTTCATCATTTCATCTAGGGCTTGAAGTTGGGAGATATAAATGTAGTTTTCATCTAGGATTTGGAAAAAGGAGATATAAGTGGTAGTCCCACCCCTAAAGAACGAAGTTGGGAGATATAAGTATAGTCCATCTCATAAGTTTTCGAAGAGATAGAAATAAGTGGTAGTCTCATCCCTAGGCAAAGAGGCAGAGATAAGTGTAGTGTGATAAGAATTGAAGAGGCAGAAATAAGTGGTAGTTCCATCTCTAGGATTGGAGGGGCAGAGATAAGTGTAGTCCCATCTCATTGTAGAAAGAAGAGGCAGAAATAAGGGTTAGGATGGCGGATGCTAGTGCAAGCAAGAGCCAAAGGGCAATGCATACCAAGTAAGACAAGGAAGACATGAGGCCCAAGACCACCTTCTTTTTGAAATTGAAGCAAGTGAGGGACACCAGCATTGGCACAGTGAACATGATACAATTGAGAGACAAGTTGATGGAGAGCTCCTCCCCCTTGGCCAAGGAGGATAAGAAGACAAGTTGCCACCACATTCTCATAGCTCCATCCTTCATCTCCATCTTTCACTTACATCCACTTCACCCCCACCCTCCATTCCATATTTTCATTGCAGGTGCAAGCGAGGAAGCAAGTTTCATTGCAGGTTGGAAGAGATTTGAAGATATTTGAGGCTAGGCAGGGCTTGGCTATTCGTGCAAGCTAGCTTGGTTAGATTTGAAAAGGTTCTAGCACCCAAGAGGGTCATGCATTTTGTTGATAAGTTGTAATAGGCTAAGTAGGCAAGTTCTAAAGGTCAAGAGGTAGGTGTTGGAACATTACACCAATGTAATAGGAACTTGGACTTGGACTATTTTATGTAGTTGGCCCTCCATGTTTAGGAGTCTTCCCTCGGTGGTGATCTCTGTGGAGTAGAGTTATGTGTTTTCTTTCCTTGGCTAGTTGTTTTCTTTCATTGCAAATCAAACAAAGACAATTAGTAATTAGATTCAATCACATTAAGAGGAAAGATAAGAATGGACTACAAATTGATACAAACAAAGCAATCATAACTTGGATGATAAGATTGATCAACACACAAACTAAGTTGTAATTATCTATTAGAAATGGACTTAATGAACAATTCACATAATTTCAGATGTAAGATGAACTCCACATAGCTTAATTAGGCGGTGAAGGAACCAACTCACTAACTAGCTAGGTGGCAATTGATGAGCTTAAGGATTATTTCAAATCAAGTAATGGGTGCATTGTGGGCCTTGCAAGAGGTATGGCCGAGGCAGGTGCCCCTAGAACCCAAGAGTATTGAAGCAGAGGGGGGTGCATGGAAACCAAATTCGAGTAGGAAGGTTAGAGAATACCAGGAAGGTTAAAGGAAGGCAAGAATAATGAAGGAGGAAAGCAAGACGAAAGGTTGAAAGGGGTCAAGTTCGATTTCAAGGCGGTGGCCAAGACCAAGGCTCTCAAATTGCAAGAAGGTTCACATCCAGGCAAGCCACCGAGGCCAAGGCAAGATTACCCCAAGTGCATAGAGACCTCACCCTTTCAAGGTCAGGACATCAAGTACAAGCAACTTCAAGTGGTGATGAGAAAGTTTCTAAGGATGAGCTCAAGCATCCAAGGCTTCACCTCATCTCAAGGATTAAATAAATTTATAAGATAAGGTTGATGAGGTGGCAATTTCATGTGCATGCAATCAAATCATGCCAAGTGTCCTATGTTCTCATTGGTTGACAAATTTTAGTAATTTTCTCATTGGCCCACAAAGTTGGTGCCCTCATGTAATTGGTTGAAAGATGGTAACCCTAATTAGGGTTTGTAGGGTTTAATCTTGGCCCTTGATTTTGCCCCTTAATCTTGGCCACTCGTAATTTTGAGCCTCTATATAAGGCCATTTGTTCTCATTTGTAAAGGAAGTTATGTTGGAGAATTGTTGACAAAATACTATCAAAATTGTTCTCTATTCATTTTTGTGGTTTGTATGGTGGATATACATGATCATTTTGGTGTATTGCATGTTTCTTCTCATCTCTCAAATTAAAGTAGGATTTTATTTCATGTTGTTAGAGTAGAAGTAGATGGCTAATTGTATGGCGATGTTAGTGAATGTTTGATAGGGATCTATATACTAGGCCACTAGCATCCTAGCGGCTTGTTAGGAAGCCTTGTGTGGTAATCTAGTCCAATCACTCCCAAGTTCTACTTGCATTTCATCTTTCCGCTTGTACTTCAAGTTGGGTTGGAAGATAGGTGTTAGTGTGAAAATTCTAAGAGTATCCCTTTGAATCATTGCACCAATGGAGGTAGCGCCACAGGCAAGCTTTCATTTGGTTGGATCCCCGTCCATTTGCTAATTTTTCATTCATAGGAGTAGTAGTAGAGCAGTAAGCAGTTAGTGGTAGGAGTAGTTGAAAGTGAAAGTGATCAAGGAGAAAAGAACAAGTCAAGCAAGGGAAGTACTGATGCAGAGTGTTAGTGAAAGGTGATGGAATCCAACCAAATGCTTGTTTAACCCACAAGGTTCCTAATAGGCCTATAAGGCACACAAGGCAAAATGTGGCTAAAATCTCAGATTATGACTCCAAACTTTCAGAGATGCTTTGAAATATGTAAACAAGGGTGATTCAAGTGGTTTCAAAGAGTTTCAACCTTCTAGGCACCCTAAAATGGACAATTTGTTCAAAACAGTCTATTAGGCCTAATAGCCTTCAACTAGCCCTCCAGCAGCGTTTTTGTGGATTTTTCTCCAACTTGTTCCAAAGGACTTGCAAAATAATTTGGTGTTTCAGATACCCTTTTGGGTGAACTATAACATATCAAAAAACCAATATCAAGTGCTTTGGGAAATGTGTCCAGAAAAGTGACTATCTCTGTTTTAGAGGGTCAAATCAAGAGGTTTAACAAAGCAACTTCACCAAAAACCTGTCCAAAACTCACCAAAATTGTAGGATCACCTATTCTCATGTCCAATTAAACATTCCAACAACAAATTTCAGGTTATGGGCTCATTTGCATCAAAAGCCCCAAATCAAGCATGCTCAAACCCTTGTTCCTAGGGTATTAAGAGATCTCACACTTGCAAACGTTTCTTTGCTCAAATGAATCTGCAAACACCTTTATATTATCATAAAAACCAATAACCAAATCATAAATGCTGTCCTCCTTAAGACAAATCTCCTTCTACTATGACTGTCCCTGTTTTTCCTTCTTGGAACACTATGTTAGTGTATTGAAAAAATGCTTTGGTGGCCACCTTTATTACTGTCAGAAGATCATTTATGGATTAGAAGTACTTGTACATGTTAGACAATAACCATTCCATGAAGAATCAGTGGTCATTTCATAGAATGGCCATGGAAATTAGAAGAAAACTTCAAAACTGTTAATAAAGTGTCTAAACCAGTCAGCAATTTATGAAAAATAAACAAATGCTCACAAATATGGATTCAAATCTGGGTCATAAGCATGCAAATGTGTTTCTAAACATACTTCAATGCATACCAAAGAAGTTTTGATGCTGCAAACTCGAAACTCTCTGCAATTTGCAATAAAAACTAGGCACTTTTATTTAGTTTCCAACAACAGTCCGTACTATGATGCCCTCCAGGCCGTACATTAGCATATTTATCAAATGGAAAGGTAGTTTGGATGGTTGATAACCAATTCCCATCGGTTATATCTCCAAATGCTTAATAAAATTTAAACTATTCACTTTCCCTCCAAAAGTCATTACAAGGCAAATTTAAATTATTTCAAGCAAATAACCTTACTAAATGGGACCTAATACATGTTTTGACTTATGAAATGTTTTAAGAACATTATGAAATCTTTCTATAACCTATCAAAGGACCCTTCTATCTAAAATAACCCTTAAATCCTATTCCATAACCATATTTCAATAATTTGAACATTGGACAAAACATGACATTATGCAACATTATGACTTCTTGTGTCTTTGAATGCCATGATCGGTTGCAAGATGGACCAATTGATATTATGAGATGCTCTATGATCTTGTTGATGACCTAGATCTCCATTGTGTTTATGAAGAGCATATGATGCCCCTGCATCAAGTACCACCAAGTTATCTTTGAATGAACAACGTAAGCCCGCTTACGTGATTAACCGGCAAATCACATTAATATAACTGAGTTAGTATCCACAAGTGTAAGGAACCTTGGAGTTATCTCATGTTCTTCATGAGTATATACTTTTCAAAAGAGGGTTGAGTGTTTGATATTCTGTATCAAGTATTCAATTGCTATATGTTATGTGGTGGTACAAAACTAACATCAACAAAAGTCGGGTTTGATTTGACAACCTTTCATTTCAAGGAGATCAGTGCCCTTTGTGGGGGTGAATTCAGATCATCTTTGGCTGCAACCCGCTCATTTTAGTCATTGTTTCAGCCTTGTGGGCTCTTGTGCCAACATTTCCAGCCATCCAACAACTGCAAGAGCTTCTATTTGCCCATTGTGGCATTTGAATTTGGACCAACAACCTTGCAGAGAATTTAGGAAACTAATTCTCAGATGCTGCAGCCTTTTACCAACCACCATATCATCTTTCTAGGTCATCTTCTTTGCAATTGTTGTTACAGCATTCTGTCAGTCATATCAAGCTGCCAACCCTGTTATTCATCCACTGTACAGGGTTTTCTTTGGCAAGTAGCACCTGTACATTAATCTTTTTGGAAATCAAATAAAATCAGTTTCGGAGGATTACAAGTTGATGCTTGATTCAGATCTAGGTGTTTTTGAAATCGTGGGGTTTCATTATTGCTAATTATTTGTTATTTGGAGTTCATGACATTCATTTCTGATCATATCAACATTTAAACTCAATGTCTTTGAACATAAACTATTCAAATCTAAGCATAATTGTTGTCATATGGTTTTATATTGGCTGTTCATTACATTTCAATACAAACAACTATTTTATTTGTAGTAATTTGATATCTCCACGCTAAATTTGTTGTGTTGATTTTGAAGTTGCATAACAGCCATTGAAGGCTTATAAACAAGTTTCCAACTACTTATCTCAATTTTCAGATTGTTGTTTTAGGTTGCATTTTGCTTCAGAACTCAGAAAAATGCCCAAAAATCATAAATTTCAAAAATTCTAAAATCGGGACATTACAGTGGTCTCTAGCAGTGATCTTACCAACCCAGAGGTTAGATCTAACAAGTTTTCATGTAGCCCAGCGATAAAGAATCTACATTTTATCAAAGAAGGCAAGTAAGTGATCCTAAAATAGAAGGTAAAAAAGAGCTCAGTAGGTTTTAAAAGATGATAAGAAGGCAGAAATTCAATATGATTTCATTGTTAGCGTAAGCCAAGATCAACAACAAATAACATATCTTATGATGCAGTAGCTTCAAATCATGCAAAAAATGGATACCACCAAGGCTACACCGCCCCTTACAGGTGAAAGGAGCCACTAAAAAAAATTAGAACCATAGTGAGTTCCACATCTAGATCCTTCCAACCCAAGTTCTTACAAAGAGGAAAATATCATCACGAGGAAGAAAAGCCAAATCAGGAAGAAAATAGTTTTACAGCTTATTTTGTAGAGTACAGAAATCTTGGATCAAAGTTCCATGCTCAAATGTCACTCGATGAAGTGTGTAGCTTGAAGTTGAAGTTGAAATAAGGACAAATGCACATCATCTTCATAAGAATCTACAAAATAGATTGGGTAAGCTAACCATTCCTACTTTTGATGGCTTAAATAGAAATACTACTTCTGCTTGAATTAAAAAGTTATACCTATTTTTAACTAAACCCTATGTTTGAGGAGAAAGCTATCAAATTTGCTACAGCATATTTAGATGGCATAACCCATGAGTGGTGGTATTATGGATTGGTTATTCAAGGACGACAATTTGATTAGCACTTATGATGAATTCAATCAAAGATTTAGAGGTTTGACAAGAAGAATTTGAAGATCTACTTTAGAGAATTGGTTCGATTGGAAATAGAGTGGTAATGTTGACAATTATATGGAGAAAAATCAGAGATTGTTAGTGTAGTGTTGCAAATTACACCTCATGCATTTACGACACCTGAGCAACAACCCTGGTGTTGTCGAGTAAATCATGTTGTTAATGTTTGTTAGTATAACCGAGGGGTAGGTAGTTGGGAATGGTTGCGACGGTTGGCCTCGCACACCCTCAGCATCTATATAAGTTATGTACTTGCATCCGAGAGATAGCGTATTCTCGGCATTGTGGTAATTGTTGTCATAGTTCGTTAGCGTCATGCTGTAATACATTGTAAACACTGAAAACATTAATAAAGAAGTATCTATGAGTTCTCTGGCATTACTGTATTCTATTACATTTCTTGTGTATCTTCGTATGCATTAAACATTCACTTTAGTGGGCAAACACCTAACGCCTTTGCCTGTAAAGAATCTGGAGTGATGGGAGAGCATTACATGGTGACGATATAATGGGACAACCAATCGTAGAAGGTGCAAGTAATAGTCGTGAGAACGAGGAAGGGTTTGAAGAGTTGTTTGAAGGAGAAAGGGCATTGACAATAGACTTTGTAGCCCTGCTACAAGCATCCATTGAAACCCACATCTGAAGGGAGGCCGCATGAGAAGAAGTCTTGAAGAGCGCAGTGCGGACTGCTCTCGGGGTAAGCCCGACGGTAGATCGGTTGATGTGTCGGTTGCCTAGATTATTGGCGCAAACATTCCTCGCTCTGCAGAACTGTCAAGAAGAGACCCACAGAGGGAATCGTCGCCAACAAATTTTGTAGCAGTTCGAAGAAAATAGTCGGAGGGAAGAAGAGAAGCGTGACAAAAGCAGAAGGTGTCAAAGTATCCTCAATCCCTACGAGAGGAAAGATTAATGCCAAACATTCTAAATAAAGACAGAAACCGTACAAGAAAGGGATAGGAGGAAGACCACGAGGCCTACCAGCGGGTCCTCAAGTGAACAAGTAGAACGGAGGTGTAGACTACAAAGACTTGTGAAGGAAGCAGTCAAACGCAACCCACAAAGTGCTGAAGGTGGGACCGGAGGACACGAGGCTAATAGTGTTGAAGGGGATAACTTTGTTGAAGAAGCAGCCAAAGAGGTGGCCAATGGGAACGTGTTTGAATTAATTGAGAAAACTCGATATAGGTTGGGACACCTTACAATCACACCATTGAGGGTGGAACCAGAGACCTGAAGGGAAAGGAAGATCGAGAGCAGACAAGTTGAGGAGACCGGCACAGCTGTAGGTGTCAGGACACAAGAGCATAGTGGTCAAAACAATTTATTCGGTGCTAGCATACCAAATTCAAGAATCCCCATTGAACCAAAGGCAAGAAACATAGCAATGGCGAATAAACAAAAATTACCCAAATTCACAGGCGACCGGAAGGACCCCATACAACACTATCGTACATGTGAGACAATTTGGTCGGCCAACGGGGTGACCGACCAAGATGAATGGGTGCTACAGTTCCCCGCTTCCCTACGCAATGTAGCCAAGATGAAGGTGAGCAAATGGGACGACTTGAGGAAATTATTTCAAGAAGAGTTCCGCCTACTTCACAACGACAATGAAATTTTGGCTGAAATCTACAACACAAAGCAGAGGAAGGACGAGAGTGTAGGAGCATATAGGTGGCAACTGAAGGAGTTGCTGGGGAAGATGGATAACCAAGCAGCGGATGGCTTCAAGAAGCATTAGTTCGTGGAAGGATTGAAATCCTCCCTCAGAAGAAAAATGAAGATTGTACCTCCATCATACGAGGATGTGTACAATAGGGCAATGAACATTGAGAGCAAGAGCAAAACCTCGCGGAAGAAGAAGAATAAATCATCGGATGAGGGTTCCTTGGAGGAAAGTAGCAGCGATGAAGAATCTAATAAAAAGGTGCAAGCCCTGCAAAAGGACATGCAACGCATGATGGAGTTCAAGGCAATGAAGAGAAGCACCAATAAGAACAAAGATGAGTTATGGTGCACGGATTGTAACGTCATACGAAGGGCACATGCCCAAAGAAAGCCTTCTGCAACATCTGCCAGATGATGGGACATTCCACTAAGGAATGCCCGTACAATATGAAGACGAGGGGTCCACAAGTTCTCTTCACTCAAGAACAGCCATCGACGTCCACAGTTGCGGGCACCTCTCAGACACAGACAAATACCAATGCATCATCAGGCTAAAACCGTAACAACAGAGGCGCGGGAAGGAGAAACAATAACAATAATAATAACAACAATGATCAGAGTCAGATCCTATATGATGCGAAGGGTCGACCTATGATTCAGTGTCGAGCTTGCAACTAGCAGAGGCACTTCGCTCATGATTGTGAGAAGGAAGAAACCCCACAGCATTTATGTCGATGGTGTGGTCCAAATGACTACGAAGATGCCAACTATCTGAATCCTGGAGTCAACTTACTGAACGTTGAGAGGACGGGCAAAGATGAAGGGGTACTGGCAATCACTCAAGCATTGGCGAAGAAGGCAACGTACCCAAACCCTCGAACGGAGAAGGAGAGGGTACTGGAGGCAAAGGAAAGCATTGAAAGAGAGATGATGGCGGAAAGGAGGGAAACCCACAACATTGTGAGTACTTCATCTCGTACACGCACTGAAGCCGAACAAAACATTATAAGGCAAGTGCTGTAAACGGAGGTGTCAGTCAAGATCAAAGACCTTCTGGAGTCAATGTCGCAATTGAGAGTGGCCATATTGAACACCGTACGGATACCTAACTGTACGGCGAAGCAAGCAGATGTTCCAATCAATCCTTCAGTGGAGCCCATGTTACTAGTGGTAAACAGTGGCCAACACGTTGCGGTCGTGGAGATGGGTATCCTCGAGACTATTCTCACAGACACCATCGTCGACAGAGGATCGGGGGTGAACGTATTATCAAAGGAGACATGGAAGAAATTGGGGAAGCTAACACCGTGGCCACCGACTTTTAATCTGGTGGGTGTCAATCAACATGGTATGAAGCCAATTGGAACATTGATGATGCAGTGTGTGACAATTAACACCCAACCGTTCGTCTTGGATTTCGTGGTGATTCCACTTAAGAAAAAGGGATATGATGCTATCCGAGGGAGAGGGTGGCTCATGATGGCCAAGGTAAACCACAATTGGAAACAGAATACCTTGTTAATGGAAAGCGAAGGGAGAAAATTTATTATTGACCTCAAGACACAAATGGTGAGCCAAGAACTGGCATCCTCTTCAGAGTCTGAGTCCGACGGAGAGATGAGTGGAGAAAATAAAGGGAAGCACAAGATGGAGCTAAACGATGAAGGCATCCTAGAACTGGAAGAAGGCTCTGATGATGACTTAGATTCCATGAACAGACTCTTCCACTGGCAGATGGAAGATTATGAATTGTTCGAGTGTAATATGTTGCAAGTCGATGAGGAGTCAAAGAAGGATTTTTCGCCACAGTACGAAGAGTACAAGGAAGGGGAGGCTCGAGTAAATGAGACTCTGGCACATAGGTTTGACAAGAAAAAGTCTATGCAGTACGAGGAGCCCTCGTTGAAGGTAAAAAACCCAAGAGATGAAGCAAACCCCCGGAATATACTTGTGGGAGACAATTGGGATCCGATCCTGAAGGGAGCGAGCATTTAAAAATTTCTTAGAGTACAAGGATGTATTCACGTGGATGGACAAGGACCTAAAGGAAGTACCTCCAAAGTTGTGCGTGCACTGCATCCTGATGGTGCCTAGAGTTGTACCCGTGTGAAAGAGGTCGTACATGATGAATAAGAATTATGCCTCAAAGTTCAATGAAGAGATAGAACGAATGTTGAAGGCGGACATCATTTTCAAAGTCTAGACAAGCGAATGGGTATCCCCCATCGTCATATCACTGAATGAGGCAAATTAGATCCGTATCTGTGTAGACTTCAGGTGCTTGAATGCAGTCACCATTAAATACCCCTTCCCCATTCCATTTATAGACAGCATACTGTAGGAAGTAGCCGAGCATGAAATATATTCATTTATGGATGGGTTTTCGAGATATAATCAAATCTCCATCACGGAAGAAGATAAACTGAAAACAACATTTGTGGTGGAGGATGACGTCTACGCATACAATCAGATGCCTTTCAGACTCTGCAACATGCCAGATAATCCTGCACATCTTCAACAAGATGTTAGTAGGAAACTTCAATGCGTTCTTGGATGCTTGGTCCATCTACACTGGGCAAGAGACGTACCTGGTAACCCTTCGAGAATGCATGGAGAGGTGTCAGAAAGTGAGATTGGCACTAAATCCAAAGAAGTGCAGATTCATGGTGCCATAGGGAAAATTGTTGGGACACATCATCTGTAAAGTGGGATTGAAAACAAACCCAAACAAGGTGAGGATGATTATCGAGATGAAGCCTCCCAAAAACGTCACGGGAGTAAAGTCCTTCCTTGGACACATTGGATACTACAGGAGGTTCATTAAGAACTTGTAATGTCCCCTTCATGGCAGTAGACCATTTAGATGCCGGATTAGTCTATCTAGCCATGCGGATGGACTAATGGCCACTCTGAGAAGGATGTCAGCTAGTCACATCGTTGCATGGGCAAATATTAGCATTACGGGCTCAGCTTCTATAGTCAGAATCACTTTATTTATTAAAGTGTGTTATAAAGTCACTTTATGTTATAAAGTCACTTTAAGTTGTAAAAGCGACTTAAGTGAGCTTTTATCCCACATTGCCCAGCTTTTTGTGTTTGCACTCACTTCGAGGTTATAAATGAGGAAAGTACACCTCGGTAAAATCATGATGAGAAAATATAAAATAAGAAAAGGATTCTGGTTGCTTTATGTGACTGATTATTCTGAGGATGCAAACCCTCAAGAATTAGAGAAAAGATTGAACGTAGCCCCAACTCTCTCTCCAAGGTGGAAACACTCAGTTTTCACAAGTGAGCTCTATTGTTTGGTAAGAAAGTCTTTTCCAACAGTTGTAATTTCAATGTGATCAAACAATTGTGTTCTAGTGCTCAATTTCATGCCCAGCAAACAGGAAATCTTTAGCAGGTCACACCTTGAAGTAAACGTCCCCAGCCAGCACTAAATGAACAGTTGATAATACAAAAGTGGTCGGTATTGGAGTTAACTCAAATCCGGACAGTGCATGTACATGACCAGTATTCTATCCTGCACTCCAGGGAAGCCGTATTTGCATAAATTGAAATGCACACTGAGTGTCATACATCCGCAATGCCAGTCATTGGCGTATTCCGGGGAGTAAGGAAGGGTCTGAGTTATTGAGAGGGGGAGGTGTTGTTACCGCTTCCCTTCATTCCCAAGCATATCCTTGCATTGGCGGGTCAACAGAACACTCCGCACAGTTCAGGAGTCTCCAGCGCAATTGCCACAGGAATATCAGAACTCACGGGTGGCTAACATAATCGGGTAGCAATGCGGGTGGCACTCCTTGCAGATTTGGCATTAAGGACAAGAAGGGGAGTTACTCACGAATAGCTTCAAGGCTCCTTGCCACAGTCACGCGCAAGAGACAGATGGTCATCTCATGTGCAGTCGTTAATGCTCACAATAGCAATATCATGCCCGAGCCTTAGCATGGAGTTCAGGTTGGATCTTGTAATGTTCAAATTAAGCATTTCTCAGTAGTTTATGAATTTCGCTGGGTCTTCAATGTATTTGTTTGGTGAAAAATTAAGAAATGAATGTTTAGAAAACCATTAACTGATTTCGAGTCTACGGAACTTGGCTTCTTTATGTTGGTATTTTCTTGGAGCTTGAATATTTTATTTATCACGAATTTCTCTAAGAATCAATATATATACGCCAGACAGCAGCTTACTCGTATTAAACACAGAGCGAAAACTTAAGACCCAAAAAACCAGACTTTAACATTTTGGTTTCAAGCAACAAAAATCTCTTCAAGAAATTTAGACAGTGACTTTCCAAGCACCTACAGCATATTAATCATTTTGACATAATTTATTTGCAAAAAATTGGTTTGGGATATTTCAGAACTTCGCATAGGTCTCCCTGGGCGAGCCATACACCGGGGGGATAGACAGGGAGAAGCATTTAAGGAGTTGAAGACAAGGCTGGTGGGAGCGCCGATCCTGGCATACCCTAATTGGGACATGGAGTTTCATGTACATGTGGACACCTCAAGTTTTGCAATAGGTGCAATATTGGCTCAGGTGGGCGATTATGGGCTCAACCATCCAATCTACTTTGCCAGTAGATTGTTGTCGAAGGCAGAAAAGAATCACAACACAATGGAAAGAGAAGCCCTCAGAATGGTGTATGTTGTACAGAAGTATAGACATTACTTGCTGGGAACTCCATTTACGTTCTGTGTACTACCAAGTGCTCATGTACTTGGTAAACAAGCTTATCATTCAGGGGCAAGTCAATAGGTGGCCACTTCTATTGCAAGAGTTCACCTTCACAATTATCATACGGCCAGGGAAGAGCCATGTGATTGCTGAACAGCTCTCTCGTATCAAGTCCGGTGAGCCGCTAGGAGTAAATGATGACTTCCCAAAGGCTCACTTGTTTCAGATTGCCATACTACCAACATGGTATACAACCATCGGAGAATACCTTTCCACTTCATCGTTTCCAAGGGATATGCCACCAGAAGAAAGAAGGAAGCTTGTCTTGAGAAGCAAGACCTTTCAATTGATAAATGGCTTTCTGTACAAAATGGGACCCGACCAAGTACTATGGAGATATGTCATGGAGAAGGAATTGCCAAGTGTGATGAGAGAGGCGCAGGAGGGTCCCACGAGAAGACATATGGGGCCGAACACAACTGCACAAAAGGTGGTACTGGCAAGTTTATGGTGTCCTACATTGTACAACAATGCCAGCAAGTGGGTCGTAGGGTGTGATACTTGCCAAAGAGCTGGAAAGCCTCTCAAGGGGGATTTCATGCCTCTCAACCCCTCGCACGCCCAAGAGCTCTTGAACAGTGGGGGTTGGATTTCATTGGACCGCTGAAAGCCAACGGTGCGTAGAGGTGCCACTACATTGTGGTTGCCATAGGATATTTAACCAAGTGGGTGGAAGCATGGGCTTTGCTGACAATTTTGCATTGAGCACGGCAAAGTTCATTTACGAACAAATCATTACTAGGTATGGCATGCCCATCCAGTTGACAAGTGATCGAGGACACTTTGTCAATCATGTGATCAAGTTGTTAACGATGAAGTTCAAGATTTTTCAGTACTTGTCAAGTCCCTACTACTCGAGGGCCAATGGGCAGGCAAAAGCTACCATTAAGATTCTGGTGTCCATCATCTACAAGTCATGCGGGGTGGAGCAGGAGGACTAGGAAGAAAGTTGCCTTCAGTATTGTGGGCCTACCATAATACCTACAAAGTGACCACTAGCCAAACACCATTCCAATTGATGTACGGCCAAGAGACCATTGTACTTGCTAAGTTCATGGTGTCAATCATTTGGATAGCCATTGAAAACAAACTTGGCCACATGGAGAGTTTGAGGGAGTGATTGTACGCCCTTAATAAGTTGGACGAACGACGAATGATGATGCAGTGGCAATGGAGGCAGCCCAGCAATGAAGTTGTGCCATGACAAGCAGTCAAGACGGATGCAATTCGCCCCTGGACAACTAGTGTTGAAGTACAATGGGAGAAATGAGTAACCTAGAAAGTTTAAGGTACGATGGTTGGGTCTGTATAGAGTCTAGCAGGTTGAAGAGAATGGAGCAATCAAGTTAGCAACTCTAGATGGTCGTTATATCAGGAATGAGGACGGAGAAATGACCAAGTTCACCCCGACACACAAGGGGTGTTGTACAATAAAAATACGACCAAGTAAAGGGAAGATTTTTTAGAGGTTGTACATATCGTACACGAGGAAAATGCGGGTTTCCCTAACTAAATCTTTTGGATATCATATTTGCAAAACAACAAGAGAGAAATCAGTTATGGATGGATGCAAGAACAAAGAAGAATTGAAGAAAACAGTTATAAGCGTCACCATCAAGCAACAGTTCGATAATGTATAAAGACAAAAGAGTACTGCCATCAGGAGTCAAGATTGCAGGGAAAATGGATACAAGCAAGAAGAAAGTAAAACCGAAGGTGTAGACCCAGAAGGAAGAAGCCACGGTGCAAAACCTGACAGTTGAGGGTTTGAATGGATTTGAGTGCCGCACATGGTGGTAGGAAATAGTCGACAACTATCCTATCAAGGAAAATTTGAAACGGGCACAGGTGCAGTGGGTCATTCAGATGCCAGTGTTTTCTATCCGGGGTTTCAAGGGGGCTTTGCGCTTAATGCTAGAAACTTATGACAGTCATAGGCGGAGGTCCACTATTCAGTATCTAGGCCACGACATTACCATCTCTTTCACAGTCCCAAAGTTTACTAGGGTATTCCACAGACCAAGGCCAAATAGGCAGAAAATTGATCGCACACTGAAGAAGGTTAGTAAAGAGTAGAAGGAAAGATTAATAAGGATGATTTCCAAGAATTTGACACCAGTGGAGTGGGTTTCCCTAGCCGATGTCAATAAGAGTAGTGGGTTGAAGAAGTCTTTCGTCGCTGAGGGAGATTGGAGATGTTTGATGGACGTGGTGAAGAGTAGACTCACAAGCTCGAGTCGTGCTTCCGATATTGCCATTCCCTAGATTATCCTCATGTATGGACTTCAGAGCAACACAATTTATGATTTGGCTACACTATTGGCAGATCGGATGGACGAGTTTATAACACTCCAACACAGAACTTTCTATATGCCACACTATCCTATAGGTTTCTTTCTTAAGGCCACACGTACCCAGATACCAGTAGAGGAGTTGTAGGTGATGCAACAGGGCCGCATGGAAGCGACACATCCACCTATTTTGTATTGGCGTCACTTGGATACTTTGGCAACTAGTGGTATTTCACAATCAGGTTCGAAGAGGAAGCGAAAGGCTCTAATATCCGAGTTCGAGGAGGATGACAACAGTGGTCAGGCGGACTCTAGAGACATTTTGAAAGCTAGTGGAGGTAGCCTTCAGACAGTAGGCCGAGCGAGTCAAGTAGCAGAAGAGGAAGTAGTAGACTCTCAAACACAAGTCGGATGGGGAGTAGCACCCTCGAATGGTGACACTCAGAGAGTCTTTTTTTCCCCACCACTTTTGTCTAGAGTCGCCCAGTTGACTCCACCTATGCCATTCAGTGTGATAGTAGGAGCAATCCCAGTGCCAGGTTTTGGGCAATTGATGACCCCAGTCGCCATGATGTGTGTGACTACAACAATGGTTACCCCTCCACAAGAAGAGATACTGCCAGGGTTAGCAAAACCAGTGCCTGAGTCAGAGAGAGCGGCGCCTACAAGAATGGCCATAGAGATGGTACAGTCGCCTACAGCAGAGATAGAGACAATAGCAGTTATTGAGGGATTGGAGGATATTTTGGAGGTGCCGACGGAGACCACTGAGACGGTAGCCCCGTCAGTCGAGGGTCCTTGTCTGGACTTGTGGCTTACTCAATTTGACATGGCCGCGCTCAGATCGGTTGGACCTCCACCTCCCACACTGCGGAGGTAGCCAGAGCCCACAAAGATTGTTGATCTGGAGGTAGATAGGGAGATAGGCAGTACATTAGGCTTTCCTCAAGAGGAGGAGGTAGTAGTCGGGGGTGAGGATGCCCCTCACGAGGATGAGACACCACCTAAAAGCTAAATCTTAAATGTAAGTACTTCATGCATAAGCGAGTCCTAACAAGCATAATACAAGACCTTTAAGCATTAAGTCCAAGGCACATTTTCATAAGTCCTACGGGCAGATTTTCAAGTCCTGAGGGAACATTTTTGTAAGTCCTACAAGCAATTTTTAAAGTCCTACATGCACATTCTTTTTTAAGTCCTACGGGCATATTGTAAATCCTTCTCTCTATAAATCTTCCACTTGTAAAAGCATTGTATTAAGTCCTACAAACACATTCTATTAAGACCTACAAGCACTATGAGCCTGAGGAGAGGCTGATCTAAGGAGACTGCAACTTCAATATAATTTTTTATACAACCTCATAGCATCATTTTTAAAACTTTGGGATTATAAATTATGACAAGATGACCTTCATGTAGCTCAGGATGCATGATCTTCATGTTGGCATATATTTGTGACACTATATATCACTGTCAAAGAAGACCTATGTTACTGGGGTACTTCATTTCTTTCTTTTCTAGAAATTGACATGTGATGCCCCCTATTAACATGAAGGGGGAGCGTTAGAACATAATATTATTAGGGGTCACACCCTTATAGCATTTATATATTGTTCTAAAATAAGTTTACAAAACCTTATATATTATATGCTATACTAAGCATATCCCATTTAAAACAATTATAATCTAATAACTATTAGATTATTTACAAATGGGGATTATTGAAAAGGTGTGACTAATGTTGTCACCCTTCTATATTTAAGGAGGTTCTCTCCCATTTGAGAGTATATGAATTTTAAGCTTTGTCGTGAGCTATATCACTATGCAGTATGCATAGAAGGTATTATAGGCCATGTCAAAGTAAGGACTAGTATCCCCAGGTTCAGTTAGTCTATTTATGATAGACTATATTTTCTAAGTGATTTAATAAAATAATGCTTTACAGGGTTTTTTACCCAAAAGGATTTTCCCAATGTATATCTTGTGTAATGTATAAATTTATGGTTGTATGATTCCCATCTTATTAATTTTGTATCTTGTTTATAATGATTAGTATCCTAAGGTCCTCATTTCTAATAGATAGACTATATAATTATAAACTATATAGAAATATTTTATGATAAGGATTTTTTTATATATATGTCTGTTTCTTATATTTATATTCAATTCCACTTTACACATATATATACACACAAAAAAAAAGAAAAAGTATATAACATATATTGAACATAGTTCTTTCTCTATTGGTCTCCTTTTATGTATTGTAGTTTTCTTCTCCAAGTATTGCCCTATGTCTTTGATGCAGGGGCATTCTTGGGTCCTCAGTGAATCTGCATGGTGGTGTGTTATTTTGGTTGTGTTACTCGGTTGCAGCTTTAACCAATGGTCTCGGTTATTGAAGGAAGCTCGGTCGTTGAAGGAACTCGGTGAAACCTCTTGTGCTCAGTGGAACTTGTACTCGGGGATGCCTGTGGTGCTCAGTTGACGTGCTTGCTCGGTGATGCTTGGCGTGGTTGGTTGTTTCACTGGTGCTCGGTTGTTTCTTTGGCACTCGGTTGTTCTAGTTTACCGACTGGAGTTCTTGGTGATTTGGTTGGCCAATTTGGTGCATTTATTGTTGGTATCTTTTGTTGTATTCTCCTATGTAGATCTAGAGGCCAACATGGAGAATTAAATAATTGTAAGGCTATGTGTGAGCCGACTGTTGTTGCATTTAATATTTGTTTGTACTAGAAGCCAACTTGGCTTAGGAGTTAATTGTTTCTTCCAGCCGACTTGTGGCTGAAGATTAGTATTTAAGGAGTGTTTGGGTAGGTATTAGGGGGCAGTAAGAAGTTAGAAGCAGATTAGATATATCTGATAGACTTGGATCTTGCAAGATCTTGAAGATCAAATTGTTATCTGATAGTTTGTAATAGCAGAGCTAGTGGTTGTTTTCTTGGAGACAAGGAGATTTCTTGGAGGCTTGCGAGATCAAGTTCAGATCTGCCTTAGGGTTTCCATCAGTTGCTGAGTTGTTTCAGAGCTAGACTAGCTAGGAGGTTGCAGAATTGCTTTGTAATTGATTGTAATTGGCCCTAACCCGGAAGGCCTTACAGTTGGGCATGTTAATGAAAATCTGATTTGAAGCATATCTTGTTGTGTTATTCCTCTATGGGTGTTTAGCTGCCTGTTTGGACTGTCCTTAATTGGATTCTCCTTACTTGATCTGCGTCAGTCTTGAACCATGTGTTGCCTCCCCCCTTCCCCCCTCTTTTAAACTAGTCTTGGTTTGCAAGACAGTTCATTTTTTCCTCCCGCTCTCTATCATTTTGATGATGGATCATAGAGTGTGGAAATGTTGATCCAAACAAAGCTTACACAATTGAATCCAAAATTGTCACACACTGAGTCACATTAACAATACCAAAAGACAGAACAGAAAAATCAAAAACCAAATAAGGTTAAATGTCATTGTGGACAGGAGTGTATAATACATGAAATATAAAACTCTCTTTGGTAACCTTTCTTAGCTCATTCTGTTGTGAACTACTGCTCAACAGCTTTAATCCTATTTTGAAACTGCATTAAGTTATGGCTTTAGTAGAAGAGGCACTCTTTCCAATTTTTCATACACCACACAGCCTTCATGCAGTCTTTGTGCTGCTATGTGCAATTCGCAATTAGAAAAATGCATTACTCATGAAAAGTAATGTCCAACCCCTTTTTCATCACTTTCTTCCTACATTCTGCATACTTCCAATGAGGGTGCCAAGGGGTCTGTCATGTCCCCATTCTGGCTGACATCGTTTGGCGTGCTGGATCAGTCTATCACGGGCTCTTGTAGACTGGTGGCGATGTGGAGAGTCATTCTGATGATTATTTGGGTATTGGATGGTCTTATTTGCTTTTGGAGAGATGGTGTTTATCATATTTTTTATTATAATGTGTTATGTGGGGCCAAAATGTTATAATTTTGAGTTGAATTGCACTTTTTATTTTATAAAGTTACTTTTTATATAAAAGTGCATTATAAAGGGATTTTATAAGAATATTTTATAGATACTTCTAGAAGTTCTGGTGGCTTCTTAGAAAAGTGAATAAATAGAGTGCTTGGCCTCTCATTTAGACATCCCATGACTTGAGTTTACACTACTTTTCTCTTTGAGCATTTGTGGCGCCATCTTGGTCTGCAGATTGTCATTTGATCTTTAGAAACGGAGTTTCTTAAGGATTTGCATAACTGAGAAGATGAAATATCCTTTGAAGGGTTGCACTTTGGAAGTGGTATTCAGCCATTTCAAGTTGAGCTAATTTGGAGTCCTCAGACTTTTTTAAGGGTTTGAGTTTTGGTTGCAAGAGGGAAAAAAAAAAAAAGCAGTCCGAAAAAGAAGATCCGAAAAAAGCAAAGCGAAAAAGCAGATTTGAAAAAGCAAAGCGAAAAAGAAAATCCGAAAAAGCAGTCCGAAAAAGCAGATCCGAAAAAAGCAAAGCGAAAAAGCAGATCCGAAAAAAGCAAATCGAAAAAGCAGATCCGAAAAAGCAGAGCTAAAAAGCAATCCGAAAAATTAGTGCATCCATCTACAATCAGGGTTCTACTTGCAGCATTCGTCATTTCCAGAATTGTTGATTCAGTCACAAAAGTCTGCATATTAGGGCCACAATTTTACATGATATCGGTTGCTATTTGCATTGGAAATTATAGCCATCCTTTGGAGCTGGTTCATCATTATTGGCATCGATTTTCCTTGGTGAAGAAAGCAAATTATATTGGTGAATAAATCTGATATTAAAATCAGATATTACAGTCTTGAAAGGGTGCCTTTGGTAGGTGCGATTTTGGTTGTGGAGCTCACATTTGGCATCGATTTCATTCAAGGCTTGGGTCGCCCATTTCCTTGGATCTTGGAGATGATGTTTGGTGCTTGAGACGGAATTTATATGCTGCGTATTATTTTATTTTCAAGATCTGACCAGAACAGGGGCGGCTGGCTTAGAGAGCTCGATTTGCTTGGAAGAACACATTTTCAATTGGAGTTTGGTTGCTTCTTCATCTATTCACAAGGGCGCTTCAATCCAACCAAGTTTCATTGCATATAGTCCATCATTTCATTGTATAAGCATAACTTTTAGTTACAGCTGTAGGAGTGCATTTTCATACCAGCATATCATATATTTGTAATTCTGGTAAATGTCAAGAGTCTTGGCTTATTGATGAGCATTGTATTGGATCATTGTGTTGTAATAAGAGATACTAGTTTGCTGGTCATTTGTAGTTGTCATTGAGCAATTCTATATCATTTGTAGTCAGCTTAGTAGTTTGCATACCAACTGTTTGACAAAATACCAATTGGCTGTAGGTGATCATTTTTTATGATTAGAATTCATATATGCATTCAATATTATCAGAATAAGTTGCACATTCATGTTAGGTCATTGTTTAATCAATTTAGAGTCATTTGTAAACATTCTCATCAATACTAATTGAAGAAAAGAGTCATTAAAGCAAACTGAAATTTTGTATCAGTCATATGACCCTTGTATGCAAAGTGTTTGATGAAATTCCTTGAGCCTTTATCAGCATTTTGAGAGCAGATTTGAGCAGGGTCATTACAGGTCCAATTGGGGAAAAGTCTTATTTATCCTCTTCAAAATCTCTTTAGGGTCAGAGAGTACCTCAGGCTAGTTGAGAGTTAGCCAACTAAATATTGATAGAGCTGAAAATAAATTGCATTACAGGAATTTGGGATAAGGTGAAAAGAAGGTTGGAATCTTCCATGGAAATTATTACTTCGAAAGCCAGCATTACTCATGGTGATCTACATCTGCAGAAATCAAGAAATGACATTTAGTTGAAAGTGCCTTGTTTGGGCTATCTCATATATCTCATGAAGTAGAAAAAGGTGACCATCAGCAATTCTGATAGAAGGGTATGGAAAGTCTTTTGCTTTCTGAAAATGCTAATATAAGGATAACTGAGATGCTTTGGGAGCAGGAGAGCTTGCACCATATTCTAAAAGACATACCGCTTAAGCTGAAAGCTCAACAGCTGCAATGCCAACAGGCTGGGCACAGCATTCTCCATTCTACAAACCTTAAGCCGCCCCTGCCAATCCAAATTGGCAAGCCAGGATAAACATTTAGGAGAGCAACTCTGCCCATCCTTCTCATGGAACTCCACATACATCTGCTTAATGATATTCAGCTCTTCTACGTTATTTTTGAGCCTTATTTTGCTCAGAAAAGCTAGTAGGTTAGTCCATATTTTAGATAATCTTAGTGGCAATGGTACCATCTTTTGTCAGTAGGACTGCATCACAAAGCTATATATTCAAGTTCTCTTAATACAACATAGCAATGATATATGTGTCAATAATTGTAGATAGACAGAAATTTGTCTTTTCAAATATTTGATAGGTCTAACTCTTTTATTTTTATATAAATTTGTAAGCTTTACTCAAAACAAAAGCATAGTTGTCTCTTTCTAGATTGAAAGTGGAACAGCTGACCATAAGGAGTACATGGTGTAGAATTGAAATGATTTGTCAATGCCTTTGGTACCTGGTTATATGCTGAAACTAAGAACTTACTTTATCATACCCTGCCTCTGAAATATCTTGTTCGTTTCCATTCTGAAAGATGGATGATTTTTTCAAGCCAACAATTCCAGACTCTTTGCCATAGAAAATTATCTCTGGTTCTTTGGGCTCTAAACTACTTTTAAAATCATTGAATTGCGGTGCTCTTCTTGAATTACGTCTTTCTTTCCATGTTCTTTTGGATGTCCATTCTCCATATGTATCATTTGATTTCTCTTGAGGTAAGCCAGATTTACCTATTCAGTTAACAAGGAATGAATCCATTAAGGCAGAAAGCGAAAAAGACATTATTACAAAAGAAACAATAACAGAACGGCAAAACATTGAAATCACTAAATGTCAGTGTACACTTCCCAATGGGAAATATCCTGAAAAGCTTCTGATTGTGATCAGAAATCACAGTTGCTTCACTGAGTGAAGGCATTTACCATTTATCTCATGATCATTGTTGCATTCTAGCCCAGCAGGTTTTCTTATAGGTAACAAATTAAATGAAGTCCCATCAGCAACAAAAAGCCGACAATGGTCTCCCAGTTCATATTTCTGTAGCATGGTGCGACATGCTGCTAAACGATGTTTAGCAATATCAACACCAGTCAATGTACCAGACATCTTCAAAAGATCAGCAAGCATACAGAGTTTGGCTCCTGAAGACAAAGTCAAAATGGAAATTTAAGAAGGTTCAAAGGATCCCACAGTGAAGTCTCAAGGTATATCATAAAATGTTCAAATGGCCAGCCAAACATGAGAAACAAAATGCATTCAAAGCTATATAATTTCCATGCTAACCCTTCAACATGAACATTAAGTACAGAATAATGGTACTATGGGAACACATCAGAAACAGTTAAGAGAGTTCAGACAGACTACTCATGATACATATATCAAATGTTACTTTCAGGTACAATCGTGGCACAATGATATAAGAGATAATATACAAAGGCAGTGAGATTCTTATAGAGGAATGATGTAATAGGTGCTTAAGAGGAACGACTCCAAAAGTTGTAGTTACACTCCACTGGAAACACCCACATATACCAAAATTAACTGAACCCCTGTTACTCTGAATTGGACTCATGCCACAACACATTATTTTTCAGCTCTTTATTTACAATTAAGTCTAAATATAACCCCCACCTAAAACAAACTTGTCATTCCTGGCAGTGATGTATCTCATCTTGTACAATGCTGGCCTCAGATAAAGCTGAAAACTGTCAGCAAGGTTGGAATTATGGCTGAAGTGGGTGTAGTGGCAGCAGTTATAGAGGCACAAGAGCATAGTACCCATAGTCTGTGAGAAGGAAGACAAAGTGCTCCTTACTCCAAATTGTCTCACTCCTGCTGCAGCTCTTACCACCAAATAATAACCCTACTTATTGTAATGTAAACAGAATATGACGGAACAAACCAAGAGATTGTACACCAATATCAATTATTGTAATTTCTTTTCTTTACTCAAAGGTAGTGCTTGTTGATCCAATTGTAGATCAGGGAGAATACTGTGGTGATATCCCCTTTTTCTGAATCTGAATTTAATAATAAATAATAATAATTTAAAATCAAAATATAAAATATAAATAATTTGTTAATCCTAACCTGTGACTGAGAGGGGGGTGAATCAGTCAATTCAACTTATTTAATCTTTTTCTTTTTCTTATCCTGTTAATACTGAATACAACTACTGTGTGTAATACTGAAAATGTAATGAATGCTTAATCAACTTGAACAAAAATCACATACACAAGCTAACACAAGATATATACATGGAAACCCTCGGTTAGAGGAAGAAAACCACGGTGGAACAGAACCCACAAACTTCACTACTGCAGTAATAAAGCTGCCCTATTAAAGGCTTACAAAAGAACTGGTTAGAATGCTACCCTGTCAAGGGATTTGATATAGATCGGTTAAGATCTTGACCCTATTAGGAGTCACCTCGCCAGAGGACTTAAGAACATCAATCAAGATGTCACTCAGTGAAGAGATTTATACAATGGAACCTGTTAGGGTTCACCCTAATAAAGGGATTTTTATGAGCTTCACACAACAAAAGAAATGATCTTCTTTAGACATTCAATCTGTTGATCAGATCATACCTATTCTTTTCTCGCTTTGCTTGGCTGTTCAATCTCTAACTTTCACTCTTGGTGACTGTATCCCTTCTCAGAAGACTCGGCTCTTCTGCTCTGCTCTCTCTCTGCGCACTTGATTTTCAACAACCACACTTCTAATGCATGATGACCCGTATATATAATGATCTTCACATTACCACACCGAACTGTGGTGCCAAGCTGTAATTCTTCCAAAACGCCGATGTTCTAGAAAGCAATCTAAAAGTCTCCAATGCAGAACTCTTGATCAAGCCAAAATTCTCGCATACAGAACTTCAATTCATCTCAAAACGCTTGCAGAAAAACTCCAGTTCATCCCAAAAACACTCCGCAAAAACCGGATCGGATTATAAAAGCACAGACCAGTAGATCTGCTACTTTGAAAGAAAACCAGTGTGCTACCGATTGAGTCATCTTCCTCCTGTGGTGTTCTACTAGACCGGTTGGACAAGAGCAGTATTATTGTGACCGGTGTGGGTACACTGGTTACCTAGTAAGTTTGATAATTGTCAACTAGGACAACTACCGGTTCACCATTATTGGTCTATCTTAAGGACCGGTGTGTTTGATGTTTGCCAATGATGACAACTAAGCATAATGCCAACAATCTTCCCCTTTGGCATTGGTGGAAAAACATATCATTACTTGCCTCTCATCAGAATACTTCCCCTGTCAGGTATCATCCTGTCAACTGATACTTCCCCTGTCAACTGGTGTATATACTGCCATTACTTCCGCTGTACTTGGCTCTACTGACTAGTCTCTTTGGCTCTACTACTGACCATACTGACTAGTCTCTTCCATATCTCTTCCAATCATCTTCCCCTTTTTGCCTCCAAGGGACAAAGGGTGTAAATAACTCATAACTGAAGCCGGTCGAAGATGTCCTTGTAGATTTTCCTAGTGGAAACGAGGAATGGCTTCTAGGCAGCTATGACTTGGTCAAGGTTATACTGCATTGCTTGTAGAGAGACAATTAGGTTCTCCATGTCCTCAATTGTCTTGTAGTCTAGCTCATTGAGAAGTGTGTCACCATTTTTTGCTTCTTTTTGCATCATATCAAAAGTTGGAGTTATGTATAGCTGAAATCCAAAGAGATCTTGGATTCTCTTTGTATGCTCCTCGGATGCTTTTCTCAATGTGAGAGCTAAACTTGTTAGCTCATGACTACACTCTGTTGCTGAAGAGGTCTTTGGATTGAAATGTCATGTTGTCTCTTTCAGCTCCCGTGTTGTCCGATTGGTTCTTTCTATGATATCCTTCACAAAATTTTCAAAATTTGAAGTTTGCATTATTAACTTTCCAGCGTCTTAAGCCTGTTTCTTTAGTTCCCCAGTGCTAGTAGCCACAATTGCTTTGATTGCTTCAATCGAGTCATGTAGGATATTGATCCTCTTTGTTTTAGAATGATCTATAGCTACATCTTTTGGATCAGTTATGTCTTCTCCGATTGTTTGTGCCAAAATTTCTAGCTAATCAATGATAGGTTTTTCTTCATCAATATATGCATCTGGAGCAAAATTATACAGAATATTCTTTACACTGTTGAGAGCTGTTGTCGGGATAATTGTATGTACGGGTTATTATATTAGTAAAGTATTATGTTACTCTCGGTCGTTAGTGACCGAGAGGGTAGACAGTTACGTCACGACGTTTCGGTCGTGACCCTTCGGGTACTTTATATACTCTCTCGGAGGTTGGACACGGGGATATGATTGTATGATCATTACGATGTAAATGTACTTCCCAGTATGGAATGATTAATGAAAGTATTTATTATTCTATGATACATTCTGTGTTTATTATATTTCTTGTACTATGTCTGTTCAATACTAAGTTTACCCCAGCGGGCAAACATCTAGCGCCATTCCCTAGACGTACTCAGGAAGAGAAGTGAGGAAAGGATTTATGCCCAATGTTTTAAATAAAGATAGAAATAGAAAAGTGAGAAATGATGACGAAGAGGCCGCACACGCAGCTCTAATCTCCGCACAGCAGTGTGAACGTCGCTATAGGCTAAGGCAACTTGCCAAAGACCAGCTTGCCGGAGGGTTGCCCGAAGGGGACCTCGGAAGTGGTACGGAGGGTATAGAAGCCGAAGAGTTCACTTCTTCGGAACGGAGAGTGCAGAGTCGGGAAGAGTTACTTGAGGAGACACGGGCGAGAAGAGCCTTTCTCCAAGAGGAGAGAGTACGGTTTGAGGTGGGTCTCCGTACACCAGGTGCAGAGAACCAAACCGGCGGAGAGGGTGATACTGCAGAGGGTGGCACGAGCGCACCAGCAAACCCTCCGTTGGAACCGAGAACCCCGCATAGTACGGTCCCACCAGTCACACAACTACCGCAAGGGCAAGTGCCATCGGTGAACAATACACATAGTACTCAAGGAGGTGCGCGTACGAGTGGCATCAGTGCGCCGCCTCCACCGCGGCCAACCATGGCGGTGAACAAGCAGAAGTTACCAATGTTCACGAGACAATCGAAGGAAGATCCAGTTCGGCACTGCCGAACGTGCAAAACTATATGGACTGCGCACGGGGTAACTGACAAGAATGAATGGATCCGCCAGTTCCCTGCAACACTGAGGGAAGGTGCCATTGATTGGTACTCGGATGTTGACAAGACGAGCCTGACGACATGGGACCAGATCAAAAAGGCCTTCCAGACAGAGTTTCAATTGTTACGAGATGATAATGAGATATTAGCGGAAATCTACAACACTAAGCAAGCGAAGAATGAGTCCGTCCGTGCGTACGGACGGCGACTCAAAGAACTCATCGGGAAGATGGAGTCGGCCCCAGCGGACGAACTGAAGAAGAGGTGGTTCATAGAGGGACTCAAAACCTCCCTACGAAAGAAAATGAAGATAGTTCCACCTACTTCGTACAGTAATGCATACAACCGAGCAATGGATTTAGAGAGTGAGTGTAAGACCTCCAAGAAGATGAGGTCATCTTCTGACGATGACTCGGAGACTGAAAGCAGTGAGGATGGGTCGAGCAAGAAAGTGCTCGCGTTGCAAAAAGACCTTGAAAGAATGATGAAAGAACTCAAGGCCGCCAAGGGAAGTACCAGTAAGACAGGAGAAGATACGGTGTGGTGCACGGACTGCAAGGAAGCAGGCCACACAAAAGGTTCTTGTCCGAAGAAGGCTTTTTGCGATATCTACCAAATCGCAGGACATTCCACTAAAGAATGTCCCTACAACCTGAGGGCGAGAAATCAACAAGTGCTCTATGCACAGGAGCAACCTTCCACGTCTGGTACTGGCGGACAACAAAATGCTCCATCATCCGGCGGGTATGGAAACAACCGACGGGGAGGCCGAGGCAATGATGAGAACAAGCCGCGGGTCCAGTATGACGCGAAGGGGAGGCCCACGATACAGTGCAAGAGTTGTAACCAATGGGGACATTATGCCCGTGACTGTCAGAATGAGGCTACCGCTCCACTAAAACCATGTCGGTGGTGCGGACCGGGGAACCATGAGGATGCTAATTGTCCGAAGCCCGGCTGCAACATCCTAGACATGGAACGAGGGGGCACGGAGAAGGTCCTCGCAATCACACGCGGGCAAATGAAGAAGGCCACATATCCTCACCCTCCGACAGAGAAACAAAGGATGCTCGAGGCGAAGGCTGAGATCGCGAAGGGTATGGAGGACCGAAGGGACTCCACAAATGTCGGCATTTCTACTCGAGCAATGGCCGAACAAAATATTTTAAGGCAGATAATGCAATTGGAGGTACCAGTAAAGGTCAAGGACCTATTGGAAACGATGCCGCATCTCAAAACAGCTCTATTCCTTGGGCAAAACATTCTAGCAAGCACGGTTGAACGAACGGAGATCACGAGTGGCTCTGCAGCCGACCCCATGACCCTATCAATAAATAATGGGCGGAATCCCGCAGTGGTGGAGATGGGTATTTTGGGTACCATCCTCACGAACACAATTGTCGATGGTGGGTCGGGCGTCAATGTCCTCCCGGAAGAAACTTGGAAAAGCTTGGGGAAACCGACGCTGTGGCCACCGACTTTCAATTTATTGGGGGCCGACCAGCACGGTATTAAGCCTCTCGGTACACTGATGGCGCAGCAGGTGACTATTAGAACCCAGCCTTTCACCTTAGATTTTGTTGTAATCCCTCTTAAGCAGAAGGGGTATGATGCCATCCTGGGTAGAGGGTGGTTGGTGACGGCCCGAGCCAATCATAATTGGAAGAAAAACACCCTCGCATTTGAAAAGGGGGGAAGGAAGTTTGTAGTGGACCTCAACACGCAGATGGTTGGGGAGGAAATGGCATCCGATTCAGAGTCAGACGACGGGATGGGCGGAGAGGAAGGAAACATGGAACCTAATGCCGAAGGGATACTGAAAGTGGAGGATGATACAGATTCGATGGACGGTCTATTCCACTGGCAAATGGGTGATTATGAATTATTTCCGCCGTCCTGCAACATATTGAAGATTGAGGAAGCCAAGAGTGAGTTCCCTCCGGAATATACAGCATACCGAGAAGGGGAAGTCGAAAGGAAAGAAAGCCCTGCCCAGGAGTTTCGGAAGGAGGAACCCATCTGGCACAAAGAAGCAAAGTTGGAAAAAATAAATCTTGGGGATGAGAGAAATCTGAAACCCATCGTTATGGGAGACAACTGGAATCCTGTGTGGAGGACTGCAGTCTTCAAAATCTTGATTCTCCTTTTTCTTTTTATGTACGGGAACGAGACCGTGGTCCCTGTAAAATTTATGGTTCCAAGCTTTTGGATCGCCATTGAAAATAGACTCGGCGACAGGGAGAGGGAACGACTGCACACTCTGTGGGCTCTCGACGAACGGATACATGACGGTGGCAACGGGACCAAATTGAAACTTTACCCGAAGAGGATGGATCCGAAAGGAGGGACAAAGCAACCGAGAGGGACTCGGCAGGCGTCCGTACAGGTGACCAGAGAAGCCTCTGGACAGAAAATTGAAAAACACCCATACGGCTATGCATGACCGTACGGTGGAAAAAAAAATGAAAAAAAAACAATGAAAAAAATGAAAAAAAAAAAAAAAAGATCAAACCGTACGGTCGTACGGCATTCAAAAGTGCCACAGCATTGTAGGATGTCGTACGACTGTCAAGTGCCGTACGGCAATAGCATCCATGCACGTACGTTATTTTTAATGCAGCAGTCACCGTACGGAAGGAAAGAAATAAATAAAAATGATACCATACGGTACCGTACTGTTCCATAAGACACCGTACGGCACCATACATGGAAAACGCCAAGCTGAAAAATAAAAGACCGTACGGTACCAAGGCAACGCATAAGGGTTAGATGGGCGTACGACAGCCAAGCCATAAGTAGGATACCGTACGGTTGTACGGCCAGACCACACGCTACAGGAGAAATTAAAAAGCGCAAGGATATATTCGTACGGTCATTGCAGAGGATAAAGAAGTCGTACAAACACATAGTTACGGCATTGATCAGTAATAATTTGGTTGTATCCGTACAATACAAAAGGGAGTCAGAGAGAGGGAATCCATACGACACAGACAAGAAGATGCATAAGGGTTCAATACAGCATTGGGATGTGTGAAGGGGAAAGCATGAAGGAAGAAATTCATATGGTATTCTAAAAAAAAAACGACGACAAATCAAAACAGTTCAAAATGAATAACGTATGGTACCGAAGGGTAGGGCATAATGAGGTAATAAGGAAAACATAAGCGCTTTACAGAAAAGAGTATGGGATCAGAAGAAAATCACAAAATGGTGTGTTCCATAGACTTCTGTGTGAGTTTGAGAGTGCTAAATTGGTCTTGGCGGCAAGGGCGCTGCCCCTCGACCCCGCCCTGTACCGCAACAGGGAGCATGCCTGGGGCTCTGCCCCAGGACCCCGCGGGGGCGCTGCCCCTCGACCCCGCTGGGGGCGTTGCCCCCTAGACCCCCAATCGGTTCAGTTATCAGCCCTTGGAGAGTGTGGCCTGTTGATGAGATCGGAGCTGCTACAAGCATGGAGTGTCTACATGCCGGAGGTGAAGAGAGCACTGGAGCAAGTCTTTCACGAGGGGTACTACGCTTTGAGGCACTTGGAGTAGGTGTTGGCTGGACGTGAGACTGTCTTGGTGGATGCATAGAGAGCTCGAGAGGAGCTGACGACCTAGTTGGAGGCAGTAGAGCAACACTTGGCTCAGCGTGCCCAGGAGTTGGAAGCAGAGAAGTTGGCACGGGTGGCTATCAAGGTCAGATTGGCTAGGGAGACAGTATGGTGTTAGCAGAGGCTATAGCTGAACAGTATGTTTTGGAGACAAGTTTGGTGCAGGCACGAGAGGAATGGGATGTGACGGAAAAGACCTACTGGACGCAACATTGATGGGGAGGGCGGCACTTCATCTTTTCAGGGACGCCCCTCTGCCCCTTCTCAGTGATTTTCTTCTTCTATGTGGTGTATTTCATCTCCCTGTTGTTGTAAGTCATCGGAGACGACTTGTTTTTTTGGGGGGGGGATGATGTTGTCGGGATAATTGTATGTACGGGTTATTATATTAGTAAAGTATTATGTTACTCTCGGTCGTTAGTGACCGAGAGGGTAGACAGTTACGTCACGACGTTTTGGTCGTGACCCTTCGGGTACTTTATATACTCTCTCGGAGGTTGGACACGGGGATATGATTGTATGATCATTACGATGTAAATGTACTTCCCAGTATGGAATGATTAATGAAAGTATTTATTATTCTATGATACATTCTGTGTTTATTATATTTCTTGTACTATGTCTGTGCAATACTAAGTTTACCCCAGCAGGCAAACAAGAGCCATGTCTTGTTTTCTCTTTGTGAGCAACTTGAGTTGCCTTGTTGACATTTTGCTAATGTCAATCAATGATTCCCCTATTGGTGGAGTTTCTACTTTCCCTTTCTTGGAATCAGGGTCTACTGCAAATGATAAGTTCCTTTTGAATGAAGATGAGCTTTGTATATCTGCCGGTTGTTTCTGTTTAGTGCTCTTTTCTAGCTCTTCTTTTGGTTGCTTCTCTTCTTCCACATTTTCTTCTTGTTGTTGCTCTTCCTCTTCCTCTACCTTGTCTTCTTGATGCTCTTCTTCTTCCTCAACCTTGTCTTCTTGTTGCTCTTCTTCTTCTCTGTTGACCTCATCGACCTGTATCTCTACTTCTTTCTCTTCGGCGACCTTTCGGGTAACTTTGGCCATCTCTGCGTTATCAATATCTTTTCCTTCAGCCATCCTTGCTGATGATTCCCCTGTTTCTTGTCCTTCTGGTCTGATTGGTGTAGCTTGTACACCAATTGGGGTCTTCTCACCGGTTTTGTCTTGCTCACTGATTGTGAACTGTTCACTAGTTGTGTCATGTTCACCGATTGTGTCCTGATCACCGGTTTTGTCCTACTCACCAGTTGTGACTTGTTCACTAGTTGTGTCCTGATCACATTTATCTCTAGATACCTCAGTATCCTTTGACTGTTCTGGTAGGACCATGTCCTTTACCTTTTGAACGTGAGATGTATCCTAAGGACCTGTTGAATGAGGTGTCTTGTAATGTCCCCATTTTTTAGTCTCTTGAGATTAGCTTAGTTTGGCGACCCTCACAAGCTAATCAGGTGATCAGAGGGGGTCAGTTGGCAGAGCCAGTAGTTGGATTCCATTCTGGAGGTTCTGTTTGTCAAGTTTGCTTTTAATTTGGGACAGATTGGATGACTTACTATTTATAGTAAGTGGTATTTTGGGCATAGCTTGGTTTAGTAGGGTGCTTGCACAGTGTCATCGTGTTGCAGGATCGTTTATCAGGGATCTCAAGTTTGAGAGACTTACTATTTATAGTAAGTCTATTTTGGGTAGTTGGCAATTTCTAGCAGTGCAGTATGAGCTCAGGTACTGTTGTCAGAAGTTTGAAGGATTTTGTCAGAGAGACTCAATTGCATCACATTTATAATAAAAGTTATTAAATTAAGTTATGATAATTTAATAACTTATAGACTTTAATGTTTTAATTTAATGTTGTGATGGTGAAGACTCTTTAATGAAAAGTGTCTTGAAGAAGATTTCATTAAAGCCTTTATATATGCCTTAGAGAAATCGAATTCATTATCTTATGTCATTTATTGAAAATTGTGAAGTTGAAAAGTTTGCCTAGAGAGGAAATTCGAGAGTCTGGTGGAGAAACGAGGGTTTCATGTGTTTGGTCTTCATGTGTTGGAGAAAACACCAATTTCTTACAGAATTTTGGAGAAGATTTACTGAATTTGCATTGCCATTGTTGGTAGTGTGTTCTTGTCACAAAATCTGAGCATTCAAGGCTGTTGTACATTTTGTGCAAAGAGTTGTACTGAATTTATTCAAGACTGTACGGAAATCTGCTTTGACCGTACTTTATCTGCTGTGTTAACTGGATTGCGGCTAGCTGAGGGTGATTAAAGGTTACCATTCAGTGTTCTTGGACACCAATTTGAAGAGTGGAGTGTTGCGGATTGTTTGTAGATGCCAGCAACAGGGGTACGAAATGTGTGCAAGCTGGCACGTTCTTTCCAACAGCTGCGATTCATATTTATGCAGCCAAGATATGATAAAGGTGCATTGAATGATTTATTTGTTTGTAATAGGGATTCGGTTAATAAAGATTGTCTAATTTCTGATTTTCATAGACAATATGATAGATTGTTAAATTCTGTTGTAATTTCATTAGTGGTGAAAATATTTAAAATTCATATATTCTGAAAATTCAAAAAAGGAACAAGGAATTCCAAATTTCCTTAAGAAATTCAGATTGCAATTTATAGAGCTAGCTAGGCTCTTTACATGTCTCTGTAGATACCTGTTCCGATGCCAGTTTCTCTTGCCTCTTTTCTGGAGTGTTGAAATCATGTTTTTTCCATAATTTCACTGTTTCTTCATACACTTCTTGTTCTTGGCCATTTATGATTTTGGCTACTCTATCTCTAGAATCCAGGTTCAGTACTTCTACTTCAATGAGAATCTTGATTGCTTCTTCGTCTAGACCTAGTTCTACCTGTTCGAGAACTTCCCTTATGATCTTTGCATCTTTTGCTACTCCTCTCCATTTTGTTAGTAACCTTTTATTAAGTTCAGCTAGGAAAATGGATCTGTAATCCTTGGGTCCCCGATTGAAATCAAAAAAACTCTCTAACAAGGCTAGTTCTATTTTGGCTTTATCATCGGCACTAAACCATTTCGCAACATTGCTAACTTTACCAAAATCTAATATTTCATCAACTATGTCATCAATAGTAAGGGTTTTAGCATTACCTTTTACTGGAGATGCTAGAATACTTGGTGAAGTGAGATCACCACCGGTGGCTTCAGTGATGTCTACAATACCCGGTTCTGTTGCTGGTTGTTGGTGGACCGGTTTATCAATGTCCAAAATGTCTTTGCCTCTACCAGTGTCCTTTTTTGATTTTAATGAGGACTTATGACATTCAGCTTCAGCCTTATGTTGCTGCTCTAGAATGGTCGCCCAGATGGCAACTCCTTAGTCACGAACCGCGTTAACTTCTCCAATTAATACTTGACCAATCATTTTTCTGATCTTAAAACTTTGTTTATACACCTTTGCTTGATTAGTTGCCTCTTGTAGGCTCAAGTGGCTTTGTACTTCCAGCAATCCCTTGATTTTGAGCTCTTTCTCTTTTGCTATTGAGGATTTCCACCTTCCTTCAATAAGCTCTTGTAATTCTCCAGGAACTGAGCCATGAATCTGAGTAGGTGTTCTCTTCGACTTGTGTAGGCTGTATACTACAACATCTTTGATTTTCCTTCTGTCTTCATCATTTGACAGATTGTATCTTCTTGCAACCATTCCCAATCCACATGTTGTCTTTATGCCTTCAACTATTTCATCAATGGTTGGTTTTCTTGATTCTGCTTCCTCCTTCTTTACCAGTTTGCCAGTCTTCTTTCTTATATAAGTGGTAGTCTGCTCTGTCTCAGTTTCTTCTGAGTCTGGTTCTTGTAATTGCTCAGTTGTTACCGATTGCGCCTTTTTCTTTTGAACTTTGGGTTCTAGCACGGTTACCTTTCTTTTCTTCGGTGTAGGAGACCGTTTGGCACTTACCTTCTTTGTTGTCTTTGAAAGTTCACTCTTCAAATTTGCACTTATCTCATCATAAGTGTCAAACCGGTTGGCTGAAAGATCTAGGTTGCTCTCTTGAAGTGCCTTAGCATAAGCTTTGGCAGTCTGGTGAAATTTCATAACCTAGTTCCGGTGCAAATTTAGTTCTTGGCTCAACAGCCTGAATTATACAATGATCGGTGCTAACAAGGAAACAAACATCTGTTATTCCTAACCAATTACTGAGAGGGGGCGGTGAATCAGTAAATACTATTTCTATTACAATTCAACACTTGTTTAATTATTCTTCCAAGATAAGTAGAATATAAACAATCATTCACAAGCATAAATAGAAATACACAGATCAACAAATGATGCATACATGGAAACCCTCGGTTAGAAGGAAAAAACCACGATGAGACAGAGCTCGCAACTTCACTTCTACAGAAATAAAGATGCCATGTTAGGAGCTTACAAAGCATTTGTGAAGGTGCTACCCGGTTAAGGGATTTGATAGAAGACCGGTTAAGATCTTAACTCTGTTAGGAGTTGCCTGGTTAAAGGACTTTCAACATCAACAAAGATGTTACCCAGTTAAAGGATTTTTACAAAGAACTGATTAGGGTTCACCCTGATTGAGGGATTTCAATATGCTTTCACACCTTATAAAAGCAATGATCTTAACTTGACAGTGATTATCTAATTAGATCATACCTGTTGCTCTTTTCCTGGTTCTGCCTGGCTGTTGATCTTTTTGCCTTTCACCTCTGTGACTGTAGCACTTCTCTCAAAAGGTATCTCTCTTCTACTCTGTATATTCAACAGCTATCAACAACTCTCTTTTCTTGTGTCCTATGATCTGTATTTATACAAAAGTTCATCTCAATGAAACCCTTAACTCATAGAACTGTCAGGTTGTAAACTCAACATTAAATCATGCAACTAGCAGTAAAGCTTTGTGTTCTGATCTGGTGTTTACCTTGAAACATCCGCGTAGAAACAAAACTAACTCCTGTTAAAAAGCTAACTTTAGTTCTAAACGGTGGATGCTCCGCATATTCCGGTTTACTAAAACTGCTCCGCATAATCCGGTGCGGATCTTTATGCAGTTTGACCGATATTATTCTTATACCCGGTCGATCCCTGTTATGCAATATAAGACCAGTACAATGTACTTTGTTCGGTCTACCGGTGTATGCTCTTTGTTTAGTTTACCGGTGCATACATTATGTTTCTAGTCTACCGGTGCCTTTAAAGTAATGAGTGACCTACCGGTGAACCTTCACCGATTTATGGTGTTTGCAACTAATCTACACTAATGACAACTTAAATTGCTAACAATCTTCCCCTTTATCATTGGTGGCAAAACCATACTCACTTCCTAATCACTTTTTATACCTTGTCCTGTAGACTCCTCTTTCCTTTCTCTTCCGGTGGCACACTTCCCCTATTCCAGACTTCCCCTGTGCAAATGCTTTAGCTCTTCTATTCTATAGTTGTTCTGTCCTGTTTCTAACATTTCTGCCCTTCTTCCCTTTTCATTTGATCTCTTCCTGCTTCCCATTTCTTTTTGTTCTTCTTCCCCTTTTTGCCTCCATAGGACGAAGGGTGTAGCTTCACTTGTAATTTTACATTTGTAGCTGTGTGAAGATCTCTTTATATATATTCCTTGTTGAATGAAGAAATGGTGCCCATTGACTGGTTACATGTTCAATGTTCTTCTATGTAGCTTTTAGAGAAACAATAATGTTCTCCATGTCCTCCACAGTTTTGTAGTCCGGTTCTTTGATCAGATTCTCTGTCGATGATGCAGTTTGTTGCATTGCATCAAATGTGGGGGCCAGAAGCAATTGAAATCCAATGATGTCTTGGATTCTTATGGTCTTCCCTTCTGCAGTCTTTCTTAGAATAAGAGCAAGACTTGTCATTTCTCTGTTGAAGTTTGTTGCAGATTTGTTCTTGATGTCAAACTGAGAAGACAAGGCTCTTATTTCTTCTGAAGTCTTTGTTGACTTCTCTGTCAAATCTTGCAAGAATATATCAAAATTGGAAGTTCTTGTCATCAAACTTCCTGTCACTTGAATATATTGTTGAAGAACTCTCAAATTGGTTGTCACAGTCACCTTTATTTCTTCAACTTGTTTATAGAGAATCTCTATTCTCTTCTTTTCATAGTGATCTATTACTACAGTTTCTAGATTTGTCAGGTCATCACCAATTGCTTGTGCCAATACTTCCAGCTAATCTATAACAGGTTCATCTTCAAGTATGTCAGCATCAAGTACGAAGTTGCACAAAATATTCTTGACAGTTGTCAGGACCATGTCCTGTTTCCTCTTGGTCAGCTCCTTTAGCTACCTTGTTGACATTTTGTTGATGTCAACTACAGTATCAGTGGTCTTGCTTTTTTTGGCTTCTATGTCCTCAGCAAATGATAGCTTTCTTTTAGATGAGCTTGGAATATCTACTGGTTCCTTTTGGCTTTTCTCCTATTCTGGTTGTACTTGCTCATTTTGTACAAGTAACTATTGTTCTTGTTCATGTTTATCATCATTTCCCGGTTGGATCAACTTCTCCAGTAGGACTTCTTCTTCAGGCCTTTCTTGCTCTAGTTGTACTTCTTCCTCCGATTGCTCTTGTTCTTCCAGTTCTAGTTTCTCTTGTTCTTCTGGTTGAGCATTCTCTTCCTGTGGCAATTGTTTTTCAAGTGGGACTTCTTCTTGGTGCTGCTCTTCAGCTGTATGCAAGTCACCCACAACAATTTCTTCCTCAACACTTGTGTTGTCGATGGTCATCTTGATGGATGGCTCTCCCAAATTTACCTATTCACCAAATGTGAACTGTTCTATATGACTTTTCTCCTTACCAGTTGTAGGTTCTTCACCATAAGTGAATTGAACCGATGGTGCTTGTACTGTTTGAGTTGGATCTTGTGGACCTGTTCCCTCAAGAGCATTGAAGTCATACTACTGCCAGAAATCTAAAGTATCTTTATAGACTTCGTTTTCATATCCATTGAGAATCTTGGCAACTCTACACTTGGTATCCAAGTTCATTGAGGCTTCTTCTAGTAGAAGCTTGATCCTCTCTTCACTGAGACCAGGTCTAACCTTAGATAATGTCTCCTTATTGACTCTAATGTTCGTGCCTAGACCAGTTCTCCATTTGGTCTATAGCCTAGAATTTAATTCTGGGGGAAACTTGGCCCTATAATCCCTTGGAAAGCTATTGTAGTCCATAAAAGTTTCCACTATGACTATTATGACTTACTGTTTATCCTCTTATCCTAGCACGCTATACCATTTAGCAGCATTATCTATTATTCCAAAATCCATTACCTCATCAACTATTTGATCTACAGTCATAGTTCGAGTCTTACCTTTCTCCGGAGAAATTAGAACAGTTGGACGAGCTGGATCACTGCCTTTGTCATCAGGGATGTCTACAATTATCGGTTCTATAGGATTCCTTTCTTTGACCGGTGCTTCAGCTCCAAGCACTCCTTTTCCTTCACCGGTGTCAGGAACCGGTGGAACTGTGGCCCTTTGGCGTGCTTCCTCTACTTGCTACTGGGTCTGAAGAAGTTTGTCCAAGTAGACACACCTCCTTTGTGAACCTTATTGGTTTCACCAGTAAGGATTTGACCGATTCTCCTCTTTATCAAGAAATTTTGCTTATGTAGTTCGGCTTCCTAAGTGGCCTTGTCCAGAGTGAGATGGTTCTGAACCTCCAACAAAGCTCGAATCCTCAGCTCATTTTCTTTGTCCATTGAAGCTTTCCATCTAGCTTCAAGAATCTCATAAAGATCATTGGGAACGGTCTTATGAAGTTTTGTGGGAGAGATTGAATTTATGAATACAGTGTGCTACTACTTCTTCTATCTTTCTCCTATCTTCATCGTTTGCTAATTGATATCTTTTGCTAATTGATCCCATTCCACCAGTTTCTTTCATTCCTGCCACAAGTTCATCAATTGTGGGCTTTCTACTTCTTGGTGGATCCTCCTTTACCGGTTTACCTAATTTCCTCTTTTTGATTAGAGGAATTGTGTCTTCAGTCTTTGTTTCCTCTGGATCTTCCTCTTGAGTGCTAGCTACCGGTTCAGCTCTCTTGCTTTGAGCCTTGGGTTGTTCTTTCACCGGTTTCTTCTTTGGTATGGGTTTCCTTTTGACATATATGTTCTTGATTGGTACCCTCTTCCTTAGATTCTCCTAGATCTCTTCATGGGTACCAAACCGGTAAGCAGAGAGATCTAGATCCGCCTCGGTCAAGGCATCTGTATATACCTTAGCAATCTTTGTGGTGATCTCGTAGCCCAATTCAAGAGCATACATGGTTCTCGGTTCCACGGCTTGACTTATGCAGTTATCAGTGGTAACCAAAAAGCATACGTCGTCTTTGTATTGGTCAACAATGGTTGACGGCACCCTCTCCCTTGCATGCATTCTTAGTTGGAATGCTTCAAAGTACTCAGTCATTATTCTACCTAACTGGTTTCCAAGTTGATTGGCCATTTCACTTATTTGATGCATGACCGATCTATCATACCATCTGCAAATGATGATCTTCCCTATATCTTCTCCTTAGCGGAGCTCTTTTATTCCTTCTTGAGCCAAATCTGCTTGACTTCTTTCTCGGTCTTCTTCCCTTTGTTCTTCTCATTTGAAGACGAGATCTTCTCCACCGGTTTGACCGATCCCTTCCTTTTGTTCATCGACTGGTTCTTGCAGTCTTTAGCTAGGTGTCTAACCTTGTTGTAGGAGTAACAAACTATCCTGGTTGACTTCCATGGATTCACCCTTCTTTTGTTAGGTGATTTGCAGCAGGAGTCATTATGACTGTGCATGCCACAGTTGGTTGTGCTCTGGTTCTTATTTTTCTTGGTGAATACCAGTCTTGGAGATCTGAATGCCATTGTCTTTGATTTGCATTCATCAACTTTGTGTCCGAACTTGTTGCATGCGTAGCAATAATCCTTGAAGCTTCCACTGGACACAGCAGTGGGGTTCAACCAGCATTCATTGGTCTTGTGGCCATACTTGCAACAGTTTTTGTAGTAACTGTTGTTTGGCTTTATTGGTGCATTCCTCCAGTCATTTGTTCTATGACCCGGTTTCCCACAATGATTGCAAGAGGTGTTAAAAGTCTTCTTACCTTTTTGTGCTAGCGGCTTCTTCTTATCCTTCTTGCTTGTCTTAGCTCCAGAAGACTCACCAGTCTCTTTGGTGTCTTTACCGGTGAATCCAAGGCTAGTGGGATCTTTGTGCTTTCTTTGAGCTTTGAGTTTCTCATCAAGCTTGACCAAGCTTTCGTTGTATCTCCTTAGGGTTTCATTCCTTTCTTCAAGTTCTTTTATCGGCCCTTTCAGTTGATGCAGCTCTATTGACAGCTTTTTGCATGCATCATCTCTGTCATGCCAGCCCTTCTGCATGTTGGTGTTTTCTTGACTAACAATTTACATGTCTTCTTGAAGTTGCAGAACGACAAGATCATTCTCCCTTACTGCTTCCTCTGCAAGATTCCTTGCTCTCTCAGAGGCTGTTAAGGACTTGACTGTTGTGTTTCTTTCAACTTCATCTTTCCTCTTTTTCTCAATCAGTTCAGTCATCCTTAGGGCATTATCTTCTTGCTCCCTTTTTAAGTTGGAGATCTGATCGGTTAAGATCTGGATTCTCTCCATGAGCTCAGAAACTACCTCCTCAGCTTTATCAGATCCACTCTGCCCAGAGAGTTCATCAATAGTTTAATTGCTCACTTAACTGTAGAGTCAGCTCCTTCCTTTAGCAAGTGATCTTCTTAGCCTATTCTCCAAAGAGGCAATGATGTCGTTGGCTTCCTCAAGCTGTTTTTGATACCTGTAACCCTCCATGATTTTTTTCTCAAGAGGTTAAGCATTATATATTAGAGAACTAAGCTCTGATACCAATTGTTATTCCTAACCAGTTACTGAGAGGGGGGGCGTGAATCAGTAAATACTATTTCTATTACAATTCAACACTTGTTTAATTATTCTTCCAAGATAAGCAGAATATAAACAATCATTCACAAGCATGAATAGAAATACACAGATCAACACATGCGGTATACGTGGAAACCCTCGGTTAGAAGGAAAAAACCACGGTGAGACAGAACTCACAACTTCACTTCTGTAGAAATAAAGATGCCCTGTTAGGAGCTTACAAAGAACTTGTGAAGGTGCTACCCAGTTAAGGGATTTGATAGAAGACCGGTTAAGATCTTAACTCTGTTAGGAGTTGCCTAGTTAAAGGACTTTCAACATCAGCAAAGATGTTACCTGGTTAAAGGATTTTTACAAAGAACCAATTAGGGTTCACCCTAATTGAGGGATTTCAATATGCTTTCACACCTTATAAAAGAAATGATCTTTACTTGACACTGATTGTCTGATTAGATCATACCTGTTGATCTTTTCCCAGTTCTGCCTGGCTGTTGATCTTTCTGCCTTTCACCTCTGTGACTGTAGCACTTCTCTCAAAAGGTATCTCTCTTCTGCTCTGTATATTCAACAGCTATCAACAACTCTCTTTTCTTGCGTCCTATGATTTGTATTTATACAAAAGTTCATCTCAATGAAACCCCTAACTCATAGAACTACCAGGCTATAAACTCAACATTAAATCATGCAACAAGCAGTAAAGCTTTGCATTCTGATCTGAAGTTTACCTTGAAAAATTCGCGTAGAAACAAAACTAACTCCTGTTAAAAAGCTAATTTAGTTCTAAACGGTGGATGCTCCGCATATTCCAGTTTTAACTAAAACTGCTCCGCATAATCCGGTGCGGATCTTTATACAGTTTGACCGGTATTATTCTTATACCCAGTCCATCCCTGTTATGCAACATAAGACCGGTACAATGTATTTTGTTTGGTCTACTGGTGTATCCCCTTCGTTTAGTTTACCGGTGCATACATTATGTTTCTAGTCTACCGGTGCCTTTAAAGTAACATGAGTGAACTACCGGTGAACCTTTACCGGTGTATGGTGTTTGCAACTAATCTACACTAATGATAACTTAAATTGCTAATAGCATCATCCTTGTATTCATCTACAATTGCAGATGGAATCCCTTCCCTTTCATGCATTCTAGTTTGAAAATCTTGGAAATAATTAGACATAACCTTATTAAACCGATTTCCCAGATTATTGATCATTTCTCTTATTTGAACCATAACTGATCTATTTGTTACCCATGTAACATTTCCCACCCCTAGAAAGATTTTTTGGTAATAGAAGAAAAGACATACCATCAGCGTTCCATACTTTAGGAATTTCTTCTTTACTATTTCGAGCTTCTTCAGGTTTACGAAGATTTGACTTCTTAACATAGCACATATGTCATATTTGGCACCTATTGTGCATGATTCTGTGAGCTGCATGAATAGCTCCACCAAGTATGTTGTTGAGGCAGCTTGATTGATAGAATTTGTAACCGATCACCGCAGCAGCGAACCAAACACCTTACTCTTCAATGTTTGTAATAGTCATCATGCAACTGTCGTACCTTGATTTATTGAGTCGAGTGACTTCACTATTGGCAATAGTTCTTAGGGTAAGGGCTTCCCCAGTGGCATTGAACCCAGTTGCTCTCCTTAGGTCTTCCTTTGTAATAGGAGTAACAACACCTTTTACCAACCACATTCCTGGATCGTGTACTCAACTAAGTACCAATCGAATTCAGTCAGAATGAAACACGGTAGGGTATTTGACTCCATTGGTCAATCCAACCGCTTCCAGTCGAGCATAATTCGCCTTAAGCTTCTTGTCCTTGCAGAGCCCTAGAAATTCGCTCTGGATGTATGTTTAACCCAACTCCTCTTGCTTGCAATGAATGAAGGTGGTTACATCTTCAATCAATAACATGCTGTCTGGAATAGATGATAGGGCTCCAGCCATATCATTTGACCTGTTCTGGACTGGCATTATATCATATACTGGTTGCTCATGTTGATTGATGTCGATAAGGTTTGCAACAGATGATGATGATGCCATTTCGTTAGTAGGAGGATACACACAAAGCTCTTTTAAATTCATGGAATTTGAAAAGCAAAGATCGTGAACACAGATAGAAAGATTACTCAAGCTTAAAGAAAGTTTAGCAAAAAAGCAAAGTAAAGTAAAATGAGTAATACGCTTTCCTTTTATATCCTCGGGCCCCAACGGTAATTAGCAAATGGTAACTTTTGTTAACGATCAGCGTATTTATGAGCCTTATCGGTTTTTACCTAACTTCACTTTATCGACCTATTCATCAAAGCTTTACCTATTTTATAGCAACATCCTCGGTTGAAACGTCAACCGTGTAACATCAGCCCGTCACCAAGAAGGTAATTAACCAGACCACACAACTTACTCTTTTGATCGATTCTTTGGTCTTAGAACGGTGAGTGCTTTTCAGTATCAACCTCCACTTAGTGAGAGTAAATCTCACCAGTTACTCTGGGGACAGTAGCATTTCTACTTGTTCCCCCTTAAGCCTTGTTGGCTTAATTTGATGAAGAGGTATCATCATCGGTAGATGATGACTTTGTCTCTAATTTCTCTTCTTCAGAGTTCTTTGTCCCCTTTTTGGACCATATCTTCTTCACTTCTTTCTTCATCTCTTTAGTTATGTTTCCCTTATGATTGGGAGTCTTGTTCCTCTTGACTAGTTTAACTTGGCCTTTTCCTTTGTTCATTGGACGGTTCTTGCAATCTTTGGCCAGATGGCCAATCTTGTTACAATTGTAGCAAGTCATCGCAGTACCTCTCCATGGATTTACTCTCTTCCCTTTGTCCATGGGTGAATGGCATTCAGTAGCTCTATGCCCTGATGGTCCACACGTAGCACACATAGATGTGCCCCGGTTAGCATTCCTATTATGGAATACCGGTCTCAGTGGAGATTTGAATGCCGTGGTTGTAGACCTGCAATTCTTCAGCCTTATGTCCAAATTTATTGCAGGCATAGCAAAAACCTTTGAAGCTTCCTATGCTTCCACTGGACACATTGTTTGATCGTGACCAACATTCAAAGGTCCTATGTCCATACCTATAACAGTTATTGTAGTAACTATTAACAATGAAGGTGATGGTCCCAACCGGTGCTGAGAGGAGAGGGGTGAATCAGCACCCACTAAAATATATTCTCAAGAGGGACTGCATAAATAAAATATATGAAATAAGTTTTGAGTCGTCTTAAGCGAATTACAAAGTTAGGTACTTCTGCCTATACATGGAGGTAAATAAAGCAAAAGGTTAAAAGAACAGAATCTGACCATGCATGCTGTGAATTTATGGAATTCCTCATGTCGTCAAGTGAATGGAATCCTTGAACATCTATTTGAAAGATGTAGCTTAACTTACAACTGGGAAATCCAGCAAGATTTCAATACCTTTGTCAAACTGTCAAACACAATTGGGAATATCAGCAAATTCCACTTGCCTAACCTATTAAAGATCTTACCTGATGGTGCTTTCTCCATATTGAACTAATAGTGTTCTGTTTTCTTTCCTTTTTTAGTGAAATAATCCTTATACAATGACAAAGGTGAGAAGGTAAAATACCAACCTGGTGCAGCACATAGATCTAGAACATGTTCTCCAGGATTGACATTCAAAGCTAGAACAGCAGCTCCAGATGCTGCATCCATTCCATAAATCTGAGAAGCAAGAAGTCACAAGGTTAATTATTCCCATTATCTTTTTAACTTAGAAGGAAACAATTATACAATGTATGGAAGAGAAAAACCTAAATAAAGATCCATTATGTTGAACTTATAAGTAGATTTGAAATTTTAAAGAAAAAATTATGAAGGCATTTGAGAATGTGTGATATCCCCTTTCCAAAATAGGATCTAATAATAAATAATGATAAAATTAAAATGTAAAATAAATAAGCAATAAATAATAAAGAAAAATAATAAATAAACAATAGAGTATGATGAAGTCATGGAAGCAGCAAGTAAGGTGAGTAATGCTATCAATCAATTTTTTAGGCACCATTAAAACTGACATGGAGCATCACTGATGACGGAAAGGATAGGATGATTGCCTCAGATGTAAGAGAAGATAATAAGTAGAGTCATTGAATCGTATTCAGCAAAATTATTCATAAAAGATTTTTGGTGGCAACCATTAATTAATCATTACTCATCACAGACGGCAAACAAAGAAAATAATCAATTAAATTATGGTTCACCGGGGTTGTTATGTTATGACAAGAAGTAATGGAATTGATGTGTCAATTGGATGTTTCATATCAAGGCAAGATATATAAACACATCCCCTTCCCTCCATTCGGCACCACAGGCAGAGAGAATAGGAAATAATGAACACAATTAGATCATCATCAGTAAGGAAGAGTATCAAGAAAACCACTGCTCATTAGCACCAGATGGCAGGAAAAATGCAAGGTAAAAAGACAATCAATCATCACAAGCAAACACAGAAAAAGTATCAAGTACGAGGAAATCTTCTGGAAAAGACAATCAGACACAGAAGATAGTTATATCAATGGAAAACTCAATCAGATCGACATCAGCAGGGAAGAGACATCAGAAAATAAAATCAATTGCCACAGACAAACACAAATCACATTCATTGAATAGAAGAATGAATAGCAACGAGAATTAAATTTATAAATTAGAAAGGCAGCATTCAGGGATTGAGAATTATTGAAGCATAAAACAATAGTCCTACAGAAACATCATGAATCACCAAGCAACAATCACATTTGAGAATCAGAAAATCATGATACTCATCGTCGAATACCATTCTGAATTTTAAGGCAGATTAGAGCACGCATTAAGAGAAAATCTAAGGAGGATATACAGCAGTAACACATAACATACATATTCATATTTCTAAACTACTTAGAAAGGAAGTTAAACAGTTTCAGAATCAATAATCTGCAGACTTATATATTGGGATCTAAATAAAAGGATTAAACAAACAATTGTGCAGTCATCCTTCATCAAACTGTGATTCTAAGGCAAAAATTAGGGCAATCCCAAGTGGGACATTACAGAATGATACAAGAAAGAAACAAAATTAAAAAAATTATTGATAAAATTAAAATGTCTAAATCCTATAATGCACAACAGACTAAAAATGAACAAATCCTAGTCAAAAACAATATATAGAAAGCCAGTTAATACAAAAAAATCATGTTAAGGAAATACCCCTTGCTAAAAAAAGAAAATATGCTAGGAAACACAATTACAAAGGACTAATGTTAAAGCTTCAACTAAGGATAAACATTAATAGTATCTTCTTAACACTATTCTTTATGTACAAGAGAATGTGAGATCAAAATCCATTCAAGATTTATAGAACATTAGAATTTGATGATAATCCATGATATTCAATTCCAAGGAAAAAAACTTTTTAGCCTTGCCATGAACAAGAACTTTGTAAAGAAATTCACCGACCCTTATTGTGATGTCCCCATTTTAGCAGGAATCTGAAGGGCGTTCTCGTCAATTCATCATCGCGATCCTCATGAGCTGACAGTGGGTTTAGAGGGTCTCTGTGATAGATTTACTATTTATAGTAAATCTATTTTTGTCTAGTTGCTATTTATGGCAGGGCAGTATGGGCTCAAGATACTGTTTTTCGGAAGGTTTCAATTCATCATCTTGCATATGAAGTTATTAAATTAAGCTTGGCTTAATAAAATGACATGATTAGTTTATGTTATAATTTGATGGTGTCTTGTTGAAGCTTCATTAGTGAAAAGTATGTACTTGAAGCTTTAGGCGAAGTGTGTGGATGAAGGCTTCTTTTCATTGTTTTAATAAAAGCCTTGGGAGAATTTCGATTCATTCACCAATTGAACTTTATTCATGTTTGAAGCATATTGCAAGAAATCAAGTTTGAGTGAGAAGCAAGGGTTTGATCTACATTTGGAGAGAAACATCAATTTCTTCCAAAATCCATGCACTATGAATTGGAATTACATTGCCAATGAATTGTGCTTCAACAGATCTGTTTGAGCTGCGTATGAGATAAGACCGTACGGAATTGACTTTTGTCGTACGGATTTAACAGTGTCGTACACATTGTGTGGTTTGCAAGTGCAAGGAATTGAGTATGATAGGGATTGAAGCTGTTGTTTCCAGACCGTGACTCCACCATTGGATGGTATACGAAGTCACTTATAGCAAGGAAGGACCAGTGTATAGCTGGTGTCAATTACACATAGGCTGCAATTCAATTATCAGCAGTCACGTTTTGAAATTAAGGTGCCTGTGTTTCTCTTATAGCATTTGCAATGTTCATTGTTAAAACATCATCATAATTAATAACCTTTGATGAACATACAAGTCAGTTTCGGGTTGCTACTGTTTAAATTTCTTAGTTTGAGAAATTCAATAAATATATATTTATGATTTTTAATTGGAAAATACATGAAAAATTGCAAAAGATAAATATACAAAGTTGATTGTTTGAGCAAGGAGCCAATCAGGCTCTTTACAGTGGTATCAGAGCACTGATATTGCCAGCTTGAAGATTTTCTTTTTTCCAATTATGGCAAATAGATTTTTACCTGGAATGCATTATACCTGCAGGGGTAGAGCTTCGCCACCTCCTGAAGGAAGTGAACAAAGTCCAGAGGTTGATCATACAAGTGACCAGAATATAAACAACATTGGTAATGATGTTGACAGGGAAGCCAGAAACGCTTTCAAAAATTTAGTTGAAGGACAACATCATGTTGCAAATGTTTTGCAACAATTATCTGACACTTTGCAACGCATGACTTTGACTGGTGATTTTGGCAGAGATAGGGGCACTAGGAGTGCATCAGTGAGCTCTCACAGATCTAGGATTGAGGATAGACAGGATTTCAGAGTTGATCCTACAAGTACTCGTGATAGACCTTTACGTCCCACCTTCTTGAGGCTTGAGGTGGATGCACTCAGCATTGAGACAGAGCTAGCACCATTTGTTAATGACATGGTGGCTCACTTTGCAGAGTGGGATGCTTTACCTGAAGCCATCAAGAGAAATCTAAACTTTGATAGATTCTTGACACAAAAGAGGGAGCATTCCATAGGTAGGCCGAGTCCTAACATGAGACAAAGGCCTAGACAAAATGACCTTAAACAAGCAACCAGCAAATTAACCTTGACTCATTTTTATGGAAGTGGGAAAATGATAGCTAGAGCTTGGGTTCACAAGCTGGATACATATTTGTCATTACGTCCTATGTCAAAAGAGGACGATATACAGTTTGTTGTTTGCATCTTGATGGTATAGCCCATGATTGGTGGTACCATGGGTTGGTCTCATTGCATCATGACCAGATTATGACTTACCAAGAGTTTGTGGACAGATTAGTGGAGAGATTTGATAGGAAGGACCCGGAATCCTATTTCCATGAGTTGGCACAACTCAAACAGTCTGGTAGTTTGGAGGCCTTCATCAGTGAGTTTCAGAAGGTTTCAGTCATGGTGTATGATATTTCCAAGAGGAGATGTGTTATGTTGTTCATAGAGGGGTTAGTTGAGCCTCTCAAGGGCTGGGTTAAGCCTTTTGACCCTTCTTCCTTGCAGACAGCCATGAAGAAGGCAAGAGATTTGGAGTTTTCAGCTCCACGCACTCAGTTTCCTTCTAAACCATCTAGTTCTTCATTTGACAATAGTGTTGTCCCAAAAAAGATAGATGGAAAAGATTCTAAAAGACCTAAAACAGAGCCTCCTGATCAGGAAACCCTTAATGATTTGAGAAGGAAAAGATTATGTTTCTATTCCAAGGGTCCTTATGATGAAAAACATGAATGTCCCTTGAAGCCTAAGGGGAGAAATAGGCTTATGGAATGGCTTTTTGAAGATAAGCATAGTTCTGATTATGCGGGACAGCAAGCTAATAATGATGAAGGGAACTATGCAAAAATGGATAAAGAGAAAATGGTTGATGATGATCCCAACCTTAAGGTTGTCTACTTCTCCAGCATGCAGAAAGAGGGATCTTTCAGGTTACGTGGACTACTAGCAAGGAAGCATGTTATTGCCTTATTGGATACTAGTGCTACTCATAATTTCATAGACTCAATCAGTATCCAGAAGAGGCTTACAAACTAAAGGATTTGAGGGTATTAGAGTTAAGGTGGCTGATGGTTACACACTTAAGTGTGATAGGATGATTCCAGACCTTCCCTTGAGGCTAAATAATTATGACTTCAAGTTTGATGTTTATGTGGTTGACAAGGAGGGACAAAATTGGTCTTAGGTATGGGCTGGTTACATTCTATTGAGGCCTTTTATCTAAGCCTTAAGGATATCGAGATGCAGTTTGAGGTAGATGGGAGGAAACATATCCTCAAGGCAATCAAAGAGGAGAATTTGAAGACTATCTCGCTTTGACATATGCAATGTCTTATTAGCCATGATGTAGTTGAGTGGGCAGTAAAGTGCTGATTATTACCCACTCTTGAGGAGGCAGGTAAACCAGCCTATCATCCAAACATACAAGATCTTAGAACTAAACACTCTAAAGTGTTTAGTGATTTACCACATGGTAGGCCACCTGACAGAGGCATTGAGCACATCATTGAGTTAGAGAAGGGTACTAAGCCCATCATGATCACTCATTACCGGCATCCCAAGCGCCTGAAAGATGAGATTGAGAAAACTATTCAGAAGCTGCTATCTATGGGACATATTAGGCCGAGTAAGTCCCCCTTTGCTTCATCAATTGTTTTGGTGAAGAAAAAGGATGGTACACTCTGGATGTTTATTGATTATAGGATGTTGAATCGTAAGACCATTAAAAACAGGTATCCTATTCTGCGCATTGATGAGCTAATTGATGAGTTGCATGGTGCATCCCTCTTCTCCAAGATAGATTTGAGGTCGGGGTACCACCAAATCAAAGTTCAGGAGGACATAGAGAAGACAGCTTTTCGATGCCATTGTGGACACTTTGAGTTTTTAGTCATGCCATTTGGGTTGACTAATGCTCCGGCTACTTTTCAGTCCACCATGAACAAGGTCTTTCACAGCCAGTTGAGGAAGTTTGTTTTGGTCTTCTTCGATGATATTTTGGTATATAGCAGGACTTGGGAGGACCATTTGATTCATTTGGATACTATGCTAGGTATTTTGGATAGGGCTTCCTTGTATGCCAAGGAGTCCAAGTGTGCCTTGGGAATAACTAAGTTGTTGTACCTTGGTCATATTATTAGCGCAGAGGGAGTTCGCATGGACCTTAATAAGGTTCGTGCTATTCTAGATTGGCCTACTCCAAGGAGTTTGACTCAGCTCAGAGGGTTTATTGGTCTGTGTGCCTTCTACCACAGATTTGTTGCAAGTTTCTCACAGCACGCAACTCCCCTTATTGATTTGACTCGTAAGGGTGCTTTTGAGTGGACTCCTCAGGCACAGGAGTGTTTTGAAAAGTTCAAGTTGATTATGACATCATGCCCGGTTCTAGCAATGTCAGATTTCTCTAGACTGTTTGATTTGCATTGTGATGCTTCTGGTGAGGGCATTGGTGTTGTACTTTCCAAGGATCGTCATCCCATTGTTTTTGAGAGCAGGAAGCTCAGGGGTCCTGAGAAAGCTTTTAGTGTTTATGACAAGGAAATGTTAGGCGTAATGCATGCGTTGGCTAAGTTCAAGCAATATCTGGTGGGTAGAAAGTTTTGTATTAAAACTGATCATAATAGCCCAAAGTATTTCCTTGGACAGCGTGACTTGAATGAGAGGCAACAGAAGTGGGTCAGCAAGCTTCAGTCTTATGATTTTGATATTTCATATATCAAAGGGACATAGAACATGGTTGTTGATGCACTTTCTAGGAGGCCACACTTGTGCACTATGATAGAGATCATTGAGCATTAGAGACATTTGATTATTGTTGATTATGCTAGGAATCAGTGGACATCTGATTTTATTGATGGAGCCTTACAAGACAACAGGTATACCCTTGTGAATGAATTGATCATTTATAAAGAGAGGGTGTTTTTGGTTCTAGGATCGAGTGTCAGACAGTTGGTGTTGAGAGCTTTCCATGATTCTCCCTTAGCTGGTCACCCGGGTTTTTTTAAAACCTATAGGCAAGTGAGAGCGTTTCACATGGAAAGGCCTCAAGCATGATGTGCAATGATATGTCAAAGAGTGTTTTATTTGCCAACAGAACAAGCAGGAGCATACATATCCAGATGGATTACTGCAGCCACTTCCCATTCCTAAGCGGAAGTGGGAATGTATTTCTATGGATTTCATTATGGGCTTGCCTAAGGCCCAGGGTAGAGACTGCATCTATGTGGTGGTGGACCGGCTCACGAAATTTGCTCATTTCTTTCCGTTCACTACTACTTTTTCAACGGTTCAGGTTGCAGAGTTATTTTTTCAAGAGGTTTTCAGATTGCATGGCTTACCTCGGAGTATTGTGAGTGACCGAAATAGCCGTTTTATGAGTCACTTCTGGCAAGAGTTGTTCAAATTATGCGGTACGGAATTGACTCCTAGTACCAGTTACCACCCGCAGACCGATGGTCAGACGAAGATTGTTAATAAATGGGTGGAGGGCTATCTTCGAAATTATGTATCTGCTCAGCAGAAGACTTGGGTGAAGTGGGTCTATTTGTGTGAGTACTGTTACAATTCCACTCACCATAAGTCTATCCGTATGACTCCCTTCAGAGCTTTGTATGGTTATGATCCTCCCAACTTCTTGGATCTGATGTTTAGTAATAGCAGGGTTCCTAGTGCAAGTGATTTGTTGCAAGACAGCAGGATATTATTGGAACTATGCGTGATAATATACAGAGAGCTCAGAATCAGTAGAAGCAGTATGTTGATCAGAGGAGAGTGGCTAACTCTTTCCAACTTGGGGATATGGTATACTTGATACTACAGCCCTACAGGCAGTCAACTATTCGGAAGAGCAGAGTAGAAAAGATCAAACCTCAGTATTATGGTCCTTTTCGTGTGGTCAGACGGGTTGGCGAGGTTGCTTATGAGCTTGATTTGTCGGAGGACAGCAAGGTGCATAATGTTTTTCATGTTTCGCGCCTTAAAAAGGCGTTGGGCAAGCATGTTGTCCCATCTTCTATTTTACCTCCATTGGACGATGAGGGAAAACTGGAGTTGATTCCTGAGGCTATTCTGGATACTAGGGAGAGACATCTATGCAAACGGGTCATCAGGGAGTTTTTGGTGAAGTGGCATGGATTACCAGCTGAGGACACCACTTGGGAGTCAGAGGATATATTACAGCACCCTGGGTTGCGATTGCTTGAGGACAAGTAATCTTAGGGAGGGAGGACTGTGATGTCCCTGTTTTAGCAGGAATTTGGAGGGTGTTTTCGTCAGTTCGTCGCGATCTTTGTGAGTTGACAGTGGGTTTAGAGGGTCTCTGTGATATATTTACTATTTATAGTAAGTCTATTTTTGTCTGGTTACTATTTCTAGTAGGGTAGTATGGGCTCAAGATACTGTTTGTCGGAAGGTTTCAATTCATCATCTTGCATAAGAAGTTATTAAATTAAGCTTGGCTTAATTAAATGACTTGTGATTATTTTATGTTATAATTTGATGGTGTCTTGTTGAAGCTTCATTAGTGAAAAGTGTGCACTTGAAGCTTTAGGTGAAGTGTGTGGATGAAGGCTTCTTTTCATTATTTTAATAAAAGCCTTGGGAGAATTTCGATTCATTCACCAATTGAACTTTATTCATGTTTGAAGGATATTGCAAGAAATCGAGTTTGACTGAGAAGCAAGAGTTTGATCTACATTTTGGAGAGAAATGTCAATTTCTTCCAAAATCCATGCACTATGAATTGGAATTACATTGCCAATGAATTGTCCTTCAACAGATCTGTTTGAGCTGCGCATGAGATAAGGCCATACGGAATTGACTGCTGTCGTACAGAATTGACAGTGCCGTACACATTGTGTGGTTTGCGGGTGCAAAAAATTGAGTATGATAGGGATTGAAGCTGTTGTTTCCAGACCATGACTCCACCATTGGATGGTATATGAAGTCACTTATAGCAAGGAAGGACCAGCATATAGCTGAGGTCAATTACACATAGGCTGTGATTCAATTATCAGCAGTCGCATTTTGAAATAATTAAGGTGCCTGTGTTTTTCTTATAGCATTTGCAATTTTCATTGTTAAAACAGCATCATAATTAATAACCTTTGATGAACATACAAGTCAGTTTCGGGTTGCTGTTGTTTAAATTTCTTAGTTTGAGAAGTTCAGTAAATATACATTTATGATTTTTAATTGGAAAATACAAAAAAATTGCAAAAGATAAATATACAAAGTTGATTGTTTGAGCAAGGAGCTAGTCAGGCTCTTTACACTTATTATGACTACTTTAGACTGATAGGTATGATAAAACTGGCAAAACATCCCCTATTAAAGAAACAGATGATGTCCCACATAAGAAATAAACAGTCCTTGTCTTCATTTGTCTTCTGGTCAGGAACAAACCTTGGAAAATTCGCTTTAATGTCTAACAAGTTTGCAGATACTCTCTCTTCCAAATATCCCATACTTGAAGTGGTTTGGAAGATTACCCATGGTACCTAAACTAAGAAAAAATTTCTTTCTGAAAAACAGTAAAATATATGCCTATGGTAAAAATTTAGAATATGTGCTTATATTGTAATGTCCCCTTTTAGGATATGTTGGAATTTGGGACAACTAACTTAGAATCTCTATTCTTGCTATGAAATGACAGTGGGATATCACTTATAATTTATGACAATGTTATTTCAAGAATAATATATATGTATTTATAGGACAATTGTTCTTAGCAACTTCACTTCTATCTCTGATTGAGCAATTAAATATATGCCAAGTTAATTGATCTTAGATATATATTTGAACTTAGTGCAATAAAATGACCTCTTCTATATTGATTGAATATGCAAGATGATCTTGATAGCTTTCTCTGATTTGTCAATGGGGAATATGCTTATGAACTTGTCTATAATTGCTTATAGTGACTGAATTGCTATTTCTGATGTAATCCTTTTAATGTATGCAATGAGAGGAATGAAAATGTTGCTTATAGCGATAGAATTTCTGTCTCAGACATAATTCTTCAATTCATGCAATGTTTGATATGCTAATATCGCTTGTAGCAATATACTTGATATTTCAGATATGGAATTATAACCTTGCAACAAGTCTGATGCTATTTCTGATGTGTTTGGTTTTTCCTTGCAATGATGGTGATGTCTCTGATCGACTTGATGTGCTTGCAACTGATAATAGCCAATAAGGCAGATGCTCAAAGAGCAGATACAAATATAGATAAAGAGATAAAAGGTTCCAAATCAATGATTGCAGGAAGTGATATTGAAGTCTCTTATATATCCCTTCAAAGCTGAATGGTAACATCTTTTGGATGTTAAAAGACATATCTCTTCATACTTAACAGATTGGTTTATTAACTCAATTGCACCTCCTCTAATTGAGCAGCCATGTAACAACATTCCTTTGCCTTCTTATAACCCTTAGTCACCGGTTTAGAGGGTCATATATCTTCCTTAATATGGAACTGATAATCAATGGCTATTATTCCTTAATGCAATTGAACCTTTTTAATGCATAAACAAATCAATTTGTTTTTCCCATGATATTGATTGGTTACTTGTATGAATCACCGTTTCCCATGCTTGCTATCAATGTTTATTATTAATCTATTACTTGCTGTTATTATTGATGTGTGTTAATCTTAATCGTTGTTATTAACACTTACATCATCGTAGGTTAATAAATTGCTGGCCCCCATGAAAGTCTCTGTTCCAACACTGCTGATGAAATCACAATGGAATATCTTGGATATGTTCAGCAATAACAACTACATTCCATTTTATAAACATTATAATTCCTGATATCAAAATTATTAATCGATGGCCCTTTACAATGGTATTCTTCTTTGATGTATATGTGTAGCATATGTGAGGGATCGGAGTTCCTAAGGAGATTGTTCAAGTTTAGAATTGTTACCCTAACTCAAGTATTAAGGCTACACAACAATTATATCCTAACAATGGAAACCTCTCCTAGCTGTGGGTAGACTATGAATGGAGAGGAATCTCTGAATTCTAGGCCGCTTCCTATTAAATATGGAATATCACTTCCTGATCTGCAACTTGTTTGAGAAAAGGGAAAAGAATACTTAGAACTAAACAAGATTAGGGTGATACACCAAGAACTGTTTCGAACTTTGCAGAAAAGATAAAACCTCAATTCTAACTTATAAATGAAGATCTCAACATTCTGAATCTCTGCTCAACATATAGGTTGACAAAAACTTTCTATTAGAGTTTTACCACGAATAGTTTGAATAGTCAACAGACATACATGTCTCATACAAGGCCTTAAAGTAATTGATTACCCTAAGAAGGAACAAAGATATACTCACTTCCTTTGGATAAAAAATGAATTTAGCACTTGCTAGAAAATATGAAGACAGGATTCAATACCAAAACAACTTCATATATATGAATCAAAATCTCTACTTTATTTCCTCCAAAATCTGATAAAAATGGTTACAAAAATGGTATCCAAGACATTTAGGAACAATAAGCTCTCTATCTGCCCTCTCTCCAAAATCTGCCACCCCTAAATTGATCATCAAAAATCACTTTTATATCCTGCCCTAGCCTCAAATCTGAAAATCTAAGTCCCACAAAATTGCCCTAAAAATGGCCAACAATATGCCACTAATTAAGCTTATGAAAGCTTAGTCTAAATGCCTAAAATTTTGGCTCATAATAAGGAATTAAATCCTTTTACATTTTCTTGCCAATATTAATATTAACTTAATATTAGATAAACTAATATCAAATATCCTCTATTTAATTCCTAACCTAGATGAAAATCTCTAAGTGTAAAATTATGCAAGGTGGAGAAAGTCGACATGACTGTTTCATCAACTTGCAATACAATGCAATAACCGAGGAAGGTATGAGGTGACATGTTGCAGTTTTCAAAACTCTGCAGGAACAGCATACGCATTGATGGCATTGAATACTCATCTTGCTTGGCGGACTCCAAATTTTGATAAACTCAATTTGGCATCGGCAGTTGTGCTTAACTCATTCTTGATAGAGAAATTTTAGGGAAAAAGAAACCCTAACTGGTAAAAGCCTTCGAAAACTTGGTGAAGCTTGGCAAAACTGTGAATTGACTCTCTATTGAACTCGAGCTCGGCATAATAACTATGAATGAAGCTCTCAGTTATACCCAGTTGACTGGTTTTTACTTATCAAATGTTCTGAATATCTCCATCTTGCTCAATTTTGACAAGTAGATCACTGTGCCTCTATTGATATTATTGTCACTATTATTGTTTACTTGCACACATAGCTCTCAGTTTTCTCTGTTTTGAAAATACCAGTATATTATTTACCATAAATCATGGCATTCTCTTAGTTTTGGGCTTTATTCATTCTTCATAGATAATATGTTGGAACTTGATGAGTCACAACTTTTATACTGGCTTAGTGTTAACAATCATACGACTAGTGCTTTCTTGTAGTTTGTTTCTTGTACAAATGCTCGATCTTAACTTTGCTAAAAGTTTTCTTTTCTATTTGCAAGCCGCGAACTCCATATTTACTCTGTGTTACAGTCACAGCTTGACTATTGATTCTATTATGTTTTACTCCCAGTTGTACCTCCAATACTTGGACTGTGACTCGAATCTCACCTTGTTAGCAGTCGTTGTTTATATTGGGTGACTGAAACTTCTCCATTTGATACACAAGCCGCGAGCTCCATATTATGGTTCACGGCACCCATTGTGGTTTCATTCCTTTAATTTCCAATATAAGTTCAAAGCTTATGGCTCGAAACTTGTATTATCAGCAGTCACGGCTTCTATACTGGTAACCATGAGCTCCAAATTTATTATGTGCTACAGTCACGACTTGACTTTGATTGCCTCTGTTTTAAATAAAAAAAATGTGACTAGTAAAGATATCGGGTTCTTGAATCTTAAGAAGGAAAACAAACCCTTCATACCATTTGATAACTGGAAGTCCAATATATAGCTCGCGGGTTTTTATTGAAGTCGACTGTTATTCTTTTGTTTCATGTGCCAAACTAAAGCTCAACTTTACTTCTTAGCTAAGAATGAACTCGATTTGAAAGAGAATGAACTCACTAACATTAAGCATCGAAAATTGATTATTTTTGAAGATTTGGCTTGTCTTGATCTTGCTCGAGCCCTTGACTGGTAGAAATATAACATTCTCTGTTGTACATGAAGCTCACTTTGCACACCTATCCATTCATCACACTTGCATGGACTTTTGAATTACTGTCAATAGTGACTTCATTAAATCTGGTCTTTTGCTCAACATATAATTGTGACAATAATGAAAACCAGAATACTTTGACCGGGAATTTTGACATAACAAATAAATACTTTTTTCTTATTAGCTTCATGAAAACACTCTGTATAAATAAACAGTCACTAGAAATTGATTCTAACAGCTTGAAATCCACTTGATTTGTAACTTAGCTCCATAGCTCCTGTAGCATGTGACTGTTAATAACTCTCATTGATGTTGAATCTGTACTCAGTTTATGAGAAGTACAACAAGATGAGAATGTTTGCTCACTGTTAATGAAGTTTGAGCACGGGCTCATGACACTCGAAAATATCAGAATGCTATTTAGTGAAGTTCGAACACAGGCTCGTAACACTCACTAAATACAAACTGAAAATATTTTATCATTTTATGGCTCAATCTTGAAGCACTCTTCCTATATTCAACATCAATAATGTTATTATTTGAAAAATGTATCTTTGAAACAGCAAGGACACAATACACCAGTATTTATGTAGCTTCATTTGTAATTTGAACTTTGAATGTTGGCAATCATTAGCACTTTATCATGGAAATTCAGCTTGACCTGCATCTTTGACAATGATTGAATGTGCAAACCAATCAACTATTATCTGCAAAATAATTTGTTAAGCTCTCAAATAACATCATTATGAAATGCATTATCTGAAAAAGGTTTCTCAATCTGGAACATACTAAGTCCCTTTAATTCAAACACCTGGTTCAGAAAAAGGACAACATACACCACAATAATCATTAGTAAAAGGTTTCATGTTAGAAACAAGTCCCTTTAATACTACCTTGCAGTGAGTGTCGGTGTACATTTCCTTATTGCATTTAGATTTCCAGATTGATACGCAGATTTGAAAACTTGATTGTTACAGTATGTTATTTGTTTCACATGTATTGCTTAGATCTGACAAGATCTAACCATATTTCTCTCTCATGCAGATATGAACCCTAAAGACCTAGATGCAGATGGAGACTCGGAAAATGAAGACCTAAATGCAGAGACCTAGTAGACAACTAGCTGACTCAAAGACAACACAAGACAATGCATGGGACCCCTATTCCATACTTCAATCTTTTTTTTCAATTCTGCAAATGTACTCTTCTTATTGATATGAAATATGAAACAAGAAAGGACATTTGTATACTACATTCAGTTTGAATGCACAATGTAATGATCATTTATGAATTTTGAATTTTTTGGAATAATTGATCAATACTTAGAGTACAATGATGACATCTAGAATGAATGCAATAATGACATGTGAACTAACAAAACCTACAAGGTAGTGTTAATTAGACAAACAAATGCAACCTTTTCCTACTTATGCTTATTGTATTGTATGTTGTAATTTTGAGTAACAGAGATATCGTTGTTCTTCTTAATTTGACTTACAATCTTCAACTAGTGGTTAGTAGTCTTTCTTTGTCATCGGCATTCCATCATCTAGGCAGTCCACCCTTTATCAATCTTGTTATTTCTTCATCATATTGTAGACTACGTAGCCTTCATTCCCAGTGCCAATCATATTATTTTGATTATCGAGTATGATGCTCTACCAAGTTACAGGGGTGCCCAACACAATTTAAATTGATATATTTTATACTGTTAGGCAAATAATATTATTCTTCATAAATCTGCAATGATCAACGTTCCGACCTCTCTATGAATTGCTGGAGTAGATAAACATGGAGTTTTGAACTTACATCTCTTATGGCCCAGGTTGGGTGGAACCAGGAAGTAATAAATAATTACCCTTGTGATCGGGATCTGGTTGTGGAAGAAAGCAATAAATCAGCAAAATTCCCTTTACGATTAAGTTATATTATGAAATGCTCATTTGTTTGGTTTTGTCGGGGATATCACACATATACTTATCATTTGGGAATCTTTAACTGTAATGTCCCCGTTTTTTTCAGGCTCTTGGGATTAGCCTATCATGTGACCCTCTTAGGCTGATGAGGATGGACAAAGGGTCTCTTTCACTGGGCATCTACTTCAGGATTCAGTATGCTTTGCTTTGGCTTTCGTTTGGCATCATTTGGACTTCATTTGCCATAGTTTTGCCACGTTTACTATTTATAGTAAGCCTGATGTTCGAGAAGGACCCTTTCTATTTTTTGAAAGCGCATTTGGTCACATGGGGAAATAATAGGTGTGACTCTTGTTTCAGACGGCATATTAAAAGGATAAGTATTTTGAGAGTTATTATTATTTTAGCGGCCAAATTATTATTAATTCATTAAATGGCTTATTATAAAGTTATAATTTAACTTTATAATTTCACTTAAGTTGAGGGTTGAGTCATCATGGGAAGGGGCCATTTATTTAATTAATTCATGGAAAAGGTATTAATTTAAAGTATTGGAGTAAATGAATTATTAAAAGGAAAAGTATATCTATTTATCCCACATTGGTAAGAATTGTGTTTGAGCTCTCACAAGAAAGAATAAAAAGGGACTTGAGAGCTCATTCTAAAACAGCTATTGATCATTATATAAAATTTAGTTGTGAAGAAAATGACTAGGGTTTGAGGACTGATTCCTCTTTTTTTACAATTTGAATCATCACTGATTGATGATGAATTTTGCTACTGAAATTCTGAGAATACAATCCTGATTCTGGAAATTCAATTTGGTGTTGTTGTATACTGAATTGTGATAAGTTATTCATCTACAGTTGATTCACAGACATTCTGCATTGAGGTTCGATTTCCAATCAAAGGTTCAAGCTAAATCTGAAAGGTTGTTGTATCTTTCAGCTGGCTGTATTTGAAAGTTGGCTCACTTTTTTTGTTGGCTACGTGAGGTATCCAGAAGGCTGTGTTTCATCTTATATTGGCTGTGTGGTTTACTGAGAAAGCTGCAAAACACTCCTGGAAGGCTGCATTTCATGCTTAGGCAACTGTGTTCATTCCCTGAGGAGCTGCATAATAGTATATGTGAGCTGCGATTTGTTTTTGGTGGTTACAGATTATACAAACGAGCTGTAGTATTTATTTGGGTGGCTGTATAAGTTTATTTGAGGCTGCATCAATATCCATTGGGCTGCGTGCAAGTTGAAAGGAGCTGCATACAATTCCTTAACACCTTTCGGTAGTTGCCAGGTGCCAGCCGTATTTGATTTATTATGATGTTATAAAGATATTTGTTAAATTTGATAAATTTAAACTCATCTAGAGATAGGAAATTTGATGGATTTTGTAATAATTAAATTCTGGAAATTTTTTATAAAATTCATATTTGTTCAAACTCCAAACAAATTGCAAGCTAATTGGAAAAACATCAAATTGATTTTGAGAGCCAGCCAGGTTCTTTACATTAACAAAATGGATGATCCACAGCATATGCAAGTTACATACAGAAACAAAATCTGAACTTGTTTGTGGAATCTACTAGCTTTCTGAGATAACCATTGGATGGAATTTTTTTACAAAAATATGATTGTGGTGCAGCACAAAACGAAGCTGCAAATGAAGAAGCTTGATGGAAGAGAATCTTAGCCTATTTCCTCTTACATTGGCTTCAATGAACCTTTTAACCTGTGTAGAAAGTCTTCAAACTTGGGATAGGTGGGGGGGAGCGGGGGGCGAGCAAGTTTAGCATATTTGCAAGAGGAATCAGGCAGAATCATTTCCATTAATTGATTTCAGTGACTTCTCTTACTGATCCACAACCCTATTAAATTTACCCATCCACTCATTCTTGTTTCAATATTTTCTATTTGCTTCGGCACAAAATGGAGGAGCCTAAACTGCAGACTTTTTGATAAGGAATTGAAGATGCCTTTTTCCTCAATAAGCTTGTGCAGACTTTTCATTTCCTTTGAAAAATCCTCCAGACTAGTTAAAAGGGATTGATGAAAATTAGTGTTCTTATGCTAGAAAATAGCATTGGCTTCTTCAAAAAGAGGAAATGTTAGGATGATTTCCAAGCAAAGCATTTAAGTTCCAAAAAGAGATAGCTACCATAAATGACTTTAAAGAACAAAATAAACCTCTTTAAAATAAAACAGTATTTTGAATGTTTAACGTTGCAACTGTCTTGATATATATAAGTTGAACAAAATGTACTTGTTATAATATGTAATAGTTATACATTTTCCAAGAACAATTACATTTTCCAAGAACAAGAAAATGTAATACGGAAATATAGGTCAGGACCCAAATCATAAGATCTTAACACCAAGATGTAGAAATGATGTGTGATCCAAGAATGACATCGGCAAGAGATCCAAGAACATCAGAATATGAGTCACCAAGCTTCGCTGATAGGAAAATTACTTCACGAGATCGGAAAACTCAAACTGACCATTAGAACATGAAGAACGCGCTGGCCCGAACTTGAATCCAAAATAACTTCTTAGTGAAGACTCCAATTGAGGTGTGAACCCAGACATGAGTCAAACATGATGTCTAGAAGGTTCCATGAAGTCCGCAGCAGCAGATGATCCAAAACAAAGGAACGCCACCAAAACTAAGAAAACTGGAAAATAGGAACAAAACTGAAAGGAAATGCTTTTGGGTGATGCAACATTGCCAAGAACCCAAGATGCTCTTGCATCAAACTCCTTGTAGCTGAAATTGTTGTTAAAGCTGTTTCTAACTTTTTTGTCATCTTGTGCCAATTTGGAAAATCAATTAGTTTTAACTTTTGAGTGAGTATTGCAAGCTTTGCATTGCAGTTTTTGTTGAAGTATATGTAGCTTTGTGTACAATTTCATTTATTCAGGAATCTTGTGTTTGTTTCCAAATTCCAATTTAATCTTGTGTGCTCTCACTCTTCCTGTTCTTGTCTTTCTAGGCAAAAAGAGTGTGTGTGTGTGTGTGTTGGTTATCATAGATTAAATTGTTTGAGTTAGTCAAAAGATCATTAAAAACTCATGTTACCTAGAAAATCTGTTGTAGCCTGGCCCTAGTGCCTAAATCCAAGAACAAAAAGACAGGTATTTTTCTTTAGTTTGTTTGCATCACATGCTGAAAACCCCAAGTTTATCTTGTGCATATTGTAGAAAGCTAAATCTCATCCCATGAATTGCACGATTCAGTTTAGTTTTTAGTTACAATGGTGCATCCCCTTCTAATTCAGAGAAATGATTTTCCATATGTGCTGTCCCTCGTGTTATCCCAAAAGGACAAATCAAAACACAAAAGAAATATGACAGAAAAAAAATTGCTCTACTTTAAAATTGCCACTAAAAAGCCAGGTAAGCAGCTAAAAATCTTGATCCTTAGGATTTATGATAAAACACAAACTCGTCACTTGTCTACTAAGCAATACAAAGTTTATGAAACTGAATTCAGCTAGGATACTAAATATTGATGTGAGTGGGCTATCTTGACACAGACCATACAAATTCACTTCCTAATCAGTCCAAACTAACTTCAATTGACTTGGGTTTAGTGCAAACCTTTCCATGTCTATATGCCTCAGAACTAGCAAATTGAGCTTGTGGAGGAATACTAAAGAAACCAGGCAACCATAGTACAGGCTCAAATTTGAACTCAAACTCACTCTCAATCTTGAATATATCAGAATCAACTCCAGGTTTCAACCTGAAAAAAACTGATAACATTATAACCAGTAAGAATTATTAAGTGAAACGTCTACTAATCAATCAAAGCAAAGATGGAAATTGAGGATACCTTGAACAAGCTTATCACTACAATGAAGCGGAAGAATAAAGAGCCACTTCATACAAAATGCATGTCAGTAAAAATTTCAACATCTATGTTTAATAATAATCACCTAGCCAATAGAATATTCATGAGGTCTATGCCAAATGTGGAATCAACTGAATCAGTTCAATTAGAATTTCAAATTTTCGTACATTGATTTCTGAACTCACATTGGGTTATATTAATTATTAGTGGCAAGGACAGACAAATATAAGTTTGATATAATATTATCGACTTTGGAAATATCTAATGGTACCTCATGCAGCGGTTAAACAAGTAATTAGCATTTATTTAACTAGCTCACACCAATATTACTTGGGCCATGCAAAGAACTCATTTTTTTAAATAAGGGCATTGAATAGAACAAGGAAATTTTATTTTTGTTTTTTCAATTTACTGATGGCATTGACATCATTAAATTAAGTTTGCCATTCCTTGATGTGTTTAAAACAAAACCCTTGTTTTAGTGTTTTGTAACATATATAGCTAAATTCTTACCCAATCATGTCAATGGGAATGCCACTGAATTGAGTTAGTAAATTTATGACAGAATAAATTACAATTAAAGATCAGGCTAAGCACTGAGGATGATTCAATCATCAGAGCTGAGGTAAGTGTCTTGACTAGGGTCTTTAAAACAAAACATTAAACCCTCTGATTGAAAATAACTTGACCTATATTTGGTTGAACATCTTATGTCACAATAAATTACAGTTAAAGATCAGGCCAAGCACTGGGGATGATTTAATCATCAGAGCTGAGGTAAGTGTCTTGACTAGGGTCTTTAAAACAAATCATTAAACCCTCTGATTGAGAATAATTTGACCTATGTTTGGTTGAACATCAGATTTCATAAGAATGATCTTGTTGATCCAAACTCAAAACATCAATTGGGAACATAGTGAAGAAACAAAGACCAAAACCACTTCAAAAAGGTGGGTGACAAAACTAAATAGTTCCTATTCCAATTTTGAAGTTTGACAAAGAAGAGTTGAGCAAAGAAGTACAGCCTCTATAAAAACCTTGATCATGAATAAATAGAGATAAAGCCTTCTTTTCTGAGTATCCTCCAATGAGCTTCACAACAAATAAAAAATCAAAAGAGTTTGACACCCAAATTCAATAGGATACTATTTGGAATCTGGATAATCTCACCATTGTCAACTATGGATGACCTCACCTTTTAGGGAAGACCTTGGTTCTTGTAGAGTGCAGATATTTGATGTAAAATTTGTCAGTGGATATTAAAGTTTAAACCTATCATTGATGATCTGAAAAATCAAAAATCGGGTTTAAAGTTATGTTGGATCATTTGGGGATCACAGTTGACCTCATCAGTGTGCAGTTCTATTATGGAGCCAAAACTGTAATGAACCCAGCTGGCTCATACTCTAAACATTCTGTCAATTGCCCTTTTTTTTGAAGTTTTTGAAATGTTTGAATTTTTCAAGTGTTTTGAAGTTTAAAACTTTTATGAGTTTTTGAAAATATTAAACAATGCATAAAACAAAATCTAACTATTGCAAAGATGGACACTGGCAGAGATTCTTCTTACTGTATTATCATTTAATAACAATGCTTACAATGAAGTTACTGATAGAAGAAATTAAATTGCAGTTCATAGAAAAACCTGGAAACCCTATGCAGCTGTAAAACTTTGCCAAAAACCTCTCAAATTCATCATTCAATGCATATAATCTGCTAGCCGCTCAACCAGTGATGGATTGAAGACCCAAACTCTGATCGGTCTGCCCTAGAAGATTGATGCCAGCCTCTAAGAGACTCACGTGGGAAGTAAATATGGATCAGATACTTCAAAACCCTTCACAAACTCTGTCTAGAAGCTGCGATTTAATGCAGCCAGCTGCCTATTAATGAATTCTGCAATTAAAACTCCTGAAGATGATTCAACTCCTCTAATTACTATGCAATTTAGCTCAAACATGACCTCTGGGTGAAGCCATTGTTATCTAGAAGAATCACTGGGTATTTCACCACCTCTAATTGCTGAAAAAAACTAGGAAGAAATTCATTCTTCCAAATCCAATTTGTTGAAACCTGTTGTCCTACATTTTGTCACCATAAAATGTAGGTAACAGTACAAAGCTTTTGAACTTAGTTTTGTGTTTCTCTATGTTAGTTCGCTATTTAATTAGCCAATATTGATCAATCAATTGATCTCAATATGTTTAGCGATTTTTTTGTTGAAGGCTTTCAGTCTGTCTTCCTATACTTGATTTTTGAATCCTTCAACGTCTTTTGTTGTGTTTTCAAGTGTGTTTAGTTGATTTTAGTCTTTTTGTTTCGTCCAATCTCTTTCTTTCGGTTTTCCCTTCGATTTGATCTATCTTAGGGCTTAATCGGACTTATCACTCAAAAAAATGACCATTTAAGTGCCCAAAAAGTGGACTCTCCAAGCTCAACTGCATATTTAAAAAATAGATGTTATTTTCTATAGTTGAGTTACACTTTTTTAAAAATATAACATAAATTCATTTTATGTTAAGGTTTTAAGTTACTTCATCATTTAAATTTATCACTTAAATGATTATAGTGCACTTTATGTTATATTTTAATGTTGAGTTGCTTTTAAATTTTTTACTTAAGTGACTTTATCACTATATAGTTCTAATTTAATGTTGAGTTTTACTTTATGTTTTTTATAAACATATAAGTTAAATATTACTTTATGAAATTGTTTACCTGTTGGGGTAAACTTAGTATTGCACAGACATAGTACAGGAAATATAATAAACATAGAATGTATCATAGAATAATAAATACTTTCATTAATCATTCCATACTAGCAAGTACATTTACATCGTAATGATCATACCATCATATCTCTCTTGTCCAACCTCCGCGAGGGTATATAAAGTACCCGAAGGGCCACGACCGAAACGTCGTAACGTAACTATCTAACCTCTCGGTCACTAACGACCGAGAGTAACATAATACTTTACTAATATAATAACCCGTACATACAATTATCCCGACAACATCATCCCCCCCAAAAAAATAAGTCGTCTCCGACGACTTACAACAACAGGGAGATGAAATACACCACATAGAAGAAGAAAATCACTAAGAAGGGGCAGAGGGGCATCCCTGAAAAAGCTGAAGTGCCGCCCTCCCCAGCAATGTTGTGTCGTAGTTCTTTTTCCATTACATCACATTCCTCCCGTGCCTGCACCAAACTTGTCTCCAAAACATACTTTTCAGCTATAGCCTCTGCTAACTCTTGTTCAAACAACACTGTCTTCCGAGCCAATCTAACCTCGATAGGCACCTATACCGCCTTCACTCCTGGGTACGCTGAGCTAAGTGTTGCTCTACTGCCTCCAACCAGGTGGTCAGCTCCTCCTGAGCTCTCTATGCATCCACCAAGACAGTCTCACGTTCAGCCAACACCTACTCCAAGTGCCTCAAAGCGTAATACCCCTCTTGAAAGACTTGCTCCAGTGCTCTCTTCACCTCCGGCATGCAAACACTCCATGCCTGTAGCAGCTCCGATCTCATCAACAGGTCACACTCTCCAAGGGCTGATAACTGAACCGACTGGGGGTCTAGGGGGCAATGCCCCCAGCGGGGTCAAGGTGCAGCGCCCCTACGGGGTCCTGGGGCAGAGCCCCAAGCGTGCTCCCTATCGCAGTACACGGCGGGGTCGAGGGGCAGCGCCCCCGCCGCCAAGACCAAATTAACACCTTCAAACCCACACAGAAGTCCATGCAGCACACCATTTTCGTGATTTTCTTTTGATCCCATACACTTTTCTGTAAAGCGCTTATGTTTTCCTTACTACCTCTTTATGCCCTTCCTTTCGGTACCATAAGTTACTCATTTTGAACTGTTTTGATTTGTCGTCGTTTTTTTTTATTTTTTTTTAGTCTTCTCCTCCCTACTGCCAGTCCTTGTTGTCAAGAACTGTCTTCTATACATTTCTTGATTTCCAGACTTATTCCTTGCCATACGGACTCTAAAAATATTCCTCATGAAAAAAAAAAGTTCATCCGCTGACTCAAGTATTGCACAGATGTACTCGGGAAGAGAAGTGAGGAAAGGATTTATGCCCAATGTTTTAAATAAAGATAGAAATAAAAAGGCACAAGATGACAAAGGCGAAGCCGCACAGAAGGCTTTGATCTCTGCGCAGCAACGTGAACGTCAGTATAGGCTGAGGCAACTTGCCAAGGACCAGCTTGCCGGAGGGTTGCCCGAAGGGAACCTCGGAAGTGGTACGGAAGGTGCAGAGGCTGACGGAGAACAGTTCACTTCGCCGGAGCATCGGATAGTGCGGAGTAGGGAAGAACTACTCGAGGAAACACAATTGAGACAGGTCTTACTTCAAGAAGAGCGAGACTGGTTTGAAGATTTGACCCATACACCACGTGCGGAGGACCGAGACCACGAAGGGAACCGTACGGTCGAAGGTGACGGTACTGCCGGAGGTGCCAGTGATAGTACGGCCGAAGGCACTGCGAACGCATAGGCGAACCCTCCGTTGGAACCAAGGACTCCACACAGTACGGTACCACCAGTCACACAACTACCACACGAGCAAGTGCCACCGGTGAACACTACACACAATACTCAAGGAGGAGGTGGTGTCGGAGTACCGAATCCCTTGCGGAGGCAACAACCTACCATGGCTGCGAGTAAGCAGAAACTGCCCAAGTTCATTGGCCAAGCGAAGGAGGATCCTGTTCGGCATTGCCGGACCTGTGAGACTATATGGGTTGCCAATGGAGTTACTGACCAGGACAAATGGATCCGTCAATTCCCCGCGACATTGAGGGAAGGAGCCATCGACTGGTACCCGTATGTAGACAAATCAGGCCTGACGACATGGAATGATGTGAAAAAGGCCTTCCAGACGGAATTTTAGTTGTTAAGGGACGACAATGAGATTCTGGTGGAGATTTACAATACAAAGCAGACGAAGAGCGAGTCTGTCCGTGCCTACGGGCGGTGACTAAAGGAACTCATTGGGAAAATGGAGTCAGCCCCAGCAGATGAACTCAAGAAGAGGTGGTTCGTGGAGGGACTAAAAGCTTCCCTTCGGAAGAAAATGAAAATTGTCCCACCCACGTCATACAGTAATGCATACAACCGAGCAATGGATTTAGAGAGTGAGTGTAAGACCTCCAAGAAGACGAGGTCATCTTTTGACGATGACTCAGAGATTGAAAGCAGTGAGGACGAGTCGAGCAAGAAAGTGCTCGCGTTGCAAAAAGACCTTGAAAGAATGATGAAAGAACTCAAGGCCGCCAAGGGAAGTACCAGTAAGACAGAAGAAGATATGATGTGGTGCACAGACTGCAAGGAAGTAGGCCACACAAAAGGTTCTTGTCCAAAGAAGGCTTTTTGCGATATCTGTCAAATTGCAGGACATTCCACTAAAGAATGTCCCTACAACCTGAGGGTGAGAAATCAACAAGTGCTCTATGCACAGGAGCAACCTTCCACGTCCGGTACTGGCGGACAACAAAATGCTCCATCATCCGGCGGGTACGGAAACAATCGACGGGGAGGCCGAGGCAATGATGAGAACAAGCTGCGGGTCCAGTATGACGCGAAGGGGAGGCCCATGATACAGTGCAGAAGTTGTAACCAATGGGGACATTATGCCCGTGACTGTCAGAATGAGGCTACCGCTCCACTAAAACTGTGTCAGTGGTGCAGACCGGGGAACCATGAGGATGCTAATTGTCCGAAGCCCGGCTGTAATATCTTGGATATGGAACGCAGGGGTACCGAGAAGGTTCTAACAGTCACCCGAGCCCAGGCCAAAAAGGCTACATACCCACACCCTTCGACGGAGAAACAGAGGGTACTACAAGCAAGGGCCGAGATTGAAAAGGGTATGCAGGATCAGAAGGAACCTACCGACGCTGGCACTTCTCACCGAGAGTTGGCGGAGCAAAGCATACTACGGCAGATACTGCAAATGGAAGTACCCGTGAAGGTTAAGGACTTGTTGGAAACCATGCCACACCTGAAAACGACCTTATTCCTAGGCCAAAACATTCCAGCAAGCACGGTTGAACGAACGGAGATCCCGGGCGGCTTTGCAGCCGACCCCGTGATGCTATCGATAAACAATGGGCGGAATCCCACAGTGATGGAGATGGGTATTTTGGGTACCATCCTCACGAACACAATTGTCGACGGTGGGTTGGGCGTCAATGTCCTCCCGAAAGAAACTTGGAAAAGCTTGGGGAAACCGACGCTGTGGCCGCCGACTTTCAACCTACTTGGGGCCGACCAGCATGGCATCAAGCCCCTTGGAACTCTGATGGCACAACAAGTAACCATCGAGACCCAACCATTCATCCTTGACTTCATTGTAATCCCTCTCAAGCAGAAGGGGTATGACGCCATCCTAGGAAGGGGGTGGCTGGTGATTGCCAAAGCCAACCATAACTGGAAAAAGAACATCCTGTCATTGGAGAAAGGGGGAAGGAAGTTTGTAATAGACCTCACAACGCAGATGATCGGAGAAGAAATGGCATCCTCCTCCGACTTGGAATTAGATGACGGAATAGACGAAGGGGAAGAAACCATGGAGCCCAATGCCAAAGGGATACTGAAAGTGGAGGATGATATAGATTCGATGGACGGTCTATTCCACTGGCAGATGGGTGATTACGAATTATTTTCGCCATCCTACAACATACTAAAAATTGACGAAGCCCAGAGTGAGTTCCCTCCGGAATATACAGCATACCGAGAAGGGGAAGTCCGGATGAAAGAGAGCCCAGCACATGAGTTTCAGAAGGAGGAATCCATCTGGTACAAAGAAGAAAAGTTGAAAAAAATAAAACTTGGGGATGAGAGAAATCTGAAAACCATCGCCACGGGAGACGACTGGAATCCTGTGTGGAAGATTGTAGCCTTCAAAATCTTGATTCTCCTTCTTATGTACGGGAATGAGACCATGGTCCCTGTAGAATTTACGGTTCCAAGCTTTTGGATTGCAATTGAAAACAGACTCGGCTACAGGGAGAGGGAACGACTGCACACTCTGTGGACTCTCGACGAACGGATACATGACGGCAGCAACAGGACCAAATTGAAACTTTACCCGAAGAGGATGGATCCGAAAGGAGGGACAGAGCAACCGAGAGGGACTCGGCAGGTGTCTGTACGGGCGACCAGAGAAGCCTCCGAACAGAAAATTGAAAAACACCCGTACGGCTATGCATGACTGTATGGTGGAAAAAAAATGAAAAAAAAAAAGATCAGACTGTACAGCCGTACGGCATTCAAAAGTGCCACAGCATTGTAAGACGTTGTACGGCTGTCAAGTACCGTACGACAATAGCATCCACGCCCGTACGTTAAATAACATCCGCAGTATAAGGTGTCGTGTGGCTGTCAAGTGTCGTACGGCTGTGCAATCCACGACAACCCGAGAGCACTGTACGGCGGTAACATCCATGGCGTTTAAAATACCGTACAATTAAAACACAGTCTCTACGGCACCGTACGGAAGGAGTGACAGTATATAGTTGAGCAGTACAGCACTCAAACCCGCAGTCAATGCATTGGCCCATTTTTTTAATGCAGCAGTCACCGTACGGAAGGAAAGAAATAAAACGTGTCCAAGAACAAAATACCGTACGGACAGAGGATGCATAGCGAGGACAGGTTCGGAAATAATTGTCATAGAAACAAAGAGAGGAGCCGCATCCATACGACCGTTCCATTACTAAGAGCTGGAAAAATCCATACGGTTCATAAAAAGCACATGCTGTACGACTAGGGAGAACAAAGCCGAAGAAATTTGAAAGCTGGTAATTGATGGCAAGGACTGGCAACAGTCGAGAAAAAGTTTTGTTTAAAAAAAAAAAAAAAGACGACAAATAAAAACAGTTCCAATTGAATAACGAATGGTACCGAAGGGAAGGGCATAAGCAAGCAATGAGGCAAATATAAGCGCCTGGCAGAAAAGAGTGTGGGATTGGAAGAAAATCACAAAAATGGTGTGTTCCATAGACTTCTGTGTGGGTCAAAGAGTGCTAATTGGGTCTTGGCGGCGGGGGCGTTGCCCCTCGACCCCGCCGTGTACCGCGACAGGGAGCGCACCTGGGGCTCTGCCCCAGGACCCCGCGAGGGCGCTACCCCTCGACCCCGCTGGGGGCGTTGCCCCCTAGACCCCCATCGTCCTTTTGAGGAACACCACAATTGTGAGTTGGGGCATCGGGATGGCATGAGGGAATTATTGAGTTCAGTTATCAACCTTTGGAAAGTGTGACCAGTTGGTGAGACCCGGAGCTACTGCAGGTATGGAGTGTCTACATGCTAGAAGTGGAGAGAGCATTGGAGCAAGCCTTTCGAGAGGGGTACTATGCTTTGAGGCACTCAAAGGAGTAGGTGTTGGTGAGATGTGAGGCTGTCTTGGTGGATGCATAGAGAGCTCGGGAGGAGCTGACCACCCGGTTGGAGGTAGTAGAGCAACACTTGGCTCAGCATACCCAAGAGTGAAGGCGGTACAGGTGCCTATCGAGGTTAGATTGGCTCGGAAGACAGTCTTGTTTGAACAAGAGTTAGCGGAGGCTACAGCTGAAAAGTATGTTTTGGAGACAAGTTTGGTGTAGGCATGTGAGGAATGTGATGTGACAGAGAAAGAACGACACCCCCTGCCCCTTCGTCTCAGTGATTTTCTTATTTTATATAGTGTATTTCATCTCCCTTTTGTTGAGAGTCGTCAGAGACAACTTTCTTTTTTGGGGGGATGATGTTAGTCGTAAAGTTGTGTTACCGTCGGATGTTAGCTGCCGACGGAGGTAAAGTTGTGTTACCGCCGGGTGTTAGCTACCGACGGAGGTAAAGTCGTGTTACCGCCAGGTGTTAGTTGCCGACGGAGGTTAGTTAGTTGCCGACGATTGAGAAGGGTGACGACGTTTGGTTGCACCGCTTCGGATTGTATATGAATACTGTACTTGTTCATTGGAAGGATGATTGTTATTGTAACCTTTGTGAATGATTAATGAGAGCTTGATGTTATTTGGTCTAATTCTATCTCTGCATAATGTCTGTGTATCTATAAACGAGTACCTAGTAGGTAAAACATCTGAAAAAGAAAGTACACTTACGGACAGAGGACGCATAGCCATGGTAGGTTGTTGCCTCCGCGGGGGATTCGATACTTCGACACTACCTCCTCCTTGAGTATTGTGTGTAGTGTTCACCGATGGCACTTGCCCTTGTGGTAGTTGTGTGACTGGTGGGACCGTATTGTGTGGAGTCCTTGGTTCCAACAAAGGGTTCACCTGTGCATTCGCAGCGCCTTCGGCCGTACTGTCACTGGCACCTCCGGCAGTACCGTCACCTTCGACCGTACGGTTCCCTTCGTGGTCTTGGTCCTCCGCACGTGGTGTACGGGTCAAATCTTCCAACCGGTCTCGCTCTTCCTGAAGTAAGACCTGTCTCAATCATGTTTCCTCGAGTAGTTCCTCCCTACTCCGCACTCTCCGACACTCCGGCAAAGTGAACTGTTCTCCGTCGGCCTCTGCACCTTCCATACCACTTCCGAGGTTCCCTTCAGGCAACCCTCCGGCAAGCTGGTCCTTGGCAAGTTGCCTCAGCCTATACCGACGTTCACGTTGCTGCGCGGAGATCAAAGCCTTCTGTGCGGCTTCGCCTTCATCATCTTGTACCTTTTTGTTTCTATCTTTATTTAAAACATTGGGCATAAATCCTTTCCTCACTTCTCTTCCCGAGTACGTCTAAGCAGCGGCGCCAGATGTTTACCTGTTGGGGTAAACTTAGTATTGCACCAGCGGCAAGAGGTCTGAGAAACTTAGTTTTACCAGGGGCAGATGTTTACCTCTTGGGGTAAACTTAGTATTGCACAGACATAGTACAGGAAATATAATAAACACAGAATGTATCATAGAATAATAAATACTTTCATTAATCATTCCATACTGTCAAGTACATTTACATCGTAATGATCATACCATCATATCTCCCTTGTCCAACCTCCGCGAGGGTATATAAAGTACCCGAAGGGCCACGACCGAAACGTCGTGACGTAACTGTCTAACCTCTCGGTCACTAACGACCGAGAGTAACATAATACTTTACTAATATAATAACCCGTACATACAATTATCCCGACAACAGAAATAATGTTTACACATTATATATACAACTATATAGTGTAAATGTTATTTTTGACCCCTTTAGTAATATTAGACTCAATAAGTAATTAGACATGTGCTAAATTAATCACTTAAGTTGTGCAATGAGACAACATGCCTTCATTCTCCTACTTTTTATGCAAATACATCTAGAGAACCCGATTTGCATGTAAAGGAGGCTGACAACTTGATGAAAAACATGTCATGCATATATGCAATCCCTCTTGGAGAGTGTGATTTGCATGTAATGTCAAAAATAAAATATGTAATTGCACCTAGAGAGTGTGATTTGCTTGCAAAAGCACAAGTTAAGTCAAAAACATGTAAATGTAAGTTTTAAAACACATGCCAAGGCACTTGAAGAGTGTGATTTACATGTACATGACTTTTTCCTTCAAACATAACATATGCAAATACATCCAAAGAGTCCGATTTGCATGCAAGGCATCAAATACATCTAGAAACATTACATGCTATTGCATCTCAAGACCCCAATTTTGCTTGGAGTTATTTCCCAAGTCATTTGCATTCAAAAATAAAACATGTATATGCATCCTAAGAGTCCGATTTTGCTAGGAGTCTTCTTCTAAGACAAATACATGTAAAAACTTTACATGCAAGAGCATCTAGAGACCACGTTTATGCTTAGAGTCTCTTTCCAAGGCATTTGCTTGCAAAATAAATCATGCGTATGCCTTGGAGAGTGCGATTTTTCCCCAAATGCATGTTTCTTCCTTCCAAGAACACGGTTTTTGCATTCTCAGCCCAAAACGATTCATGCAAGGGCATCATTAGAGTACGTTTTTCACTAAAAACGCCCAGCAAGCTTGTTCTTGACAAAACATTTTGCATTGGAAGGGTTTGGAAGTTTGTTTTTGGTCAAATACATACAAAAACGTCCCATGTATTTGCATCTTGAGATCATATTTTACAACTTGGAATTGGTCAAAGGTTTCTAAGTTGTTGTATCTAAGTTGCCGGTTCAGATTCGGGTTCAAGAATCCAGTTCGTGGATTCATGAAAAAAAAATTTCCAATTATGATTCGTATGGATTTGTGTATATATATATATATATATATATATATATGCATTATATATCCAAAAATATAAGAGAGATATACATAATTCTAAAACTAAATCATTTCATACTATGAATCTATGATGTTTGATCATAAACATTAAAAATTCAAATAGTATACTTGATCATTGATCTATGTTCACAATTCTAAAGAAAATCAGCACATTGAATTACTGAATTACAAAATGACAATTCAAAATATAGTTCATTAAAGTTTGAAACATGATTCAATGTTCAATGGTTCATCAATCATGACAGACTAAAGTTTTCATTTCATCAATCATCAAATGGATTATCAAAAAACTCCAAATCAATGGGGTCTTCAGTAGCTGCAAGTGGTTGATCAAAATCGTCATTGGAACCCAAACCGGTTCCACTAGCACTAGAGGGTATTGTCTCATCATCCACATCAGCCAAAGTGGCTCTAGCAAGATCCCGAATGGTCATAGCTAAGTCAGCAGACTTGAGTGCTACATCCCAAAGCTTCTCTGGCCCCTTCTTGTACTTTGGATCCTTCCGTGACAGAAGACACAAGTTGTGAATATACAAGTCTTCTGCTTTTTTTCAGTCAACCGGTTACGCTTGACTGAGTGGATAAAGGAGTAAGTACTCCAATTCCGCTCAACGGCAGAAGAGCTTGCAACCTAGAGAGAAAACCAACAAAATTAAAAAAATACAAGATAAATTCAAGAGTGTTAAGTGTTAAATTCTACAATGCAAGTGACAAAAAAAAAGAAAAAAAAAACTTAAAAACTTACTTGTGATAGAATCTTAAATGCAAGAGGTTGGAGGTATACATAATCTTGCCCATGAAGGTACCACCATCTAATAGCATCCATTATGTTTTGGTCATTGATAGCAGTGGGGTGGAGATCTCTTCCTGAGATAAATGATTCAAATTCTCTCATAACACTTACCCCAACATCTGGATAGCAAAAGATTTTATCAAATGCCCTCTTATATCCATTAGCAACCTCAACATCTTTATATGATGCCACTCTACCTGGAATAGAAAGTACTTATGCGCTATAGTACCTGGGAGATAGAGCATATGCTAGGAGGTGCAAAGGTGTGGTCATCTTGTTCCAACGATGAAGAACAATTGCTTCCACCTTTTTGTAAAAGGTGTCCTCGAGATCATTCTCTCTCCTATGTATGACTTGGGATATCAAATGATGTTCATGTAAGTTATCTTGATGTAAGTTATCATTATGTCAATTTTGAATTTAGATATCTCTCAATAAACAAAGATAGAGGAATGTATTAAATTTAAAACTTACCAATTTTATCTTCTCCAATATTGTGTCCATGCTATCATAGATATCCCCAAAGCATGGTTCATCAATTTCGGCAAATCGAAGCATAGACATGATAGGCTCAATGAATTCCAACACATACTCCACACGAGCCCACCAATCATCATCTAATAACAATGCCTTCACCTTTTGGGCCCTCATTGTATTGGACTGCTTCTAGATGCTCCATTGGTTACTAATAACCATTTGTGATAATGCCTCCTTCACCTTGACAAGACATCTCAACACAATTGTGTGAGAGGCAAACCAGGTTTCAACCACCTAAGAACATGGTAATAGTGAGTTAATAACACATTTAAAATATGTAAACAACACATACAATATTTTATTAAATTATGTAAAACATGACATAAAAATTATAAAATGATAAATGAAACTAAATAAATTATAAATTAAATTTTAAAATTTACCTTCAACAATTCCAATCTTGAGAAAGTTCTGAAAATTGCTTGTGACATATGGTGATTTGTCACAAACATTTGAATCTCCTCACCCTCTTTATATAACTATTTCACCCATTCTATTTGGGTGCTAATTGCTTTCATCACTAGATTGAGAGAATGGATGGTCAACGGTGTCCAAAATATGTGATCATATCTAGCCTCTACCAAAGCACCGGCAACCTTGCAAACTTTTGCATTGTCCGTAATTACTTGGACAACATTGTCATGACCCATGGACTCAATGGAATCAATGAGAATCTTGGCAATGAACTCTGCATTTTTTACTTCACCTTCACAGTCAATTGCCCTCAAAAACATTGACCCCTTGGGGGATACAGCAATTACATTAATTAATGGACAGTCTTTGCAATCTTTCCATCCATCTGAAATAATAGACACACCCGTTTGAACCCAAGAATCTCTTATTGGTTTTAGTTGAGTCTCTACATTTTTTCTCTCACTATGTAATATGGTGGTGCACAACTTTTCATATCCAAGGCCATGGTGACCAGAAGGTGCATCATTTATTGCTTCCACCATCTCCCTCCAATAAGGTGATCTCACTAAGTTGAATGGAACACCATTTGCAAAGAGGCAACGTCCAACTTTGAGATCAGCAATATCTCTTAACTCATTTTGAAATGCCCTATCTAATGGGCCTCTCTTGCGGGCGGTCATTTGTGGTTGTTCTACATCATCATCCCTAGAAGGCACAGGCAAAAATGGATGTGATCTAGAAGTTAGTTGAGTGGGCGGCGGTATTGTTTTATGTTTCCCGATATAAGCACCTTGTTTCCCTTTTGCAACTATTTTGTCAGCTTCTTGTTCTTTTACCAAAGCTTCTTTTTGTGTAGCTGGCAATCCCTTCTTATCTGCCCCGGGGTCCTCACACATGTTAATCCCTTGACCCTCAAGGCCCAAAAAATGAAATTTTACTAGGGAGTAGGAGCTTCTATATTGTGTGTTGCAAAAATTACATTTCCATATAAACCCTCCACCTCCAGAACATTGAGAAATTCTTGTGGTGTCTCCATAAAGGAGACCCTTTATAAATTTTATATTTTTGAGACCCCTCCCCACCCACTAAGCCTTGACTACTCATTGTATGATTGTTGCAATCTATAACAAAAATGAAAAAAAATACTTCAGAACTTATACAAAAACTTTAAAAAAATTAAAAACTTTTCAAAACTTGAAATAATCTATCAAAAAACTAGAGAATATGGTTCAAATGCATACCTTAATCACTCAAATCTGCTTCTTGGAAGGTATTTTCCACTCCACAATAGATCTCCTTCAAATACAATCACCTCACTTCAAACTTGCAAGAATGAGAGAGCAAAACGAGAGAGCAAAATAGAGAGCAAAATGAGAAATGAAATATGTTTGGAGACCCATAATAAGGGTCATTTTAGGATTACATGCCCAAAAAACAATATAAAATTGATGTTTTAAAGTGTTTTTCAAAACTTAGAGCCGCGGGTCCCTGGAGATTCGTGCGGGATCCTCGAGGATTCGCGTGGATCCCATTGGGTCCGCGTCGGATCCGAGCAGGGTCTGTGCGTGGACCTGTGGGTCCGTCCGGATCTGCGAGATTCAGGCAGGGTTCGTGCGTGGACCTATCACAGGTCCACGCACTGACCCTACCTAAATCCAGCACGAACCAGTCCGCGAATCTGGACCCAGACCGAACCCAGTTCAGGGGGCCAAGGTGCGAATCCGGCTTCATAGTGTTGTATGCAAATGCACTTCAAGAATCTGATTTTGAGAAAGACAAGTTCGTTTCAACTTCTTCTTTCATTTTTGGCTCATTGAGCTCCAAGTAAGTAAATGTATTTGATTTTGCTTGTGTTTCTCACTTGTTTTACTACATTGTTGCATTTTGTGGCTCATTTTTATCCATTTGTTCAAATACAGCCCATGTATTTTTCATTTTGTGTTTAAAATTTTAATAAGTTGAAATCTTCTTTTATCAAATGCATAAAACTCATCCAACACTCAAAAACGGATTTGCATGTAGAAGATTATTTTCAAGTTTGTCATGTTTGAATCAATAGCAAGAGGTATGTTTTTGTTTTTTGTTTTTGTTTGCTTGTTTGTTTGTTGTTTGTTTTGTTTTCATTTTTGAAGAAAGTTGAAGTCATTCTCTCAAGAATGAAAGTGCATACATGCTTCCTCCATTCGTGTCAATTCATCCTTCATTCTCCAACACATGTGATTACATCTCTCAAGCCCATTACATGAAAAACAAGTCATTTTCATTACATGTAATCACCTCTCAAGACTCTGATTTTGGTTAAAGGTCACTCTTTTAAATACCAAAATTATCATTTACACATATCCATGTACTTCCAACTTGCATTCTTGACCATACAAACAAAGCCCCACATGCAATCCATCTCTATAAGTCCAATTTTGCCCCTTTTTGCTCACATACATGTGCTATTTGTTTCACTTCCAGCCAACACATATGTTCTATGAATATCTAATCAATACTCCAAACATCTTGTTCTTCATAGATCTATCATTACAAACCAAAGCCTAACCCTCTCATGGATCTAATCTCCTCAGATGATGTACCTACCCTTTGAAATTTCCATGTTGCAACACAGGATATGTCAGCACCATCAAAAGTCAAAGGAAAGATGAAATATCAACATGACGAAGAGTTGGCTCATACCACAACCTCACTTGTTTCATCAAATCTCAGATACAGAGATTGGGTATGTTGACATGACCAATTTCTTGCAAAGGCTCGACAAAGTCCAAGGAATGGAAAAGCTTTTGGCAAAGCTACAAGGGTAT
>BSBK01007184.1:562500-702996 GCA_027943335.1 Chamaecyparis obtusa | reverse complement strand
AGATAGGGACATTACAGATCCACACATTGTTTAGTAGATACCTCCAAGAACCCACATACAGAGGAGTAGGTTTGAATTAAGACTAAGATTGTTTATCGGTTCAAATTTATATTACTGTGTTGTACTTTTGATTAACATCCAATGATTGGATGTGAAATTCACAAATTTGATTATATTGCCATTGGTTCTATTTTAAATTCTGGAAAAAATGGATATTTGACATATGTTCATAAATTTTAGTCAACACCATTTTAAAATAACACATCAGTTTATTTTTACACATTGAGAATATCATCCTTAGGAATTGAACTGAAATTTCAATAGGTCATAGGAAATAAATGCCCCAACTATTTGGTGTCTTCTTCATTTTGAGTTTCTTATTACAATCAGGAGAAGAATATTACTCTCCAAATGGTTTTGGATAGTAACATTTGTACTTCCTCTTCACAAATATATTTCTTCCCTCATCTTGTTGCCTATTGATATCGACAAAGTGAATCTAGGCATTTCTGACATGTAATGGGAGAAAATTGGTTTCCTAATTTATTGATATATGTCTAAATAACACATGCAAGAACCTTTTCTTTGATATTGCTCACTAACACTTTAGAACTGAAAATATTTACAAAAACTGGTATGTACTTGCATGAGGACATTATATATTACAGGAATCCCGCACAAAAGTAGCTGGCAAGGTTCTCAAAAAGTAGTAACTGATAGCAAGTGGGATAATGCAGATGCTTTAATAAACCACTATCTTCTTTACTCAAGCAACATCTGGTTCATTTGCTCGACTGGGCATGTTTTTGAACAAACAGTCTCCATTTAAACTCAAGTCTCTGGAAATGTAGTTATATTTGTCAGTGGAGAAGATACACCCATTAGATCTACAATAACTTTATGCTCACAATTTCCATTTCTCTTCAATTGGGATACTCTTTCCAAAATTGCATCTACCCTTTTACCAATTTGGGAAATCAATGGGTCTATTTGTGGACCTTGAAGGAGTTGGTCACCTAAACAAGAACCTTGAGATGAATCAGGAACTTCTCTATGAAAGAGATCAGTACCTTGAGAAGCTCTCCATTTGTCAGCTAAATTAAAACCTTGGACTATAGATGGCTGCCCTTTGTTGTAAAATGAGGAGTGAGACTGCCTTGCCAAAGGTGGCAATGAACTTACATTTGAGGGATATTGCCCAGCATGAGTAACCTAGTTTCCCAAGTCCTATAAATTCAAGGCCATTAACAAATAGGCATTTCTAATAGAAATATTTGTGGTGCTAGAATGAAGTGCATGACCAAATTCTTTTCCTGCTAATGAACCAATTTGAGGCTTCATTTCACATTGCTCTGTGGATAATTCCATAGCACTTGTTACTTCTCTATCTAAATTTTTTGTGTTAGTGTACATGTGCACTGAAGAGCTTCTATCACTACTTGAGCTACTACCAGATGGTGAGTACTCATCATCATCATCATCTGACATAGGCTCACATCCATATCTTACTTCTTTCCTTTGCTGCTTTCCCCTTCCTAGCTCTTCCTCCTTATCTATAACTTCTATCATGGGTCCAAGAAGCTCTTCCCACTCTTTCCCATTAATATGCAAATATTTTTGTCTGTAACAGTATTTTTTGCATTTATTATGATATTGATTTGATTTGATGCACCATCGCTATTTGATCCATACTTCCCTTTCATTTTACTTTCTTTTCTCCTTTTGCACGTCATAGGCTAGGATTTGACAATGGGTATGACCTTGGTACTACTGGTGTTAATGATAAATTTTACCTTTTAGCTATTAATTTTTTGTCATTTTTCCTGTATGATTCTTTTTTATACAAATTGTGGATATTCTCAGGGAAACTTTTCATTTTTTCCTATAGGATGTCTTTGTATACAATTTTTGGAGAATCTCTATTAAAGAGTAGGTAAGGATGGCTAAGCTGAGTGCAGCGGAGAGGGAGATGACTAAATTGAGAGAGTAGAGGCAGAGAGCAATAATGACAAAAAAATTTTAGGGCTTGTGGAAATACATGGAAATTATAATCTTCCTCCCAGAGAAGACATTAATGAAGTTCTTTGTGCCTTAGTATAGGAAGCCGACTGGATTGTTGAAGTTGATGGTACTACATACAGAAATGCGGTATGTATTTTTGGCCTAATTTTTATTTTTCATTTCTTCTAGGTCTTTAAAGGAAGCTGGCTAAATATTTGTATTAAATGTTAGGGAATGCATGAAGATAATATGATTTTTAGCATGAGCATGAGTCCCTACAGGGGCATAGTTGTGCCTTTTACATGTGTCGTAAACCCTAGCTACGTAGAAATGGAGGCTTTGAAGAATAGTTCACTGGAGGCAAATTACAGAAGAAAAGGGCAAGAGAATCACTCTATTTCTACCACCTATGGATGTGAAATGCTATCTTTCCCTGCTTTTTCAACTGGAACACTAAATTGCAAATGTTCTTGAAATAGATTCTGGTTGAACCGAACAATTGTACCACACCTGTTGATAATCTGGCAGCTCAACAGAGTCATTGGGAGGTTAAACAAGAACAATAGGATGGATCTTTGAACCAGTCAAAGATTATGGAGAGTGGGGAAGGGTTTGGTAAAATGAGCAACTGTACTAGAAATTATGCAAGCGTCATAGAACCAACCACATTAATAAATTTAAAGAAGAGATTAGCGGCGGCGTGACATTATGAGGAAAGCCTTGCCGTTTCGATGGTGTCACCCCAATATTATGAAGAATGTCTTGCCACTTCAATGCTGGCACCACCTCTATCTCAGGCTTTCTCCATTGCTTCTCATCAGTACTCTAAGATATGGCAGGGATTGTGGGCTTTTGCATAGCATAGTCCATCATAAATTCTCTATAAATCATCATGCGTTATATTATTCTACGCATTTCTGAATGACTTCCTCAAAGAATTTAATTTTCACCATAATTTTGGCTCCATGGATTGTCATTTTGCGCTTAGAGAGAAGCCGCAGATTGCAAGAATTTGATAAATTTGGTTTATCTCATTTTCTTTCTCTACCATTTCTGAGTAATAAGATTTTGTTTTGATCCATCTTAAATGACTTCACCTGAAGTTAATGAATTTTTTTAGATGATTTTGTCTAAAGTTAATGAAATTTCTTCCATGGATGCTAATGAAATCTCTTCCATGAATGCTGATAAGACATTTAAATTCAGAGTTAATAAATTCTATAGCTTGAATGTTCTTTGTTGCAAAAGGTTATTTTCATGGTTTGTGATTCATGCAATTCCTTAATAGTTTCATTCTTAACAGAATTCATAACTAGATTTTCCATAGTCAATTTTCTTCTTAATCATTGCAATATTTTCTCCTCAACTAAACATTTTGTAATCAGTTGATATACAATCACATTTTTCTCTTCACCAATCCTGTGGACTCATGATTCAGCCTATAGATCTACAAAAGGATTGAAATTTGAATCTGGTGCAAGAGTAGTATTAGCAAGAAGTCATTCACTAACATCTCATCTTTATAAGAACTAAATTTGGATTCACTAGCAGCACTAAAGAATCTAGAATGACCCCTTTTGACACATTGGAATGCTCAAGTGTGTCTTAAGGGGTCCTAGGAACCCTTCAGACACACTTGAGCATTCAAATGTGCCGAAAGGGGTCATGGGGACTCCCTAGGGGTCCCAGTATGCCTTATCATGCGTTACAATCCCCAGAAAGTCCCCATGACCCCTTTTGACACATTGGAATGCTCAAGTGTGTCCTAAGGGGTCCTAGGACCCCTTCAGACACACTTGAGCATTCCAATGTGTCAAAAGGGGTCATGGGGGCTCCCAAGGGGTCCTAGTATGCCTTATCACACATTAGGACCACTAGGGAGTCCCCATGACCCCTTTTCACATATTTGAACACTCAAGTGTGTCTTAAGGGGTCTTAGGACCACTACGGACACACTTGAGCATTCAAATGTGTCAAAATGGGTCATGGGGACTTCCTAGGGGTCCTAGTATGCCTTATCACACATTAGGACCCCTAGGGAGTGCCCATGACCCCTTTTGACACATTCGAATGCTCAAGTGTGTCTAAAGGGGTTCTCCCATGACCCCTTTTGACACATTTGAATGCTCAAGTGTGTCTTAAGGGGTCTTAGGATCCCTTTGGACACACTTGAGCATTTGAATGTGTCAAAAGGGGTCATTGGGACTCCCTAGGGGTCCTAGTATGACTTATCACGTGTTAGGACCCCTAGGGAGTCCCCATGACCCCTTTTGACAAATTTGAATGCTCAAGTGTGTCTTAAGGGGTCTTAGGACCCCTTCGGAAACACTTGAGCATTCAAATGTGTCAAAAGGGGTCATGGGGGCTCCCTAAGGGTCCCAGTATGCCTTATCATGTGTTAGGACCCCTAGGGAGTCCCCTTGACCCCTTTTGACACATTTGAATGATCAAGTGTGTCTTAAGGGGTCTTAGGACCCCTTCTAACACACTTGAGCATTTGAATGTGTCAAAAGTAGTCATGGGGACTCCCTAGGGGTCCTAGTACACCTTATCATACGTTCAAACCCCTAGGGAGTCCCCATGAACCCTTTTGACACATTTGAATGCTCAAGTGTCTTAAGGGGTCTTAGGACACCTCCGGACACACTTGAGCATTCAAATGTGTCACAAGGGGTCATGCGGGTGAACACACTTGAGAAATAAAATGTGTCAAAAGGGGTCATGAGGGGCTCCCTATGGGTCCTAGTATGCCTTATCACATGTTAGGACCACTAGGGAGTCCCCATGACCCCTTTTGACACATTTGAATGCTCAAGTCTATCTTAAGGGGTCCTAACACACCTTAAGACACACTTGAGCATTTAAATGTGTCAAAAGGGGTCATGGGGACTCCCTAGGGGTCCTAGTACACCTTATCACATGTTAGGACCCCTAGGGAGTCCCCATGACCCCTTTTGACACATTTGAATGCTCAAGTGTGTCTTAAGGGGTCTTAGGACCTCTTAAGACACACTTGAGCATTCAAATATTTCAAAAGGGGTCATGGGGACTCCCTAGGGGTCCTAGTACACCTTATCATGTGTTAGGACCCCTAGGAAGTCCACATGACCCCTTTTGACAAATTGGAATGCTCAACTATGTCTTAAGGGATCTTACGACCCCCTCGGACACACTTGAGCATTTGAATGTGTCAAAAGAGTTCATGGGGACTCCATAGGGGTCCTAGTACACCTTATCATGTAGTAGGACCCCTAGGCAGTCCCCATGACCCATTCTGACACATTTGAATGCTCAAGTGTGTCATAAGAGGTCCTAGCTCCCCTTTGAACACACTTGAGCATTTGAATGTGTCAAAAGGGGTCATGGGGACTCCCTAGGGGTCCTAGTATGACTTATCACATGTTAGGACCCCTAGGGAGCCCCCAAGACCCCTTAAGATACACTTGAGCATTAAAACTATGTCAAAAGGGGTCATGGGGGCTCCCTAGGGGCCCTAGTATGCCTTATCATGCGTTAGGACCTCTAGGGAGTCCCCATGACCCCTTTTGACACATTTGAACACTCAAGTGTGACTTAAGGGGTCTTAGGACCCCTTCAGACTCAATTAAGTGTTTGAATGTGTCAAAAGGGGTCATGGGGATTCCCTAGGGGTCCTAGTACACCTTATCATACGTTAGGAACACCTAGGGGAGTCCCCATGACCGATTTTGACACATTTGAACACTCAAGTGTGTCTTAAGGGGCCTAAGGACCCATTCAAACACACCTAAGTGTTTGAACATGTCAAAAGGGGTCATGGCGATTCCCTAGGGGTTCTAGTATTCCTTATCACGTGTTAGGACCCCTAGGGAGTCCCCATGACCCCTTTTGACACATTTGAACACTCAAGTGTCTTAAGGGGTCTTAGGACCACTTCGAACACACTTGAGCATTCAAATGTGTCCAAAGGGGTCATGGGGAGTCCCTATGGGTCCTAGTATGCCTTCTCAAACATTAGGACCCCCTAGGGAGTCTGCATGACCCATTTTGACACATTTGAACACTCAAGTGTGTCTTAAGGGGTCTTAGGACCCCTTCGGACACACTTGACCATTCAAATGTGTCAAAAGGGGTCATGGGGCCTCCCTAGGGGTCCTAGTACACCTTATCACGTGCTAGGACCCCTAGGGAGTGCCCATGACCACTTTTAACAAATTTGAATGCTCAAGTGTGTCTTAAGGGGTCTTAGGACCCCTTCAGACACACTTGAGCATTCAAATGTCTCAAAAGGGGTCATGGTCACTCCCTAGGGGTCCTAGTATGACTTATCACACATTAGGACCCCTAGGGAGTGACCATGACCCCTTTTGAGACATTTGAATGCTAAAGTGTGTCTTAAGGGGTCTTAGGACCCCTCCAGACACACTTGAGCATTCAAATGTGACAAAAGGGGTCATGGGGACTCCCTAGGGGTCCTAGTATGCCTTATCACATGTTAGGACCCCTAGGGAGTCCCCATAGCCCATTTTGACAAATTTGAATGCTCAAGTGTGTCCTAAGGGGTCTTAGGACCCCTTCGGACTCACTTGAGCATTTGAATGTGTCAAAAGGGGTCATGGGGACTCCTTAGGGGTCCTAGTATGCCTTATCATGTGTTAGGACCCATAGGGAGTCCCCATGACCCATTTTAACAAATTTGAATGCTCAAGTGTGTCTTAAGGGTTCATAGGACCCCTTCGAACACACTTGAGCATTCAAATGTGTCAAAAGGGGTCATGGGGGCTCCCTAGGGGTTGTAGTACACCTTATCATGTGTTAGGACCCCTAGGGAGTCCACATGACCCCTTTTGACACATTTGAATGCTCAAGTGTGTCTTAAGGGGTCTTAGGACCCCTTCGAACACACTTGAGTGTTTGAATGTGTCAAAAATGGTCATGGGTACTCCCTAGGGGTCCTAGTATGCCTTATCATGCATTACGACCCCTAGGGAGTCCCCATGACCCCTTTTGACACATTTGAATGCTCAAGTGTCTTAAGGGGTCTTAGGACCCCTTCTGACACACTTGAGCATTCAAATGTGTCCAAAGGGGTCATAGGGGTGAACACACTTGAGTAATAAAATGTGTCAAAAGGGTTCATGGGTGCTCCCTAGGGGTCCTAGTATGCCTTATCATGTGTTAGGACCCCTAGGGAGTCCCCATGACCCATTTTGACACATTTGAATGCTCAAGTGTGTCTTAAGGGGTCCTAAGACCCCTTAAGACACACTTGAGCATTCAAATGTGTCAAAATGGGTCATGGGGACTCCCTAGGGGTCCTAACACGTGATAAGGCATACTAGGACCCCTAGGGAGTCCCCATGACCATTTTTGACACATTCAAACACTCAAGTGTGTTCGAAGGGGTCCTAAGACCCCTTAAGACAGACTTGAGCATTCAAATGTGTCAAAAGGGGTCATGGGGACTCCCTAGGGGTCCTAACGCATGATAAGGTGTACTAGGACCCCTAGGGAGCCCCCATGATCCCTTTTGACACATTTGAATGCTCAAGTGTGTCTGAAGGGGTCCTAAGAACTCTTAAGACACACTTGAGCATTCAAATTTGTCAAAAGGGGTCATGGGGACTCCCTAGGGGTCATAGTACACCTTATCATGCATTAGGACCCCTAGGGAGTCCCCATGACCCCTTTTGACACATTTGAACTCTCAAGTGTGTTTGAAGGGGTCTTAGGACCTCTTCAAACACACTTGAGAGTTCAAATGTGTCAAAATGGGTCATGGGGACTCCCTAGGGGTCCTAGTAGTCCTTATCACGTGTTAGGATCCCTAGGGAGTCCCCATGACCCCTTTTGACACATTGGAATGCTCAAGTGTGTCTTAAGGGGTCTTAGGACCCCTATGGACATACTTGAGCATTTGAATGTGTCAAAAGGGGTCATGGGGACTCCCTAGGGGTCCTAGTAGGCCTTATCATGCCTTAGGATCCCTAGGGAGTCCCCATGACCCCTTTTGACACATTGGAATGCTCAAGTGTGTCTTAAGGGGTCTTAGGACCCCTATGGACACGCTTGAACATTTTAATGTGTCTAAAGGGGTCATGGGGACTCTGTAGGGGTCCTAGGATGCCTATCACTCGTTAGGACCCCTAGGGAGTCCCCATGACACCTTTTGACACATTTGAATGCTCAAGTGTTTCTTAAGGGGTCTTAGGACCCATTCAGACACAATTGAGCATTCCAATGTGTCAAAAGAGGTCATGGGGGCTCCCTAGGGGTCCTAGTATGCCTTATCATACGTTAGAACCCCTAAGGAGTCCCCATGACCCCTTTTGACACATTTTTGTAAGGAAACTCAGGTGCGGAAACAACTTCCTACACTAATCTCTAAAGGAAAGTATTGTGCAAATTCTTTTTAAATCCTTAAAATTTTAGATTCATTAACTACTTTAACAAAGATATTGCAGCCATATACCATGCATATAGAAAATAGATAGAGAAGATTGAAACACATAAACACAAAGATATGCTGGTGGGGAAAAACCTTTCGGTAAAATAACACCACCCCTCCAAAACCTACACAATGTATTATCTTCAACACAAAGACTACAACACACTTGCAATGCAAGTTCTTTCAGGAGATGAGAGACTAGTAAAACTTATATCTCTCCCATAGAAGCAACATCATATATATAGACTCCTCAAGACCCAACAAATATCCAAAAAAGGAGTTTGGCATCCAACCACCAAGACCCATGCACAAAGCCACATGTACATAGCTATTACAGGCAATCCCAAGAATAGGCATCCATCCCTAGAATAGACTATGACAGCTCATCATAGAATCCGCCAAAAATAACTGTCACAAGAGAAGTGTAAGAGAATCTATCATACCAACCTATTTTTGGCATATTCTCTTACACACCAACCACTTCTTGGGCACCCAAATAGGCCCAAGTCATAAGATGCTCTTACACCTGTCATAGCACATTCCTTAAATATTTCTTATGCATCATAGGAATCCATCATGACCATTTCAGTCATGATCTCCTTATGCACAAGATGTCGACACATCAAGTGGGAGTGACACATCAACATGCCAACTAGACATGTACACTCACACTTAATTTCATTATTTGCAAAAAATACATTTACAAAACAAATAATAAGAATAGGAATTATCCAAGGTTGAGACACCTTATTCCTAACATTCTCCTACTTGTTGAACACCTTGTAAGAGCAATAGGAACATAATAGGAACTTAACCACTATAGGCCAAAAGGCCCATAGACTCCAAACACCATCTAAACTTCTTAGTGCCCACTCATTTTGTTAATGCATCTGCAACATTCTTCACAGTATCTACCTTCTCCAAATTTACCTTTCCATCTTCCACCCTATCTCTCACAAAGTGAAACTGCACATCAATGTGCTTTGTTCTGGCATGGAAAGTTGGATTCTTTGCAAGGAAAATAGCACTCTGACAACTCAGAAAATATTAATCTATTCTGCATCAACACCAACATCAGAACACAATCTCCTAAGCCAAATGGCTTCCTTACAAGCATGTGTAGCAGCCATGTACTCAGCTTCTGTAGTGGACAAAGCAACCACAGGTTGTCGCTTACTCATCCAACTGATAGCACTACCAAACATAGTGAACACATAAGCACTAGTGGATCTCCTACTATCAATATCATTTGCCCAATCTAAATCCACAAACCCACAAATACAAACTGAATGCAGAGATCCAGAAGAGTTACCATGATAACATATGGAGTAATCTGATGGACCCCTCAAATATTTGAATACTCACTTTGTTATCACTCAAAAAAAAATTCATGGCTTTTGGTCTTTTCCTTTGGTCTCTACAGTATTTTTCATGCCTCTGGCCTCAAGCCCTAGTTCAAAAATTCAAAAAACTAGCCATTGGGTGGAAAAATTTCAAAAATGCCCTAGCCCTATTCTTTTTCATCGTTACCTTTTTGGTGACTTAAATCCTTAAATCTACATGTTTTATTTAAAGTGACCTTTTATATTGTTTGGCGGTTAGGTTTTTATGTCGAGCGGGGTCCCCTTTAATTTCTCCTAATGTTCTACTGCCGAGTGCTTTAATACTTCCTAGGTCCCTGTGCTAAATTTTTCCTATAGTTTCGGCCTTTAATATTTTCTCAAGCCCATGCCTCTCTAACACCATCTCAATCCAATGGTGGGCATAAGTTCTTATGGAGTGTGTCAGAGGCATGTGATCTTAAGATGACCGTCGATTCTCCTATGTGACATATCTTTTAAACTGAGTGGGTCTACTGCCATGTTGGCACAGTTGGTGGTTTCTTATTGGTCAATGAAATGTTGAGTGGGATCCTATCAGTGGGGCCTATAGAGAAGGCTTTTAAATCTACGGTCGGTGCATGATCTCAAAGAATATTACTACACCATGAGATCATGCACCATCCATTGATTTCAAATCTGACTTGGACGTGTCTGTGGGACCTGACATCTGCAGAAGATCTATGGTTGGTGTAAGTTCTCATGGAAGTTGTCAGAGCCATGAGATCTTACACCAGCCATCGATTCTACTTTTCTTAGATGGCTGACGAGGGTGGGTCCTCTGATAGGTGGCACTAACTTGCGTTGTTCTGATTGGTCAAGAAGGAAGGTGATTTGGATTTGTCAATGGGCCCAAATCTTTTAGAGGGGCTAATAGTGTGGCAGGGTCTATGGCTATCGCATGATCGCATGGAATCTTTTTAGGCCATGCGATCACAAGATGATCATTCGATTAAAGGATTATACTTTGTGGGTCCTATCTACTATGCGGGGTTGATGTGCATGATTCTTATTGGCTATGGTGTGATGACAGGTGGCATAAAGTGGGCCCAGGTGGGGGTCTAAGGTCTAACAGTCTAGATAAAAAATTTTAGCAACCTGACAATTTTCAAAGGCTTCACTCATTCGTGAAGAAGAATGGTGGTGCTCCAAGTTGACTGGCAATTTAGTGAACAAGTGTTTGCGTAACTACTAAACTAAATGGTGGAGAGTTAAAGTATTCCACGAACTGGAAAATGTCTTCAGTCACTAGTTCACTAAATGTGGTTGCAGTCTTTTCTAAGAGATAAATCATAAAGCCCGTGAAAAGGAAAGATCTAATGGTCAGGACTTAAAGTTGACCTAGATTCAAATGTGGACCGTCGATATGCTGCTAGCACCATGGAAATGACCATTGTATTTCAAATTCAAATTTGCAAAGGGTTTCCAGTGATAGGAAGTACCAGAATTTATGGTTTTAGCATCCATTTTCAATTGGTTTGTTGGTGCTGGTTATTGCTGACTGATCCGAGGGTCTCTGTGGTTAGTGGCATGATGTTTTTGTACCAGGAGAAGTGTGGTTTTGTGCTCAAGGTGTGTTTGCAGGTGGCTGATTTGACTAGTTTTCATGGCAATTCCTTGGTGTTCTGTACTGTTCTCATAGATTTTGATGATGGTAGATCTGTCTGAGATTCATTTTCTCTGGGTTGCCTATTTTTCTTCCCCTACAATAACTTTTGTTGTGTTTTTATTGATTGGGTAATTGAAACCCTAACCCTAGTCACCTAAAGCTTGATGCATCCTCTTTGAGGATTCCAAGGTGACTAGGGGTATAAGTAATTAGTTTTTTGATAGAGTAAGGGTTCAGTCCTGAGGTTCTATTTTGAATTTCGGTTAGTTCCAGTGGCTATGATTGTATGAACATTTGAGGAAAGAGGAGCTATATTTTGGGTCTATTTCTTATCTTTGTGTTGCTATGATTGTATATTGATCCTGAATATGTTAATGAGAATGCTAGTGAGTTCCAATCTTACATTTTTGTATGTCTTCTTGTTTTGGTTCTGAGCTCATAGATGTTAGTGTCACAAAGTGTATTAGCATATGGTAAACAAAGAGTATTGTGAAGTCATCTCTAAGTTCCTAACAAAGTTAGGATTAAAGTCTTCTAGGTGAGTTCAGTGAGTTTACAACCAAATAAGAATTTGATGTCCTGGTGTTTGAGGGAGAGGGGTAATAGGCAAAGCACTTATCTTGAGCCCAAGAGTGTTTGATTTAAGATCTTCAGCTGATGTATGTAATTGGGTGACTCTTTTCCCTAGGTTAAGGCATTGGTCCATCCTTTGGAGGCATTTCATTATCATCAACCACACACACCCAAATTTAAATGATAATATCTTTTAGTTGGTTAGTAAAGGACATAGTTGTATATTGTTTTGAGACTCCTTTAAAGAAGTGAGTCAAGGGTACACCTGCTTGAGCATTAAGGCTCAAAGTGTAGGAGGATCTCATTGTTGATCCTTATTAATTGGCCCTCTTCCTTGTAGACTTTGGAGTGGTGATAGAGTCAAAGTATCATTAAAGTTATCCATCAAAGTATAAATCTACAAGTTGAAGATCAAAGGGAATAACCAAGAAAATGGTGACTCTACTAGGGAGAGTAACAATGAAGAACTACATCTATTAGAATCTCTAGTTCTAATTATCTTGCAAAGTCAAAATCCTATTGACCAGATTGATTTGCCCATTCGAGTCACCAACAAAATGGCAACTCTGTTGGGTAGAGTCTAAGGATAAAAGTTTGCAAAGTGCACTCTTGTTTTCCTGTTGTATTTAGTTAAATGATTTCCCACTTTGGTGGGTGGTGACTCAAAAGGTTAGAACCAATGTCATAAGTTGATCATGGAAAAAAGAAGGAATACTAGGTCCTTTGTCAGGAAAAATCCAAAGGTCACTCTGGAACAATTACCTAGATAGGAGAATAAGAGTTGGATCAGAAGAAATGGTGAGTCTACTAGTGCTCCCATAAGAGAACAAAGAAATACCAGAGGTAGAGCACCACATGTTTCCTCAAGTGAGGAAGGTTCACAAGATAGATTTTCTAGATCAGATGGTCGTCACTCTGAAGATAAATTTTATGATACCCCAAAGGCTGTATTTCAAGACAAGGGTTCATTGCCTATAGGTCAGGATGAACAAGCTAGAGAGATGGGTTTTGAGATTGATTTAGATCTTGATGAGGATAATTTCAGAAGAGAACCCATGAGACCAAGGCAAGTCCATTTCCCATATCAAAATCTCACTAATGTGGATGTGTCATCAAGTTTTGATGACATTATGATAGACCCAGATGATTTAAATGCACTAAGGTTACAGTTGGTAAAGTAGGATGCCATACATAAGAGGTTACAAAAGGAGAGAGAAGCTGAAAAGGTGAATGCTCTAATAGAAAGATAGTCTCTCCTTATAAAGATTAATGAAATGAAGGAGAGAAACAAGATGCTTGCTTCTGCTCCTAAGACTTTGCAACATGATGTCTTTGGTGATCTTGATGCTTTAAGGAGTGAGCAGGAGTGCTTATTGCAAGATCATGAATTTGATAAGGAGGGCCTTGTGGTTAGACAGGTTCAAAGTTATGCTTCCCTCCCTAAAGATAAAGATGGGCATGAGATCACTAGGCCTGTTGTTGCCGCTAGTGAGAAAGGAAAGCAAAAGATGGTGGAACATCAAACAAGTAGATCATTGACAATACTAAGGGTCCCACCACCCATTTAAAATAGGGACACAGAGATAGAAAGAAGAAGAAAAGAAGATGAGGACCTTGCAAGTGAATTAGAAAAGGCTGAAATTGAAGCCTCCATTGTACAAAAGAGAAGAAAGATCCAGTTCTTGAAGGCTTCATCTACAAATGCTCTTGGTCCATCTACTACTGAACTAGGTATGCCATCTATGACTACTACTATTCCACTTAGTAATGCTACTACTAGTTCATTTCCTTCTTCATCTGCTAGGATAGGTGCTGATCCTAGACAATAGTCAAATGCACAAGTAGATGTAAATGTAAATGTAAATGTTGATCCTAGGGTTAACACTAGTTCAAGTTTTCAAAGAAGACCTATGCAATTAGAAGGCTATAGGAAAATTAGTTTTGATGGGATTCCTGGCTACCCAAGTGCTTTTCCAAATGATATAAGAGATAAGGTACCTAAGTTTTCTGGTAAAAATGCTATTAGTTATGAGGAACATCTTAGGCTATTCATTAATATGCTTAATGATTATGAGGTAGAGCATGAGGATGTAGTCATGAAATTATTTGTTCAATCTTTGGTGGAGGATGCTAGAGATTGGTTTAAGAGACTTCCTGATAAATGTATTGACACTTGGGATTCTTTTGAGAGATGTTTTAAAGAGTAGTATGGTGACAGGCCTAATGCTAGTTTCATGTTGAATGAATTCAATACCATAAGAAAAATTAGAATGAGTCTGCAGTTGAATTCAATATGAGATTTCAGAAGGGTATGCATAAGTTATTTCAAGTTATGCGGTTAGATGACAATGTTTGTCTAACTACATACTTCAATGCATTTGATGGAAAGATGGGTTACTTGTTGAGGGACAAGGAACCAAGAACCCTTAGAGATGCTTTTAGGGTTGCTGTCAATATTGAGAACAATATGAAGATATCAAGGAAGTTGGGTGGGAAGAGAGACAACCCTAAGTTGTTTGGGGACAAGAAATACAAAAAGGAAAATGATAGGAATGTTGGAACTAGGAGGCAAGAAGAAGATAAATTGGATAAGGTTCTCAATGCATTGAAAGATTTGAAGGCACTTGCAAATAGGAACATCAGTGCTCCTACCAATGAGAGGCCTCAGTTCAACAAAAATTTCAATAAGCAGAATAGATTGTAGAACTACCCCTACAACACCCAATGGAAGGATGGCAAGCCTATTGTCCCTGCTGCAAGAGGTAATAATGACAGAGGTGTCCCTAACCCTCTACAAAAAGCTTCAATAAATTTCATGGAGGACATACCTTGGTGTGTTGCATGCTAGTCCCCTCATTCTACAGAGCATTGTGTGGTTGCACATTCTATGGCTGCAAATCAAGATTGTGGCAATGAGGAGATAGATCAAGAAAAAGATCAAGATGATGTTGGATGCAACATGGCTACTTCATATCTAGGATATGAAGATGATTCTAATTTTGATGAAGAAGCAGATGTAAATGTGAAGAGACAAAATCAGGCCCTTTTTCATCAAGAGGTTTTTTCTGATAGTGAAGACATTGATAAGAAGACATGTAACATAAACTCTTCTTCTGAGCTAATAAATTTAAGAAGACCTTCTAGAGAAGAGATGGATAGGATTACTATAGAAATGATTGCCCAAGTGTAAACTAGGGGCATGGTAGCAAGGGATACAAATGGAAAAGTTGCAGGAATGTTTATAAAGAGTACCAACTCTAGAGAGCCTAATGAGAAGAAATCAAAAGGTCATCACATGGTGAAATTCAAGAATGTAAAAGGTAAGAATTGTGAGCCTAAGGGAGTTGGAGTTGAAAGATTTTCTAGTGAAATTGAGAAGCTAGTTAACACAATGGCTAAGAATGAAAAAATGAGGGTGGCCAATACACCTAATGTATCAGATAAGAAAAAGGATACTAAGGCTATGCAGATTGAGATTCTTCACTCTGCTCCTATTGATATGTTATCTGTATTGTCCCAAATTACAGTTAAGGTTCCATTGTTAGAATTGTTGAGGATCCCTGAGCATAAAGATAGAGCTATGTCATGGGTAGATAATGTTCAAAATAATTATGTTGCATGCAATGGATCTCAAGATAAAGCTTTGAAAAGTGTTGCTCCTCAGGGAATTGTATCTCAAATTCCTCCTATATATTTAGACAGTTCTGTCAATGCTAGCCTTGAAAACATTGATCCATTCTTTTTAAGTGTCCTTGTGAATGGAATGAAACTAAGAAATTGTATGATTGATAGTGGTGCCTCTAATACTATTATGCCTTTTAAGATTATGGAAAAGTTGGGCCTCAAAGTTGATACAGTTCAAGGCAAATGTTGTGCAATGGATCAGAGGGAAGTACCAGTCATTGGGACTATCAATGTAATGCCATATAGGCTGGCAGCATATCCAGAGAAAGAGTTAACAATGAGTGTTTTGGTGGTGGACATCCCTCCTCATTATGGGATGCTGCTATCTAGAAGGTGGAGTGCTTTCATGGGTGGAAGTTTACAGTGTGATCTGTCCTATGCCACTTTCAAGATCGATGATCAATTTGTCAAGATTGAGTGAGAACCAAGAGTATGCCACATGATTAAGAGAAGTATTGATAATGAAACTACATGTTTTGTGGATACTGATATTAATGCTTTTAGGGCAAAGATCCCTGTACTTGAGAATGAACCTATTTTGTCACCTATCTCTATTGAGGTAAGTGTTAATTTTGTGAAGGGTGATTTGTGGGTAATGTACTTTGATGGTGCAAATTGCAAGGATGGAGCAAGAGTAGATATTTTACTTATTTCTCCAAATGGAAACACCTACAAATTTTCTTTCACATTGAATTTCTTTTGTACCAACAATATAGTAGAATATGAGGCATTGTTGTTAGGACTGAGGTTGGTACAAAAACATGGTATTAAGTGCTTAAGTGTTGTTGGTGATTCTGAGTTGGTGGTGTCCCAAGTCAGGTCAGTATATGCTTCCAAGAACAAAAGGTTAAAACAATATAGGAATGCAGTTTGGGATTTGATTGAACATTTTGATGCCTTCAATATTGAGTGGAAGGATATGAGTAACAATAAGACGGTTGACTTGTTAGCCAATATAGCAATCAATCCCAGTGATATTACATTTACTAGTTTCTCTAAAGTTGAAATCCAGGCTAGGCCTAGTATACCAGACAATATTGAAAATTGGCAAGTTTTTTATGATAATGATATCTTGAAGTTTATGAGTTGTGAAGATCAGTATCATGGTCAAGAATTTGATTGCTCAACTTTGGTTGAAACTATAGAAGGAAAGGAGGTTGTCTTTGGCAATGAAGTCATTCAACTTAAAACTAACAAGGTGCCCAAGGGGCTTGTTGTTCTAGAAACTATCTTTGATAAACAAGATAGAGTTCAAAAGAATATCAAAAGAGAAGATCATGCTGATCTAGAGGAGATAAATCTTGGAACACATGTCACACCTAAGAAGGTATACATTGGTAGGAACATGTCTCACAATGTGAGAAAATATCTAATTGAATTACTAAGAAAATTCAAGCATGTTTTTGCATGGTCATATGATGACCTAAAGGTTTATAAAGAAGACTTGTTTTAGCATATCATTCCTTTGAGGGGAGATGCTAAACCTTTCCGACAAAAACAAAGGCCTATTAATCCTACTTTGGCACCCAAGATGCAAGAAGAGTTAATGAAGCTAATGTTGGCATTAAGCATGATTGTCATTAGTGACAACACTTATTCTAAATAGAGCATACTGAGAAGAACAGAGCTTACCAAGTAGAACAGTGCATACCGAGCTCACAAAGTTTCACAGTGTTTACTGAGTGCTGCACGGCTAAATAGGAAATTTAGTTTCTACTGAGTAACACTTCATCTACTGAGTCTCTAGTATTTACCAAGTTGAAAACTACAACCGAGTGGTTAGTATGGACCGAGTTTCCACTTCTACCAAGTGCATGATGATGCCGAGTAACGTAGTGGATGCCGAGTATCAGAAAGTCACCAAGTTAGTTTGCAGTAACCGTGTAACTATATTTAGGCCAACTCAGTAATATTTGGGTTTACTTGTTTAAGAGTTGACTTTGTAATTGTTTTGGAATTGACTTAGATTGATATATAAACAATGTTTTATGTCATATCCAATAATGAAAAAGAGAAGTATGAAAAAGAGAGAAAGGCAGAGATAAGCGAATTACAAAGGGCTACAGTAGTATAAGAAGCAGAAAAGATCTATCCATCACAGAAGGTGATTAGTACATCAGAGAATCTTAATCAGCAAGTACAGTTGCAAGTAAGAGATCTACTTTTTCATCCTAACAGGTGAATCAACTTGAAATCCTTTAACTGGGTAGACTTAATAGTCTTTGTAAAAATCTCTTAATCAAGTGCATACTTCATTTTATGTTTGTAAAAACTCTAACAAGGTGGACCTAGCAGTCCTTATTGCTCCTAACAAGGTGGATCATCAGAAGTGATCATTGTAAGCCTTAACCAGCAAACTTTATACTACAGTATTGAAGTTTTATGGGTATCATCCCCACCCCAGCTTTACTTTCTACTTGGAAGGTTTCTGGGTCACCAAATCTCTGTGTTCTAAGTGTTATGAATGTTTTATTCTTTTTGTTACTCATGCATGTAGTCAGATTATCAATCTAATATTATTAAGATCTGAATCTGTTAAAAAGTTTTGAAGTTACCGATTCACACCTCCTCTCTCAGTAACCTAGATAGTCTTGAATATTTCCAACAATTGCTATCAGAGCATAGTGGATCTCAGAATAAAGTTTGACAGCTTGAGAAAAGATTCAGGACAATGGAGATATTCAAACTAAACAAAGTAATTGAGAATGAAAAGATAGATCTGGAAATGGCCATAACTCAACTCAAAGAAGCAAGAGAGCCTCTTTCCCTTTCCCTAAAAAGAAGGAAGGAACTTGCAAATCAGATCAATGACCACCAGTATGTTGAAGAAAAGATTGAAGACTTTTTCCCTTCAAGAAGCTCAGATGAAGCAAACAATGCAATCAAAGAACTTCTAGAAAAGAATGGATCTCTGCAAGAAGTGAGAAAATTGAAAAGAGAACAGGAAATTCAGTCAACAAGATTCTGTGAAGTTTTGGAATAAAGAAACAAGATGAAAGATGAAATAGATGAAAAGAACAATGAAATCCAGAATTAAACTCTTCAGCTAGAAAATCTTATTGATCAAATCTCCAATGCAAATGAAGAAATCTTGACTCTAAGATCAAAAAATGAAAATATGAGAGAAGATCTGAGATCTGAAAAGCAAATCAATTTAAGAGTGATGGGTGAGCTTGATGCTGAAAGGCAAATCAATTAGGTGTATGAATGAAACCTTCATAGGCAAAAAGGAAAAGCAGGACTTGGATACAAAGAGGAAGGTGAATCCTCCAAACAAGGTACTCAAAAGAATTAGAAACCTACCTGTAATCAATGTGGCAAAATTGATCATACTTCAAACAAATGTTGGAGCAATGGAAAAGAAAAATTCAATGGAAAATGCTACAATTGCAATCAGCTTGGTCATAAAGAAAATGAATGCAAGGAAAAACCAAGATTTAAAGGCATATGTCACAATTGTAGCAAACAAGGTCATAAGGCATCAGAATGCAGAACTAAAACACCCAATCCAGTGGAACAAATTATTAAAGCAATGTTTGGTTGGGATTACAACACTTGGTGTAGATGTGATTACTGTGGAGAATATGGACACATTGGCATGAATTGTGTAAGGCACCACTTGAGACAAAGGGATTCTACCATAAGATGTTATAATTGCACTAAGCTTGGTCACATAGCTAAAAACTACATGAATTTAGGCAAAATTGAAGATGAAAAGAAAGAAAAAGAAAATAACATTAGGAAGCAGATGAGATAGAAGTGGATTCCTAAACCTACCGAGCCAACCAATCCTGAAGTCACTAATGAAGGGAGTGGCTCTATGAGCTCTAACTAGTCTCCAAGAAAGCACTGGAACTATATCTTCATAGACATATTACAAAATAGTTCCTAAACTAAAAGGAAGATAGATCCAAATCAATATGCAAGATACAGCAGGATCATAAGAAGGTCAGTATCAGTTACCACCGAGAAAGGTTAGGAGTAACCTAACTTCATTTGGCTACCGAGTAAGGTTGGAGAAGTATGAATTCATGTGATCACTGAGTTGTGGAGTCTTCACCAAGCAATTAATTCATAGTTGATGATAGCCTATCTAATTCTATACCCTAATTCATACTGAGCATTAATGACAAAGTTTTAACAAAAGGAGTGAAATCAAGTTCACTATTCACCGCGAACAAAAGTCTCCTAGTGCAATCAAGCATTTCGAAGCATATTTCAGCAAGATATTCTCTTTCCTCAAAGAATTTACTATGTTCACCGAGCTACCATGGCATCATCTAGCGCTAAAATGATGAAAGATTCAGAAATGTTGGTTCATGGAGAATGGAAAGCACCAGATTTCAAACTCGTGTCTGTAGTTGCCGGAAACCTAGACCCGAGTGGAGCTCAATCTTGGATTCCTCCTAAGGTACTTCTTATTAATGATATTTTCATTCATTTTAAGTGTACAATTCAAGAGCTTGGAACCCTAGAGATAGATACTATTCATGAGGAACTATGTGTCAATGGTGTTCTCAAACCAAAGCATCAACATTTGGAAGATAAGTGTATAGTTCACATCACACACTTGCCTCAGAGCTTTTAGATAAAATGTATCAGATATATCCTCAGTCGAGTACATGAAGGTAAAATATGGCTTGAGCAACTAGTAGAGATTACGAAGAAGATGACTCATCAAATCATTGGTCTTCCCATGCTCGACAAGGCAAAATCTTAAAAAACCCTAGGTCGGACGGAACTGAAAGAGAAAACCCTAGCTGAGTGGGATGGTAGAGGTATGAAGATAAGTAGAATTACTGATGCAGAATTGAAGTTTGGTATACATATCGTAGCTCACAAGATATACAATTCAAGTCGGCAGAACAGTGTTCCATGTGAAGCAGTTGACCTAGTGTATAAAATTGTAAAGAAGAATCTGTCATTTGACATTTCAAATCTTTTGTTGAGATAGTTCAACAAGAACATGGAGAGCATCCAAACCTCAAAGAACAATGCATGTAAGTTTGGCTCACTATTGGTTTGTTTATTTTTCTATGCTCAGAAGTTTTTCCCATCAAAAGGCACAGTAGTATGGAGAAAAGATGTGCCAGTTCTTTATCAGATGAATGAATACATTTCAGAAATGGGTGACAATTTTGAAAGCATAATGGATAACTATTTTAAATCATTTAAATAAAAAATGAACAATAGATTCTGGATTCCTCAAAAATTGGTGGAAGATTACAAAGATGATATTTCTTTCATGGTGGATTGTGATAATCTATATATACAGGTAGCAAAACCAAGGATTGTACATGTGAAACCTCTTCCCTATGAGGTAAATATTGATGAAACCAAGAATATTATTGAAGCCCTAATTAATCAACCTGCTAACCCAAAGGCACCATATTTTGGGACATATGAAGAAGCTAAGGAGAGAATTGAGCTTAGCATAAAGCTTCCACAGGCGGTTAACAAAGGAAGAAAGAGGATGCCCAAAATACAAGCTAGCACACCTCTAATGTCAACAGGAAATTGAAGATGTTGTTATCGAGAAAATAGGAAGATGGAAATACTCACCTGAAGAGATAGCTTCTCAAATCCTAGGAACTCTGCTGAACAAAATTAAGTTGAGATGGTCCAATGCAAGACAAACTGTCAAGGACATCTATGCTCAAACCTTGAGGCAATTAATGCCAAGTTTGAAAAATGCTGAAATTAATAAGGCATTGATAGATAATGAAATTAAGATGACACTCAAATTCAACAGTTGTTTGATTTTGATCAAAGATATTGAGTCAGTTGTGAAGAGTGCCACTGCCAGATGGAAAAACATCTATAATCTTCACAAATCGAGTGTCGAAATTGTGATAATCAAGGATATTGATGATGATAGTGATGAACATCAAGAAGATACCGAGGTAGACAAGAAAAGTGATGAGGAAGATAATATTGTTTGGATAGCTACAGAAGTCATTGCCTCACTTCCTCACTCTCCAGCAAAAGTTGCTACACCTAGCACGGAGATAACTTCAAGTATGATTATGACAACTTCCATAGATACATCAAATGTCAAATCATCACTACCACAACTCAATGAATCATCGACAAAAATGACTACCACCTCTTTTACCGAGTTGCAGTCTCCTCTATCTACTTCAGTACCTACTTCCATATCAAGTTTTCCAGTAGTAAGTACCTCAATTTTGGATACTTCAGTAAGTATTTCAGTTTTTGATTCTACAATAGTGAATTCTTCAGTTTTGAGCACTTCAAGTATTCCAGTCGGTAGTCTATCATTTTTCACAGCTAGTCCTACAATGTCTACAATAACTTCTACAAACGCATTAAGTGCATAACAGTTGATCCTAAGGCTCAACCGAGTACAAGATTTTTGAGTAAGAATGTAGAAGAGGATATAGACTTAGATGAGGAGATAGAGATTCCAAAATTAGACTTTGCAAATCTTTCAGCAGACCAAATGCAAAACATTGGTGAACTCCTTCAAAAGAAAGCAAAACAGAAGAAACTAAAAGAAGAAAGGGACAAGGAATATAAAATTATTGAAGATGCAAAGGATATTTTGTCAGAAGCATTAGGTATTAAAGTTGATTCCTCTCAACATATTTTGTTACAGTTAGTTGAGGCAGTAAACAAGTTCCATGAGGATTCCTCTGTGTCAAAGAATATTATTGAGAAAGCCAAGAAGAAATTTGAGAATAAAGTGCTTGACCAATTTTCTCAGCATATAGCTATTAATCAGGTAGAATTATCTTTAGTTTTGACAGATATTGAATCCTCCTATTCCAATGTTACCTCACTTGCTGCTAAGCTATGTAATGTTGCTGAGTTCACTATGGAAGTCATAGAAAAATTGAATAAGATTGATGAGGATCTGAAGGACAGTGTAAAGAGGTTGCAACTTCAACCTAGTTCAAGCTCTGCACATCATATGAAAATCACATTCCTATCAAATAGGCAGTCAGAATTATTAAAAGAAGATACAAAGATCCAGTCAACACTGCTAGATATTCAGAACATGATCCTTCCCATCATGGACATAATGCAAAAGAACATTGTTCACTCAAAAGAATTACTCCATGACAATCAATTTTCCATTGTAGATCACATGATTGAACTCTCTACAGAAGTCCAAATTGCAGGCCAAACATGCAAGATTATGCAAGAGAATTGGGATAGAACTCTGGCACTAATTATAAAGGTACATTCTAATTTTCTTTCACATTTTGGATTCTCCCTATAAAATACTTGTATATACACCTTTGGTATTATTGTCAAAAAGGGGGAAAAAATGTATAGGAGAAAGTGTATAATACGAAAGGGGGAGAAAGTACTCTATATAAGGGTGTCATGAAATATATAAACAGCAGTTTAACAAAGATAAATTTTGAAAAATCAAAAAAATGATTCAGCATGATTCTTGTATATAAGTTTTGGCTATAAGTGTTTTTGTCACTAATGCCAAAGGGGGAGATTGTTGGCATTAATCATGATTTTCATTAGTGACAACACTTATTCTGAACAAAGCATACCAAGCAGAACAGAGCTTACCGAGTAGAACAGTGCATACTGAGCTCATGAAGTTTCACAGTGTTTACCGAGTGCTACACGGTTAAACAGGAAATTTAGTTTCTCCCAAGTAACACTTCATCTACCGATTCTCCAGTATTTACCAAGTTCAAAACTACGACCGAGTGGTTAGTATGGACCGAGTTTCCACTTCTACCAAGTGAATGATGATGTCGAGTAACGCAGTGGATGCTGAGTATCAGAAAGTCACCGAGTTAGTTTGCAGTAACCATGTAACTATATTTAGGTTGACTCAGTAATATTTGTGTTTACTTGTTTAAGAGCCGACTTTGTAATTATTTTGGAATTGACTTAGATTGATATATAAACAATGTTTTATGTCATATCCAATAATGAAAAAGAGAAGTATGAAAAAGAGAGAAAGGTAGACATAAACGAATTACAAAGTGCTATAGCAGTATAAGAAGCAAAAAAGATCTATCCATCACAGAAGGTGATCAGTACATCAGAGAATCTCAATCAGCAAGTACAGTTGCAAGTAAGAGATCTACTATTTCATCCTAACAGGTAAATCAACTTGAAATCCTTTAACTGGGTAGACTTAACAATCTTTGTAAAAATATCTTAACTGAGTGCATACTTCATTTTATGTTTGTAAAACTTCTAACAAGGTGGACCTAGCAGTCCTTATTGCTCCTAATGGGGAAAATCATCAGAAGTGATCATTGTAAGCCTTAACCGGCAAAATTTATATTGCAGTATTGAAGTTTTGTGGGTATCATCCCCACCCCAGCTTTACTTTCTACTTGGAAGGTTTCTAGGTCACCAAATCTCTGTGTTCTAAGTGTTATGAATGTTTTATTCTTTTTGTTACTCATGCATGCAGTCAGATTATCAATCTAATATTATTAAGATCTGAATCTGTTAAAATTTTTTGAAGTTACTGATTCACTCCTCCCCTCTCAGTAACCTAGATATTCTTGAACATTTCCAACAATTGGTATCAGAGCACAGTGGATCTTAGAATAAAGTTTGACAGCTTGACAAAAGATTCAGGACAATGGAGATATTTAGACTGAACAAAGTAATTGAGAATGAAAAGCTAGATCTGGAAATGGCCATAACTCAACTCAAAGAAGCAAGAGAGCATCTTTCCCTTTCCCTAAAAGGAAGGAAGGAACTTGCAAATCAGATCAATTACCACCAGTATGTTGAAGAAAAGATTGAAGAATTTTTCCCTTCAAGCAGCTCAGATGAAGCAAACAATGCAATCAAAGAACTTCTAGAAAAGAATGGATCTCTGCAAGAAGAAGTGAGAAAAATGAAAAGAGAACAGGAAATTCAGTCAACAAGATTCTGTGAAGTCTTTGAACAAAGAAACAAGATGAAAGATGAAATAGATAAAAAGAACAATGAAATCCAGAATAAAACTCTTCAGCTAGAAAATCTTATTGATAAAATCTCCAATGCAAATGAAGAAATCTTGACTCTAAGATCAAAAAATGAAAATATGAGAGAAGAGCTGAGATCTAAAAAGCAAATCAATTTAAGAGTGATGAGTGAGCTAGATGTTGAAAGGCAAATCAATGAGAGAATGTTGAAATCTCAAGAAGATATGAATCAGGTGTATGAACGAAACCTTCATAGGCAAAAAGGAAAAGGAGGACTTGGATACAAAGAGGAAGGTGAATCCTCCAAACAAGGTACTCAAAAGAATCAGAAACCTACCTGTAATCACTGTGGCAAAATTGGTCATACTTCAAACAAATGTTGGAGCAATGGAAAAGAAAAATTCAATGGAAAATGCTACAATTACAATCAGCTTGGTCATAAAGCAAATGAATGCAAGGAAAAATCAAGATTTAAAGGCATATGTCACAATTGTAGCAAACAAGGTCATAAGGCATCAGAATGTAGAACTAAAACACCCAATCCAGCGGAACAAATTATTAAAGCAATGTTTGGTTGGGATTACAACACTTGGTGTAGATGTGATTACTGTGGAGAATATGGACACATTGGCATGAATTGTGTAAGGCACCACTTGAGAAAAAGGGATTCTACCATAAGATGTTATAATTGCACTAAGCTTGGTCACATAGCTAAAAACTACATGAATTTAGGCAAAATTGAAGATGAAAAGAAAGCAAAAGAAAATAACATTAGGAAGTAGATGAGATAGAAGTGGATTCCTAAACCTACTGAGAAAACCAATCCTGAAGTCACTAATGAAGGGAGTGGCTCTATGAGCTCTAACTAGTCTCCAAGAAAGCACTGGAACTATATCTTCATAGACATATTACAAAATATTTCCTGAACTAAAAGGAAGATAGATCCAAATCTGTATGCAAGATACAGCAGGATCACAAGAAGGTCGGTATCAGTTACCACCGAGCAAGGTCAAGAGTAACCTAACTTCATTTGGTTACCGAGTAAGGTCAGAGAAGTATGAATTCATGTGATCACGGAGTTGCGGAGTCTTCACCGAGCAATTAATTCATAGTGGATGACAACCTGTCTAATTCTATACCCTAATTCGTACTGAGCATTAATCACAAAGTTTTAACAAAAGGAGTGAAATCAAGTTCACTATTCACCACGAACAAAAGTCTCCTAGTGCAATCAAGCGTTTCGAAGCATATTTCAGCAAGATATTCTCTTTCCTCAAAGAATTTACTATGTTCACCGAGCTACCATGGCATCATCTAGCACTAAAATGAAGAAAGATTCAAAAATGTTGGTTCATGGAAAATGGAAAGCACCAGATTTCAAACTCATGCCCATAGTTGCCAGAACCCTAGACCCGAGTGGAGCTCAGTCTCAGATTCCTCCTAAGGTACTTCTTATTAATGATATTCATAGTCATTTTAAGTGTACAATTCAAGAGCTTGGAACCCTAGAGATAGATACTATTCATGAGGAACTATGTGTCAATGGTGTTCTCAAACTGGAGCATCAGCATTTGGAAGATAAGGGTTTAGTTCACATCACACACTAGCCTCGGAGCTTTCAGATAAAATGGATCAGATATATCCTTAGTCAAGTACATGAAGTTAAAATATGGCTTCAGCAACTAGTAGAGATTATGAAGAAGATGATTCACCGAATCACTGGTCTTCCCATGCTCGACAAGGCAAAATCTAAAAAAACCCTAGGTCGGACGGAACTGGAAAAGAAAACCCTAGCCGAGTGGGATGGTAGAGGTATGAAGATAAGCAAAATTAATGATGTAGAATTGAAGTTTGGTATACATATCGTAGCTCACAAGATATACAGTTCAAGTCGACAGAACAATGTTCCATGTGAAGCAGTTGACCTAGCGTATAAAATTGTAAAGAACAATCTGTCATTTGACCTAGCAGATCTTTTGTTGAGACAGTTCAACAAGAACATGGAGAGCATCCAAACCTCAAAGAACAATCCATGTAAGTTTGGCTCACTGTTGGTTTGTTTATTTTTCTATGCTCAGAAGTTTTTCCAATCAAAAGGCACGGTAGTATGTAGAAAAGATGTGCCGGTTCTTTATCAGATGAATGAATACATTTCAGAAATGGGTGACAATTTTGAAAGCATAATGGATAACTATTTTGAATCATTTAAAGAGAAAATGAACAATAGATTCCGGATTCCACAAAATTTGGTGGAAGATTACAAAGATGATATTTGTTTCATGGTGGATTGTGATAATCTGTATATACAGGCAGCAAAACCAACGATTGTACATGTCAAACCTCTTCCCTATGAGGTAAATATTGATGAAACCAAGAATATTATTGAAGCCCTAATTAATCAACCTGTTAACCCAAAGGCACCATATTTTGGAACACATGAAGAAGCTAAGGAGAGAATTGAGCTTAGCATAAAGCTTCCACATGCGGTTAACAAAGGAAGAAAGAGGATGGCCAAAATACAAGCTAGCACACCTCTAATGTCAATCGAGGAAAAAGGAGAGGACTTTGAAGAAGAAGAAGAGAAAAAGGATGAGGAGGAAGAAGAACAAGTACCAGCAAAGAAGAAAGGAAAAGTATTTATCACCAAGGCACCCAAGCAACCCTCTGTAGTATTTACAAGGAGTGCAAGAGGCAAGGCAGGCAAAGACAGTGAAGAAATAGTATTCAAAAGGCCTCCTCCTTCATTAAAAGAAAAGATCAAGGATATGAAAGAAGGATCTGCAATTGCAAACTTCAAATCTCTAAAATATGAAATCAGATCTGAGGAAGAGCAGTAGGAAATTGAAGATGTTGTTATCGAGAAAATAGGAAGATGGAAATACTTAGCTGAAGAGATAGCTTCTCAAATCCCAGGAACTTTGCTGAACAAAATTAAGTTGAGATGGTCTAATGCAAGACAAACTGTCAAGGACATCTATGCTCAAACCTTGAGGCAATTAATGCCAAGTTTGAAAAATGTTGAAATTAATAAGGCATTGATAGATAATGAAATTAAGATGACACTCAAATTCAACAGTTGTTTGATTTTGATCAAAGATATTGAGTCAGTTGTGAAGAGTGCCACTACCACATGGAAAAACATCTATAATCTTCACAAACCGAGTGTCAAAACTGTGATAATCAAGGATATTAATGATGACAGTGATGAACATGAAGAAGATACCAAGGTAGATAAGAAAAGTGATGAGGAAGATAATATTGTTCGGATAGCTACAAAAGTCACTACCTCACTTCCTCACTCTCCAGAAAAAGTTGCTACACCTAGCACGGAGATAACTTCAAGTATGATTATGAAAACTTCCACAAATACATCAAATGTCAAATCATCACTACCACAACTCAATGAATCATTGACAGAAATGACTACCACCTCTTTTACCGAGTTGCAGTCAACTATATCTACTTCAGTACCTACTTCCATATCAAGTTTTCTAGCAGTAAGTACCTTAGGTTTGGATACTTCAGTAAGTATTTGAGTTTTTTATTCTACAATTGTGAATACTTCAGTTTTGAGAACTTCAAGTATTCCAGTCGGTAGTCTATCATTTTTCACAACTAGTCCTACAATGTCTACAATAACTTCTACAAAGGCATTAATTGCAATAACAGTTGATCCTAAGGCTCAACCAAGTACAAGATTTCTGAGGAAGAATGTAGAAGAGGATATAGACTTAGATGAGGAGATAGAGATTCCAAAATTAGACTTTGTAAATCTTTCAGCCGACCAAATGCAGAACATTGGTGAACTCCTTCAAAAGAAAGCAAAGCAAAAGAAACTAAAAGAAGAAAGGGACAAGGAATATAAAATTATTGAAGATGCAAAGGATATTTTGTTAGAAGCATTAGGTATTAAAGTTGATTCCTCTCAACATATTTTGTTACAGTTAGCTGAGGCAGTAAACAAGTTCCATGAGGATTCCTCTGTGTCAAAGAAGATTATTGAGAAAGCCGAGAAGAAATTTTACAATAAAGTACTTGAGCAAGTTGCTCTGCATATAGCTATTAATCAGGTAGAATTATCTTCAGTTTTGATAGATATTGAATCATCCTATTCCAGTGTTACCTCACTTGTTGCTAAGCTATGTAATGTTGCCGAGTTCACTAAGGAAGTCAAAGAAAAATTGAATAAGATTGATGAGGATCTGTAGGACAGTGTACAAAGGTTGCAACTTGAACCTAGTTCAAGCTCTGCACATCATATGAAAATCACATTCCTATCAAATACGCAGTCAGAATTATTAAAAGAAGATACAAAGATCCATTCAACACTGCTAGATATTTAGAACATGATCCTTCCCATCATGGACATAATGCAAAAGCACATTGTTCACTCAAAAGCATTACTCCATGACAATCAATTTTCCATTGCAGATCACATGATTGAACTCTCTACAAAAGTCCAAATTGCACTCCAAACATGCAAGATTTTGCAAGAGAATTGGGAAAGAACTTTGGCACTAAATATAAAGGTACATTCTGATTTTCTTTCACATTTTGGATTCTCCCTGTAAAATACTTGTATATACACCTTTGGCATTATTGTCAAAAAGGGGGAGAAAATGTATAGGAGAAAGTGTATAATACGAAAGGGGGTGAAAGTACTCTATATAAGGGAGTCATAAAATATATAAACAGCAGTTTGACAAAGATAAATTTTGAAAAATCAAAAAAAAGATTTAGCATGATTCTTGTATATAAGTTTTGGCTATAAGTGTTTTTGCCACTAATGCCAAAGGGGGAGATTGTTGGCATTAAGCATGATTGTCATTAGTGACAACACTTTTCTGAAGAAAGAATACCGAGCATAACAGAGCTTACCGAGTAGAACACTACATACCGAGCTCGTAAAGTTTCACAGTGTTTACCGAGTGCTGCATGGTTAAAGAGGAAATTTAGTTTCTACCGAGTAACACTTCATCTACCAAGTCTCCAGTATTTACCAAGTTTGAAACTATGACCGAGTGGTTAGTATGGATTGAGTTTCCACTTCTACCGAGTGCATGACGATGCCGAGTAACGCAGTGGACGCTCAGTATCAGAAAGTCACCGAGTTAGTTTGCAGTAACCGTGTAACTATATTTGGGCTGACTCAGTAATATTTGTGTTTACTTGTTTAAGTGCAGACTTTGTAATTGTTTTGGAATTGACTTAGATTGATATATAAACAATGTTTTATGTCATATCCAATAATGAAAAAGAGAAGTATGAAAAAGAGAGAAAGGCAAAGATAAGAAAATTACAAAGGGCTACAATAGTATAAGAAGTAGAAAAGATCTATCCATCACAAAAGGTGATCAGTACATCAGAGAATCTCAATCAACAAGTACAGTTACAAGAAAGAGATCTACTGTTTCATCCTAACAGGTGAGTCAGCTTGAAATCCTTTAACCGGGTAGACTTAACAGTCTTTGTAAAAATCTCTTAACCGAGTGCATACTTCATTGTATGTTTGTAAAACCTCTAAAAAGGTGGACCTAGCAGTCCTTATTGCTCCTAACAGGGCAGATCAGTAGAAGTGATCATTGTAAGCCTGAACCGGTAAACTTTATACTACAGTATTGAAGTTTTGTGGGTATCATCCCCACCCCAGTTTTACTTTCTACTTGGAAGGTTTCTGGGTCACCAAATCTCTGTGTTCTAAGTGTTATGAATGTTTTATTCTTTCTGTTACTCATGCATGCAGTCAAATTATCAATCTAATATTATTAAGATCTGAATCTATTAAAAATTTTTGAAGTTACTGATTCACCCCTCCCCTCTCAGTAACCTAGATAGTCTTGAATATTTCCAACAATTGGTATCAGAGCACAGTGGATCTCAGAATAAAGTTTGACAGCTTGAGAAAAGATTTAGGACAATGGAGATATTCAGACTGAACAAAGTAATTGAGAATGAAAAGCTAGATCTGGAAATGGCCATAACTCAACTCAAAGCAGCAAGAGAGCCTCTTTCCCTTTCCCTAAAAAGAAGGAAGGAACTTGCAAATCAGATCAATGACCACCAGTATGTTGAAGAAAAGATTGAAGACTTTTTCCCTTCAAGCAGCTCAGATGAAACAAACAATGCAATCAAAGAACTTCTAGAAAAGAATGGATCTCTGCAAGAAGAAGTGAGAAAATTGAAAACAGAACAGGAAATTTAGTCAAGAAGATTTTGTGAAGTCTTGGAACAAAGAAACAAGATGAAAGATGAAATAGATGAAAAGAACAATGAAATCTAGAATTAAACTCTTCATCTAGAAAATCTTATTGATCAAATCTCCAATGCAAATGAAGAAATCTTGACTCTAGGATCAGAAAATGAAAATATGAGAGAAGAGCTTAGATCTGAAAAGAAAATCAATTTAAGAGTGATGAGTGAGCTAGATGCTGAGAGGCAAATCAATGAGAGAATGTTGAAATCTGAAGAAGATGTGAATCAGGTGTATGAATGAAACCTTCATAGGCAAAAAGGAAAAGCAGGACTTGGATAAAAAGAGGAAGGTGAATCCTCCAAACAAGGTACTCAAAAGAATCAGAAACCTACCTGTAATCACTGTGGAAAAATTGGTCATACTTCAAACCAATGTTGGAGCAATAAAAAAGAAAAATTCAATGGAAAATGCTACAATTGCAATCATCTTGGTCATAAAGCAAATGAATGCAAGGAAAAACCAAGATTTAAAGGCATATGTCACAATTGTAGCAAACAAGGTCATAAGGCATCAGAATGCAGAACTAAAACACCCAATCGAGTGGAACAAATTATTAAAGCAATGTTTGGTTGGGATTACAACACTTGGTGTAGATGTCATTACTATGGAGAATATGGACACATTGGCATGAATTGTGTAAGGCACCACTTGAGAAAAAGGGATTCTACCATAAGATGTTATAATTGCACTAAGCTTGGTCACATAGCTAAAAACTACATGAATTTAGGAAAAATTGAAGATGAAAAGAAAGCAAAAGAAAATAACATTAGGAAGTAGATGAGACAGAAGTGGATTCCTAAACCTACCAAGAAAACCAATCCTGAAGTCACTAATGAAGGGAGTGGCTCTATGAGCTCTAACTAGTCTCCAAGAAAGCACTGGAACTATATCTTCATAGACATATTACAAAATAGTTCCTGAACTAAAAGGAAGATAGATCCAAATCAGTATGCAAGATATTGCAGGATCACAAGAAGGTCGGTATCAATTACCACCGAGCAAGGTCGAGTGTAACATAACTTCATTTGGTTACCGAGTAAGGTCAGAGAAGTATGAATTCATGTGATCGCTGAGTTGCAGAGTATTCACTAACCAATTAATTCATAGTGGATGACAACCTATCTAATTCTATACCCTAATTTGTGCTGAGCATTAATGACAAAGTTTTAACAAAAGGAGTGAAATCAAGTTCACTATTCACTACGAACAAAAGTCTCCTAGTGCAATCAAGCATTTCGAAGCATATTTCAGTAAGATATTCTCTTTCCTCAAAGAATTTACTATTTTCACCGAGCTACCATGGCATCATCCAGTGCTTAAATGAAGAAAGATTTGGAAATGTTGGGTCATGGAGAATGGAAAGCACCAGATTTAAAACTCATGCCCGTAGTTTCCAAAAACCTAGACCTGAGTGGAGCTCAATCTCAGATTCCTCCTAAGGTACTTCTTATTAACAATATTCAAAGTCATTTTAAGTGTACAATTCAAGAGCTTGGAACCCTAGAGATAGATACTATTTGTGAGGAACTATGTGTCAATGGTGTTCTCAAACCGGAGCATCAACATTTGGAAGATAAGGGTTTAGTTCACATCACACACTTGCCTCGGAGCTTTCAGATAAAATGGATCAAATATATCCTCAGTCAAGTACATGAAGGTAAAATATGGCTTGAGAAACCAGTAGAGATAATGAAGAAGATGATTCACCGAATCACTGGTCTTCCCATGCTCGACAAGGAAAAATCTAAAAAAACCCTAGGTCGGATGGAACTGGAAGAGAAAACCCTAGCCGAGTGGGATGATAGTGGTATGAAGATAAGTAGAATTAATGATGCAGAATTGAAGTTTGGTATACATATCGTAGCTCACAAGATATACAGTTCAAGTTGGCAGAACAGTGTTCCATGTGAAGCAGTTGACCTAGCGTATAAAATTGTAAAGAATAATCTGTCATTTGACCTAGAAGATCTTTTGTTGAGATAGTTCAACAAGAACATGGAGAGCATCCAAACCTCAAAGAACAATCCATGTAAGTTTGGCTCACTATTGGTTTGTTTATTTTTCTATGCTTAGAAGTTTTTCCCATTAAAAGACACGGTAGTATGGAGAAAAGATGTGCCGGTTCATTATCAGATGAATGAATACATTTTAGAAATGGGTGACAATTTTGAAAGCATAATGGATAACTATTTTGAATCATTTAAAGAGAAAATGAACAATAGATTCTGGATTCCACAAAAAATTGGTGGAAGATTACAAAGATGATATTTGTTTCATGGTGGATTGTGATAATCTATATAGACAGGCAGCAAAACCAAGGATTGTACATGTGAAACCTCTTCCCTATGAGGTAAATATTGATGAAACCAAGAATATTATTGAAGCCCTAATTAATCAACCTGTTAACCCAAAGGCACCATATTTTGGGACATATGAAGAAGCTAAGGAGAGAATTGAGCTTAGCATAAAGCTTCCACAGGCGGTTAACAAAGGACGAAAGAGGATGGCCAAAATACAAGCTAGCACACCTATAATGTCAACCAAGGAAAAAGGAGAGGACTTTGAAGAAGAGGAAGAGAAAAAGGATGAGGAGGAAGAAGAACAAGTACCAGCAAAGAAGAAAGGAAAAATATTTATCACCAAGGCACCCAAGCAACCATCTGTAGTATTTACAAGAAGGAGTGCAAGAGGCACGATAGGAAAAGATAGTGAAGAAATAGTATTTAAAAGGCCTCCTCCTTCATTAAAAGAAAAGATCAAGGATATGAAAGAAGGATCTGGAATTGCAAACTTCAAATCTCTAAAATATGAAATCAAATTTGAGGAAGAGTAGCAGGAAATTAAAGATGTTGTTATCGAGAAAATAGGAAGATGGAAATACTCACCTGAAGAGATAACTTCTCAAATCCCAGGAACTCTACTAAAAAAAATTAAGTTGAGATGGTCCAATGCAAGACAAACTATCAAGGACATCTATGCTCAAACCTTGAGGCAATTAATGCCAAGTTTGAAAAATTCTAAAATTAATAAGGCATTGATAGATAATGAAATTAAGATGACACTCAAATTCAACAGTTGTTTGATTTTGATCAAAGATATTGAGGCGGTTGTGAAGAGTGCCACTACCACATAGAAAAACATCTATAATCTTCACAAACTGAGTGTTGAAACTATGATAATCAAGGATATTGATGATGACAATGATGAACATGAAGAAGATACCAAGGTAGACAAGCAAAGTGATGAGGAAGATAATATTGTTCGGATAGCTGCAGAAGTCATTGCCTCACTTCCTCACTCTCTAGAAAAAGTTTCTACACCGAGCACAGAGATAAATTCAAGTTTGATTATGACAAATTCCATAGATACATCAAATGTCAAATCATCACTACCACAACTCAATGAATCATCGATAGAAATGACTACCACCTCTTTTACCGAGTTGCAGTCTCCTGTATCTATTTCAGCACCTACTTCCATATCAAGTTTTCCAGCAGTAATTACCTCAATTTTGGACACTTCAGTAAGTATTTCAGTTTTTGATTCTACAATTGTGAATACTTCAGTTTTGAGTGCTTCAAGTATTCTAGTCGGTAGTCTATCATTTTTCACAGCTAGTCCTACAATGTCTACAATAACTTCTACAAAGGCATTAAGTGCAATAAAAGTTGATCCTAAGGCTCAACTGAGTACAAGATTTCTGAGTAAGAATGTAGAAGAGGATATAGACTTAGATGAGGAGATAGAGATTCCAAAATTAGACTTTGCAAATCTTTCAGTAGACCGAATGCAAAACATTGGTGAACTCCTTCAAAAGAAAGCAAAGCAGAAGAAACTAAAAGAAGAAAGGGACAAGGAATATAAAATTATTGAAGATGCAAAGGATATTTTATCAGAAGCATTAGGTATTAAATTTGCTTCCTCTCAACATATTTTTTTACAGCTAGCTGAGGTAGTAAACAAGTTCCATGAGGATTCCTTTGCGTCAGAGAAGATTATTGAGAAAGCTGAGAAGAAATTTGACAATAAAGTGCATGAGCATGTTGCTTAGCATATAGCTATTAATCAGGTAGAATTATCTTCAGTTTTGACAGATATTGAATCCTCCTATTCCAATGTTACCTCACTTGTTGCTAAGATATGTAATGTTGCCAAGTTCACTAAGGAAGTCAAAGAAAAATTGAATAAGATTGATGAGGATCTGAAGGACAGTGTACAGAGGTTGCAACTTGAACCTAGTTCAAGCTCTGCACATCATATGAAAATCACATTCCTATCAAATAGGCAGTCAGAATTATTAAAAGAAGATACAAAGATTCGGTCAAGACTGCTAGATATTCAGAACATGATCCTTCCCATCATGGACATAATGCAAAAGCACATTGTTCACTCAAAAGCATTACTCCATGACAATCAATTTTCCATTGCAGATCACATAATTAAACTCTCTGCAGAAGTCCAAATTGCACTCCAAACATGCAAGATTCTGCAAGAGAATTGGGACAGAACTCTGGCACTAATTATAAAGGTACATTCTAAATTTTTTTCATATTTTGGATTCTCCCTGTAAAATACTTGTATATACACCTTTGGCATTATTGTCAAAAAGGGGGAGAAAGTACTATATATAAGGGATTCATGAAATATATAAACAATAGTTTGACAAAGATAAATTTTGAAAAATCAAAAAAAAGATTCAGCATGATTCTTGTATATAAGTTTTGGCTATAAGTGTTTTTGTCACTAATGCCAAAGGGGGAGATTGTTGGCATTAAGCATGATTGTCATTAGTGACAATACTTATTCTGAATAGAGCATACCGAGCATAACAGACCTTACCGAGTAGAACAGTGCATACCGAGCTTGCAAAGTTTCATAGTGTTTACCAAGTGCTGCACGGTTAAAGAGGAAATTTAGTTTCTACCGAGTAACACTTCATCTACCAAGTCTCCAGTATTTACCAAGTTCGAAACTATGACTGAGTGGTTAGTATGGACTGAGTTTCCACTTCTACTAAGTGCATGATGATACGGAGTAACGCAGTGGATGCCGAGTATCAGAAAGTCACGGAGTTAGTTTGCAGTAACCGTGTAACTATATTTGGGCTAACTCAGTAATATTTGTGTTTACTTGTTTAAGAGCTGACTTTGTAATTGTTTTGGAATTGACTTAGATTGATATATAAATAATGTTTTATGTCATATCCAATAATGAAAAAGAGAGAAAGGTAGAGATAAGTGAATTACAAAGGGCTACAATAGTATAAGAAGTAGAAAAGATCTATCCATCACAGAAGGTGATCAATACATGAGAGAATCTCAATCAGCAAGTACAGTTGCAAGTAAGAGATCTACTATTTCATCCTAACAGGTGAATCAGCTTGAAATCCTTTAACCAAGTAGACTTAACAGTCTTTGTAAAAATCTCTTGACCGAGTGCATACTTGATTTTATGTTTGTAAAACCTCTGACAAGGTGGACCTAGCAGTCCTTATTGCTCCTAACAGGGTAGATCATCAGAAGTGATCATTGTAAGCCTTAACCGGAAAACTTTATACTGCAGTATTGAAGTTTTGTGGGTATCATCCCCACCCCAGTTTTACTTTCTACTTGGAAGGTTTCTGGGTCACCAAATCTCTGTGTTCTAAGTGTTATTAATGTTTTATTCTTTTTGTTACTCATGGATGCAGTCAGATTATCAATCTAATATTATTAAGATCTGAATCTGTTAAAAAAATTTGAAGTTACTGATTCACCCCTCCCCTCTTAGTAACCTAGATAGTCTTGAATATTTCCAACAGCTGAGAGATGCTGGAATTATCAAGCCCATTAGCCATTGTTCGTGGGTTTCAAATCTTGTCCCTGTTAGAAAGAAAAATGGTGACATCAGACTTTGTATGGACTTCAGGAATTTGAACATCAGCTCATTAAAGGATAACTATTGTCTACCCAAGATGGAAGCTATGTTGCAGAGAGTGACCAGATTAGAATTGGTGTCTATGATGGATGGTTTCTCTGGTTATAATCAAGTAATTGTCAAAGAATCAGAATAGTTTAAGATAGCTTTTACAACACCTTGGGGGACATATGTTTATGTGAGAATGCCTTTTAGTCTCACAAATGTTGGTGCTACTTTTTAAAGGGCAATGGATGTTGCCTTTTCAAATTTTATTGATGTTTTCCTTGTCATTTATCAAGATTATTTAACTACCTATTCCAAGAAGGAAGAAGACCATTGTACTCATTTAGAGAAAATATTTGTGAGGGCCTTGATATATGGCATTTGATTAAACCCAAAGAAATGTGCATTTGGTGTCACTGAGGGTAAGTTGCTTGGCCATTTGGTTGGCAAGCAAGGAGTTAGGATTGATCTTGAGAGGGTGGCAGCCATTGATAAGGTTCAGAGGCCAAAGAATATTAAAGGAATTCAGTCCTTCTTTGGTTAGGTAAACTTCTTGAGAAGATTTGTAACAAACTTTGCTGAGGTCACTAGACCTATATCCAAGATGTTGAAGAAGGGATCTGCTATTACCTGGGAAGGTGAGCCTGATGAAGCTTTCAAGAATATCAAGCAAGCTATTAAGGATGCACATGTGCTTAAGGCACCTAATTATAATATCCCAATGCATATCTTCTCTTTTGCATCTTTTCACACTATTGCTGCAGTGTTGTTGTAGAAAAATAAGGATGGTTTTGAGCAGCCTATTGCATTCTTCAGTAAATCTTTGCAGGCTGTTGAATTGAAGTATGACATCAATGAAAAACAAGCCTATGTATTGGTCAAGGAAGTCAAGGCTTTTAGATGTTATCTGATGGGAGCAATTGTGATTACCTTTGTGCCAAGTGCAGCAGTCAAGGATATTTTCTCACAGCAAGAGGTGTCTAGGAGAAGATGCAAATGGATCAATAGGATCCAAGAATTCAACATTGATATCCAAATTACTAAATTGGTTAGAGGATGAGGATTGGCGAAATTGACGTCTCAATCCAATCTTAATGCAAATCAAATAAATCAAGCTGAAATTGATTATACATGTGACATGGATGATTGTATCTGGTATCAAGATATCATCTATTACTTGAGAAATATGAAATGTCCAACAGGAATGAATGATAATCAGAAGAGGACATTAAAATTACAAGCCATCAAGTATGTAATTGTGAAATGTAAATTGTATAGAAAGAATTTAGATTGCATACTTTTGAAGTGTGTGGAAGAGGATCAGGCTGACAAGTTGTTAAAGGAAATGCATGAGGGAGTTTGTGGTGGGCATTACATGGGTAAAACATCTACTCATAAAATCTTGAGAGCAGGATTCTGGTGGCCCACAATCTTCAAGGATGTAGAATAGTTGGTAAGGAGGTGTGATGCTTGTCAAAGGTTCTCTGGTAAGCTTAAATTTTCAGACAATGTGTCTTTGAGGCCAGTTGAAGTACAATCTCATTTCCAAAAATGGGGAATTGATTTCATTGGGGAGATACCAAACAAGTCAAGTGGAGGACACTCTTGGATCTTATTTGCCACTAATTACTTTACAAAGTGGGTAGAGGCTATACCTACAAGAAATGTAACTAGTAGGGTGGTAATTGATTTTTTGTTGAATAATATTGTTACAAGGTTTGGTTTCCCTGAGAGGATTCTTCGTGATAATACAATGTGCTTTAGGTCTACTAAATATAAGGACTTTTGCAAAGGTTTAGGAATTCAGATTTCTTATTCCTCACCTTATCATCCACAAGGAAATGGTCAGGTAGAATCTACTAATAAGAGTTTGATTAAGATCCTCAGGAGGATTCTTGAAAATAATAAGAGGGCATGGAATTCAAAACTGCCATTAGCTCTATGGGCTGATAGGGTAACTGTGAAGAGGGCAATTGGTTGTGCATCATTTGACCTAGTATATGGAATACATGCAAGAATGTCTCAGAATAATTTATTAGAAATTTACAAATTTGTTCAATTATATGATGATGACATAGATGATGAAATGCAGTTGAGAATTGAGGACCTCATAAGGTTGGATGAGACTAGAAGAGAATCAGTTGCAAGAAATGCCAAATTGCAGTTACAGGTTAATAATTTGTATGACAAAAGGACTGTTGAAAGAAGGTTTGAGCCTAATGACCTAGTGTTAATTTGGAATTCTAGATTGGAGGATAAAGGAAAACATGGTAAATTTGATCCCATATGGCTAGGGCCATATCAAATTCATGAAAAATGGGGCCAGGATTCATACATTGTGAAAGAGTTAAATGGTAATATTCAGGAATTGCTAGTTCATGGATAATTCTTGAAGAGATACTTCAATTGAAGGTATTTTGTTTTCCATGAACAGTAGTTAGGTCTATACATTCTATAAATTTTGTAAAGTTGCTTTCCCTATCCTGTTTTGTCCTGGTCTATTGGGTTTTGGTCCTGTTGCTCTTTGTTGTTAGTGTTCTAGTGGGATGGTCTTCTTTAACCAGTGATTCTAAGTCCTTGCTATGCCTGCAGGAGGCATACATCTCTAGACAGAGCCACTATTATCACTCAGAAAAAAATTTCATGGCTTCTGGTCTTTTCCTTTGGTCTCTGTAGTATTTTTCATGCCTCTGGCCTCAAGCCCTAGTTCAAAAATTCAAAAAACTAGTCGTTGGGTGGAAAAATTTCAAAAATGCCCTAGCCCTGTTCTTTTTCATTGTTACCTTTTTGGTGACTTGAATCCTTAAATCTGCATGTGTTATTTAAAGTGACCTTTTATATTGTTTGGCGGTTAGGTTTTTATGTCTGGCAGGGTCCCCTTTAATTTTTCCTAATGTTCTGCCGCCTAGTGCTTTAATACTTCCTAGGTCCCTGCACTAAATTTTTCCTATAGTTTCGGCCTTTAATATTCTCCTAGGCCCATGCCTCTCTGACACCATCTCAATCCAATGGTGGGCATAAGTTCTTATGGAGTGTGTTAGAGGCATGCGATCTTAAGATGGTTGTCGATTCTCCTATGTGACGTATCTTTTAAACTGAGCAGGTCGACTACCATGTTGGCACAGTTGGCAGTTTCTTATTGGTCGATCAAATGTTGAGTGGGATCCTATCAGTGGGGCCTATAGAGAAGGCTTTTAAATCTACGATCAGTGCATGATCTCAAAGAATATTCCTACCCCATGAGATCATGTGCCATCTATTGATTTTGAATCTGACTTGGATGTGTCAGTGGGACCTAGTTGCTGGTGTGTCTGTCAGTGGGACTTGACATCTGTAGAAGATCTATGGTTGGCATAAGTTCTCATAGAAGTTGTCAGAGCCATGAGATCTTACGCCAGCCATCGATTCTACTTTTCTCAGACGGCTGAAGAGGGTGGGTCCTCTGACAGGTGGCACTGACTTGCATTGTTCTGATTGGTCGAGAAGGAAGGTGATTTGGATTTGTCATTGGGCCTGAATCTTTCAAAGGGGCTGACAGTGTGGCAAGATCTATGGTTGTCGCATGATCATATGGAATCTTTTCAAGCCATGCGATCATGCGATGACCATTCGATTAAAGGCTTATACTTTTTGGGTCCTGTCTGCGACATGGGGCTAACATGCATGATTCTTATTGGCTATGGTGTGATGACAAGTGGCATAAAGTGGGCCCAGGTTGGGGTCTACTGTCTAGCAGTCTGGATAAAAATATTTAGTGGCCCGACAATTTTCAAAGGCTTCGCTCGTTCATGAAGAAGAATGGCAGTGCTCCAAGTTGACTGGCGATTTAGCGAACAAGTGTTCATGTAACCACTAAACTAAATGGTGGAGAGTTAAATTATTTCATAAACTGGAAAAGGTCTTCGGTCGCCAGTTCGCTAAATGTGGCTGGGGTCTTTTTTAAGAGATAAATCATAAAGCCTGCGAAAAGGAAAGATCTGACGGTCAAGACTTAAATTTGACCTAAATTCAAATGTGGACCCCCGATATGCTGCTAGCACCATGGAAATGACCATTGTATTTCAAATTCAATTTTGCAGAGGATTTCCAGCGACAGGAAGTACCAAAATTTATGGTTTTAGCATCTATTTTCGATTGGTTTGGTGGCACTGGTTGTTGTTGACTTATCCAAGGGTCTCTATGGTCAGTGGCATGATTTTTTTGTACTAGGAGAAGTGTGGTTTTGTGCTTGAGGTGTGTTTATAGGTGGCCGATTTGACTGGTTTTCATGGCAATTCCTTGGTGTTTTGTATTGTTCTCGCAAATTTTGATGATGGCAGATCTTTCTGAGATTCATTTTCTCTGAGTTGCCTATGTTTCTTCCCCTGCAATAACTTTTGTTGTGTTTTCATTGATTGGGTAGTTAAAACCCTAACCCTAGTCATCCGAAGCTTGATGCATCCTCTTTAAGGATTCCAAGGTGACTAGGGGTATAAGTAGTTAGTTTTTTGATAGAGTAAGGGTTCGGTCCTGAGCTTTTGTTCTAAATTTTGGTCAGTTCTAGTGGTTATGATTGTATGAACATTTGAGGAAAGAGGAGTTGGATTTTGGGTCTATTTCCTATCTTTGTGTTGCTCTGATTGTATATTGATCCTGAATATGTTAATGAGAATGCTATTGAGTTCCAATCTTACATTTGTGTATGTCTTCTTGTTTTGGTTTTGAGCTCATATATGTTAGTGTCACAAAGTGTATTAGCATATGGTAAATAAGGAGTATTGTGAAGTCATCTCTGAGTTCCTAACAAAGTTAGGATTAAAGTCTTCTAGGTGAGTTCAGTGAGTTTACAACCAAATAAGAATTTGATGTCCTGGTGTTTGAGGGAGAGGGGTAATAGGAAAAGCACTTATCGTAAGCCCAAGAGTGTTTGATTTAAGATCTTCAGCTGATGTATGTAATTGGGTGACTCTTTGCCCTAGGTTAAGGCACTGGTCCATCCTCTGGAGGCATTTCATTGTCATCAACCACACACACCCAAATTTAAATGATAATATCTTTCAGTTGGTTAGTAAAGGACATAGTTGTATATTGTTTTGAGACTCTTTTGAAGAAGTGAGTCAAGGGTACACATGCCTGAGCATTAAGGCTCAAAGTGTAGGAGGATCTCATTGTTGATCCTTATTAATTAGCCCTCTTCCTTGTAGACTTTGGATTGGTGATAGAGTCAAAGTATCATTAAAGTTATCCATCAAAGTATAAATCTAAAAGTTGAAGATCAAAGGGAATAACCAAAATGCTTAATTACATCTCAATGTACCCATTCAGGGTTAGCCATAAATTGACTCAGGACTCCCACTGCTTGGGAAATGTCTGGTCTAGTATAGACCATAGCATACATAAGACTGCCAACTACACTAGCATAAGGTACTCTACTCATGTCCTCCACCTCACTAGGAGATTTTGGACAATCATCTACAAATAACTTTGTTCCCATAGAAATAGGAACACAAAGTGGTCTACAATCTGCCATGCTGAACCTGTCCAACACAAACTTCACATACTTACTCTGACTCAACCAAAGTTTTATGTTAGACTTGTCTCTACTAATTTCCATACCCAAGATGTACCTTGCTACCCCAAGATCTTTCATCTCAAACTGTGATGACAACTAAGATTTGAAATTAGAAATCATACCCTTACCCTTCCCAAATAGCAACATATCATCAACATATAATGCAACAATAACAAGGCGATCATTTTTAACTCTAAAATAAACACAATGATCTAATTTTGATCTTACAAATCCAATTGACAACACAAAGGCATCAAACTTAAGGTACCACATCCTAGGAGATTGCTTCAAACCATATAGAGATATCTTTAATCTACAAACTAATTATTCTTTACCTTTAACAATGTAGTGCTTAGGCTGTGACATATAAATCTCTTCCTCCAAATCACTGTGAAGGAAAGCTATCTTCACATCCATCTGTTCTATCTCTAAATCATATGATGCAGCAAGAGATAATATAAATCTAATGGATGTCAACTTTGCAACAGGAGAGAATATTTCACCATAATCTATTCCCTATACCTGTGAATAGCCCTTTGCAACCAATCTAGCTTTGTACCTTTCAACACTGCCATCTGCACAGAATTTCTTCTTGAACACCCATTTACAGCCAATAGATTTTCTCCCTTTAGGAAAAGGTTCAAGGTCCCAAGTTTTTTTTTTCTCCAATGAAGCCATCTCATCATCCATAGCCTCAATCCAAGAACCTGCATCTTCCATGACCAAAGCCTCTTTCACAAATCTAGGCTCATAAGTGTTAGTAATCAAAGAAAAAGCACAACTGGAATCTAACATACAATAACCAAACCTTTCTGGTTTCTTTCTTTCTCTCGTGGATCTCCTCAAGGGCTAAGGTTGAGGTTGTTCTTCCTCTTCTTCTGAACTATCAGAGCTATTAGAACTCTCCTCATCATTAGACCCAACATGGTCCCTCTGTTCAGTCTTCTCAGGGGTAGGAGGCAGCTGAACAACATATTTTTCCTTTTCTTTTTCATCTAGTTGTAGCACAATAGGAGAAGATGTTAGCTCTCTAAAAATAACATTTCTACTATACAACACCTTACTAGTCACAGGATCCCAAAGCTTGTATCCTTTCACACCAACACTGTATCTGATGAAAATACATTTGACAGCTTTGTTTTCCAACTTAGATCTTTTCTCCTTTGGAACATGTGCATAAGCTTCACAACCAAAAACATGAAGATGTCTAATTGAAGGCTTCTTACCAGACCACACCTCCATGGGTGTCTTACCAACAAGAGCTGATGTAGGAGATCTGTTAACCAGATAGTAAGCAGTGGCCATAGCTTTGGCCCAAAACCTTTGTTCTAAACCAGCTCCACTAAGCATACTCCTAGCCTTCTCCATTAGTGTCTTGTTCATTCTCTCTGCAACTCCATTTTGTTGCGGGGTATAAGGAGTTGTCTTATGCCTCTCGATACCTCATTCTTTACAGAACTGTTCAAACTCTACTGAGCAAAACTCACCACCATTATCAGTTCTCACACACTTAATCTTCTTACTAGTCTGATTCTCTACAAGGGCTTTAAATTCCTTGAACCGACTAAAGACTTGTGTCTTACTTTTAAGGAAATGAATCCAAGTCCTACTATAATCATCTATGAAAGATACAAAAAATACAGACTTGGAGATTGAAGCAACTTTTACAGGACCAAATACATCAAAATGAATAAGATCCAAAACATCAGAAGATTTGTGAGAACTAGAGTAAAACTGAACATGATTTTGTTTACCATAGACACAGTGTTCACAGAAGTTGAACTCAAGATTGCAATCATTTAACCCCTCAACAAGGTTTTTATTCTTCAGGGTCCTGTTGGTACTCAAAATGCAGTTTTTAGGTACCATGTAAAATTCTTGATTAGTGCTCATTTTTGGCTTTGTATTGCATGCTAGTACGGGCATACTTTGCATCACATCATGAGGTCTATGTGTTCATTTCCTTTCATACAGCCCATTGAGGTATTTTGAGTCCTTAGATGGCTTTTTCAAATGGGCTTGCGTCATTTCATTCCTAGGGGGTCTCAAAATCAGAAAATTGCTAAGTGTAGAATTCACCGGGAAGGGCTACTTTGAGATTGAATATCTTGAATTTTGATAAGTGTCATGAAAATCTAGGAATGGGGGCATCTTTAGTGTGCTTAATTTGAATTATGTCTCCTATTTCAAGTTCCTATGATGAGTTTTGATAGGGCTTGTTCATCCCCTTCTGGAGGTGTTTTCTTGGATTTGCATAATACACTTGTTCATTTATTCTCGGAGGCCCTATTTGTGGAGCTGTACCTTTTGCCTGGTGATTGGAAGTGAAGTGATGGTCATGTCCCTGTATTATAAACAAGTTTTTCTTTATCCTAGTTGGTTTTTAGCTCATGACGAATCCATTGGATGAGTTTCCCAATGCGATTCATTTGCAATTTTCACTGTTTGGACAAGGTGCACTATGCGAACTTTTGTCAAAAGCCTACTTTGACAGCTTGTATCTTGCGCCCAGGTGATCCTAATATCAATCCGTTTGTGTCCCTATGATCTATGCATAAAATAATTCAATGCTCTAGGATTTTGGGTCTTGACCAATTCATTTGTTAGCTTTTCCAGGCCCATTCTATTTGCAAAAACTAAAAACTGCCTAGTTGTTCTGAATTGCAAAATCCCAGGAGCCAACTTTACCTGCTTATAACTTTTGACCAGTCAACCCTAATGTTGAAATTATTATTGCCCTACATTGTAGACATAACATACTACTTCCAGTTTCAATTGGGACTCTCTGCCAATCCACCTTCTCAGTTTTTGAAGCTGATTCCATTTGTAATTTTTAGTACTTTTCTGCATGTCCTGAGTTTATTTCTGCAAGTACCTATTTTTAGTGAGCTATATCTTTTGTCTGAAAGATGCCCAGATCGAATCAGTTGTGGATTCAGGTTGTAGAAATCTTAACATACTTGCATGCTAGTTTGTGGCTCCTTCAAGGTCCGTTTGCTATTTTTACCAGGATGGTCACAGTTGCAGTTTATTATTTTCTAATGGTGGGTTTGCAGAGCAGAATGAAAGTGCCAACTTTGAAGGTTAATATCTTTCGGCTGGGTTACAGTCAAGAGATGTCATTTTGTAGTATGAATGAATGTGTGTCAAAGTCCATGCATGTTCAGTGGCAGGGTCGGGTCAAGTGATTATGTCAGTTTTCTAAGCCAGTTCCAAGGGCCATTTGCCATCAATGAGGTCATTTTGGAGAAGTATCAAAAGTGTTTATAAGCGCTGCCAGGTCGAATGTCCTATGATTTGGGTGCATAGTAGACTATATTTCAGTAAATTGAGGAATCTGAAGCATCTAGATTTTGTTATGTAAGTGACATTGGAGCTCTATGCTTGGCACACTTGCATCTGGAGCTACCTCCCATTAGCGGGAAGATGGATTGCAGGAAAGTGTTTAGAATTTTGTTTTCTCATCTTCAGTTAAGAATAAGTGATCATGTTATAGAGACCTTTTCAAAGATGTGTGATCTTGATTTTACACAAGCTGCAATCTGCAACGAATATGTACACAGGATTTATTTCAGCCATTTTGGTCAACCATAGTGCATTTTCTAGTTTTCCTTTCATGGCGGTGAATGTAAGCAGTGAAGTAAAGCATCTCCAGAAACAAGGTTTTCTAAATGTCATTGTTGCATGATGTATAATAATGAATCAGGAATGTCATAATGGGGTTTGGATATGTATTGCAAAGTTCCAAGCAAATGGGCACGTCAATGGTGAATTACTTGTCAAAGAATGCCTCAGGGTGCTGTGATGTCTGCAACAATTGAAAGGTGGAGTTTATTAGATAAGATTGAGAAGCTTTCAAGCTACAATCCTTAAATTTTTCCACATGTTCCCAACCCGTGACGTTCATGGAAGTACACACAGGCCATTTGGTGGGCATGTCTTGCCATCATCCATGATTTGGGTCGTTAAAGACATTGATTTAAGACACCATTTGGGGGAGTTAACTAAAAATAAGAAAGGACTCCAAAGTCATTGATTATGATAGTAAAAAATAACTTAAACTATGATCTCTAGTAATGTACATTAGTCAGCAAAGAAATAATTATGAAGGCGGCGTTGTTGACTAAAGCCAATGAATTACATATATATTGTTTGCCATAAACAAAATAGTGTTTATCTCCCAACAGTGTGTTAGTAATTCTTTACCAAAGGGTGAAGATGCTAGTCAGTTGGTCAACACATAATCAAATGAATGAAGGCCAGCTCACACCAAAAGCAAGGGGCATAATAATGGAGATGGATTTATGCTTGTAGTCTACTACCTACGCATACAATGGAGGCACTCACAAGTGAATGAGGAAGTCTATATGTTAGGGTGAGGGCACGCACATGCAGTCAGCTCCAGCAAGAATGGTGTTGAGTCCAGCACTTTAATATGGAGCTTCAGGCCAATTATATTGGAAGTGCTACTTGCTAACGGTGCCCATGTAATAATAAGTGAAAGTGCCAATCAAATAGATGGGAGTTGCTACTGTGTGCCCATGTGAATGATGAGTTAGCAGCCCACGCATAAAGGAGAAGACTCACTCAAAATAATGGAGGATGCCCTACGTTGAGAGGTAAGGAGTTAGTCTTATACAAGTGGGTGAAAGCTCATGATAGGTAATAAATGGGGAGTGTTTATTAATTCAAAATGAGGAATGGTAGTCAAAAAATGAGCAAAGGAGGGCTACGTATATAATTGGACTACTTTTTATTTGTAGACCAAACTAGCATTGCCTTGCACAATGAACTAAGGCTTTTGCAACACACAAACACAATGAAATATGTGCAAGAGTATAACTAGGATGCCTTGCATGTTAAGTTAGAGGACTATGCAAGGAAAATAGTCATCATTCCACAAAAAATAGGGCTAGCCATTAACAAAGTGAGTGCTGGCATTGTTTTGAAATTGCCAAATTAAGGCTCAAACATGAAATTGAAGGGGTTGTGATTCAAACGAAGACACAAAAGCCTGCGCAATGGAGGACTGTAGGGGATGAATATGAAAGCTAAATCATGTGGAATGCCCCATGCAAACCATAGAAGATCCTTGCACAATGTAAAAGAGGCCAGCGCATTAAATAGAAGGAGCTCCACGCAGATTGAAAGGGCTCTCACCCAATAAATGGATTGCCAGTCTACATAAGGGGGAGGCACATTGAATGTAATACCTTGCAGACAATGAATGATCTTGCGCAAGTATAATAGGGAAAGTTGGCATGTTTGGGAGCCTTGCGTAAGGTGTATGCACAACGAAGGCTGCCAAGTCTAATGGGGGCTCTACGCAAATGTGGTTGCCAATGGAGTGAGATACTTTGAAAACTTAATGTCGTGTGTGATGATAAATGGAGGAGGGCACTACAAACATAATGCAAATAGCCAGCATTAGTGCTTGGCAATGTAAGAATAGTTAAGTGTGGAGGAGCCAGTGTGAGTATGTGTCTAGGTGCACTCTCTGTTCAAAATACATTGTATAGATATATCCCACATGTGCTCTATTTGGGATCTTAGAGGTGTTTTTATACTCCCACACTCTAATATAATTTAAATAAGAAGCGTTGCTTCTCTTGGCGGGCCCTGGGCTATTGGAAGTCTTAGTGCGCAGTGGACCCACCCCTAGTTTTGGCGTAGAATGTGAACGAAGCTTTAAAACCTTAAAACTATATATCCCACATTCATGTGAAAACTGATATTTCAAATGTTTAAAAGAAAATCCACAAACATATAAAGTAAATGAAGCAGTGGAGGCTATGCACATGATCCTCAGTGTTCGTGCCTTGGTTTCTGTGCTGACGGGCCCAAGGAAAAGTTAATTTTGTAGAGATGCAATGGTGAGATGAGCTAGACTGAAGGACACATGGTGCATGCTCGCGAATTCACAGATGAAAACTAGCGGTTGGAAAAATATTTGGAGATTGTGAGAATGTCATGTTCACCAGTTTGCTAGGTTGTGACGGTTAAGGTCAAATGATTTGGAGAACTGGAGAACATGTAGCCGCCCAGTCGTCGAATACCCTGGCAGTTAGTGGAAAGATTTGGAGAATTGGAGGTAGCTCTTAGTCATTGGCTCTCCTAATCCCAATGGTTAAGTCCATGACATTTAGAGAATTGGAGAATGGGCTTAGTCACCCATTCTCCAAATATTAACCCTGGTCAAAGATTAATTCCGAGAATTGGAGAATGGTACATTTGCTGAATTGCTAGGTTTGACCGCAGTTAAGGATTGTATCTGCAGATTCAGAGATTGCATCCATTCATCAATTCTCCAAGTCAAGTGTAACCTGAGGTCAAGTATGTGCACCCAGTCAGATGGTGACATGTGGCAGAATTTGGTAGTTCCTGTGGCAAAGTCCAGACAAATGTGAAAATATTATATAAAATTCCAGACTTATAACAGAATTCAGAAAATGGTATAGTTGAAACTATTGGTAAACTCCAAAATTTAGATGATCAAACCTATGCATGGAAAATTGTCCTGAGAGTTCATTTTTTGCCATAAGATATAAGTGTTATATGTTTCTGAAAAGGTCTCGGAATGAGGATTCTAATGGTGATGAGTATTTTTAGTTTCAGGGCAGTTAATGAGAGCAGTTTAGGTTTGAAATCTGGGGGTTAGAATTAGAATCAGATCAAAATTAAACATGATTGTAGATATGGATGAGTTTGGAGGAGCAATTGCAAATATTTTTGAGGACTGACAGGTGTCAGTGACTAAGATGGATTTTCTTCCATTTGCTATATCTGGGATTTCCTCTCATTGTAAGAGGGTGGTTGAAATTTGAACTGTACAGAGAGGATTGACTCCATTGTTGCAATTCTTGGAAGGTTTTTTAGATTTTGAATGTACTAATACTTTGATTTCTACTAAATACAATAGAATTCCCTTGCATGATTTTGATTGTCTTCCTGTTTTAATTCTGAAGCTTTTGTGTTTTGAATTTGTAAGGCAATTCTAGGACACCATTTATAAGGTATTTGAGATTTTAGTCTTTAGTTCCTTTCAAGGAAAGGAGTAAATCTTTAGGTTAATTTCTGAAAGCTCAGGATCATTACAAGAATTTGATGATTAAACATGTTTAAGAAAGAGTGACTTGTTAAGAAATTCATTTGGATTCTATTTGTGTCTCATTTAGAAGATTTTTGTAGATGTATGTTTCACTGTTTGAGTCTTTGCCCTAGGATAAGGCATTGGTCTATCCTCGATTTGCAGGGATTTCATCATCAATCAAACTTAAATAACAATTTACTTTTCATGCATGTTTGAAAGGACTGAGAAGATAATGTTTGTATCAAGGTATAAACTAATGTTATGATCCTTTGAAGAAGTGAATGAAATAGGTACACCCGCCTGTAGTCTAGAGCTCAAAGTGAAGAAAGAGTTTCTCCTTGTTAATTAGTCTTTTCTCATGTGAGTTGGGAGTCTAGGAATGAGAGAGTTCTATCTAAGCACTCAGGGCTGTGCATTAAGACTCATGTAAGAAAATGCACTAACAGGTCCTAACACCCTTCTCACCAATGTGGCCAAATCTCATATGCCACAACATCATCTTTTCTGCAGGAAGCTTGCCTTCCAAATTGTTTGCACCCTTAGGTACACTTACTACACTGCCATAAGAACCCATTGCCAAAGTCTTCTTTACTACTTGATCAGATGGTGGGGATGAAGTGATAGCCACTCTCTTCTTTAAAATAGAAGAACTATTGCACTGAGAAATGCATGCTTCAAGCTGAAACAAAGTACCTCTCCTAGTACCTCTAGGGAAAATCATAGAACCTCTCATCATCTTGCATCCATCTTTCAAAAAGACAACTTGCACACCTACATCATTCAACATACTTGCAGATAATAGGTTTCGCGCCAAACCCAGAATGTGCATAACTCCATTGATTCCCTTTACTCATCCATCAGGAAATTTGATAGTGACCCTCATGCGTCCAACTATCTTTAGGTGAGAATCATCACCCAAGTACACCTTTCCACCATCAAACTCTTCATATTTTCAGAACCAGTTTCGATGAGAGGTCATGTGAAAAGAAGCACCCAAGTCTACCAACCACACATCATCAGATGCATGGGCTGCCAAAGCTGCAATAAAAGCATCTCCATCTTCTTGAGATTTTTCAAAAGCTGAATCTGAGCCTTTCTTCTTCTTCTTCAATTCTTTGCAGTCCCTCCGGAAGTGGCCAAATTTATCACAGTTCCAACATTTCACCTTGGACTTTCTAGGAGTCTTAGAACTCCCATGGGATTTGGATCTACCCTTCTTTTATTTGTTGTCATTCTACTTTCCTCTATCATTGGATCTCCCGCAAATAGCAAGGGCTTCCTTAAATGAATCCAAAGTCTTTCTTCACATCTCCTCAGATAGCAGCAAAGACACCACATCATCTATACGAAAAGTGACTATAGTACTTTCGAGAGCCATCACAAGATGGTCCCATGAATCTAGCAAGGAACAAAGTAGGGTCATACAATGATCCTCCTCGATCTTGGCACCGGATGATGCCAATTGTGCAACCAATAAATTGAATGCATTGAGATGATCAGTTACTGATCCACCTTCCTCCATTCTTAAAGAATACAACTTCTTTCTCAGGAACAACTTATTCACCAAAGATTTGGCCTGATACATAGACCCAAGTCGTTGCCACAAAGAATTTGTAGTAGTCTCATCAAGAACATTCAGAAGAATGACATCTACTAGATAGAGTCTGATGAGACCCTTAGCCTTCCAATCCTTGATCTCCCAATCCGCTTGTGATATCATTGCAGGTTTCACATCAAGTGAAGTAGCTTCCCATAGATCGTGGTCTTCAAGCATGTCTTTCATCTTGAGTTTCCACAACTCAAAATTAGTGCAATTAAATTTCTCCACCTCCATTCTACTATATGAGGAACTTTCCATTTCAATCTGCAAATAAGATTCAGAATGCTCTGCACAAAACTCCCACTCAACATGAGATTAGCTATAAAAACCCTAGCCAACAACAAGGATCAAAATTTGATCAGGCTCTGACACCACTTGTAAGGAAACTCAGGTGCGAAAACAACTTCCTACACTAATCTCTAAAGGAAAGTATTGTGCAAATTCTTTTTAAATCCTTACAATTTCAGATTCGTTAACTACTTTAACAAAGATATTGCAGCCATATACCATGCATATAGAAAATAGATAGAGAAGATTGAAACACATAAGCACAAAGATATGCCGGTGGGGAAAAATCTTTCGGTAAAACAACCCCACCCCTCCAAAACCTGGACAATTTATTATCTTCAACACAAAGACTACAACACACTTGCAATGCAAGTTCTTTCAGGAGATGAGAGACTAGTAAAACTTATATCTCTCCCATAGAAGCAGCATCATATATATATAGACTCCTTAGGACCCAACAAATACCCAAAAAATGATTTTGAAGTCCAACCACCAAGACCCATACACAAAGCCACATGTACACAGCTGTTATATGCAATCCCAAGAATAAGCATCCATCCCTAGAATAGACTATGATAGCTTGTCATAGAATCTGCCAAAAATAATGGTCACAAGAGAAGTGTAAGAGAATCTATCATACCAACCTATTTTTGGCATATTCCCTTACACACACCAACCACTTCTTCTTGGGTGCCCAAATAGGCCCAAGTCATAAGATGCTCTTACACCTATCATTGCACATTCCTTAAACAGTTCTTACATGTCATAGGGATTTGTCATGACTGTTTTAGTCATGATCTCCTTACACACAAGATGTAGACACATCAAGTGGAGTGACACATCAACATGCCAACTAGACATGTACACTCACACATAATTTCATTATTTGCAAAAAATACATTTACAAAACAAATAATAAGAATAGGAATTATCCAAGCTTAAGACACATTATTTCTAACAATTTGAATGCTCAAGTGTGTCTTAAGAGGTCCTAGGAACCCTTCGAACACACTTGATGGTTCGAATGTGTCAAAAGAAATCATGGCAACTCCCTAGGGGTCCTAGTACACCTTATCATGCGTTAGGAACTCTAGGGAGTCCCCATGACCCCTCTTTACACATTTGAACACTCAAGTGTGTCTTAAGGGGTCTTAGGACCCCTTCAGACACACTTGAACATTCGAATGTGTCAAAAGGGGTCATGGGGACTCCCCAAGGGTCCTAACGTGTGATAAGGCATACTAGGACCCATAGGAAGTCCCCATGACCCGTTTTGACACATTTGAAAGCTCAAGTGTGTCTTAAGGGGTCTTAAGGGGTCTTAGGACCCCTTAAGACACACTTGTGCTTTCAAATGTGTCAAAAGGGGTCATGGGGACTCCCTAGGGGTCCTAGTATGCCTTATCACATGTTAGGATCCCTACAGAGTCCCCATGACCCCTTTTGACATATTTGAATGCTCAAGTGTGTCTTAAGGGGTCTTAGGACCCTTTCGGACACACTTGAGTGTCCAAATATGTCAAAAGGGGTCATGGGGACTCCCTAGGGGTCCTAGTATGCCTTGTCAAGCGTTAGGGCCCCTAGGGAGTCCCCATGACCCCTTTTGACACTTTTGAATGCTCAAGTGTGTCTTAAGGGGTCTTTGGACACCTTCGAACACACATGAGCATTCAACTATGTCAAAAGGGGTCATTGGTACTCCCTACAGGTCCTAGTATGCCTTATCATGAGTTAGGAACCCTTGGGAGTCGCCATGACCCCCTTTGACACATTTTAATACTCAAGTGTTTCCCAAGGGGTCCTAAGACCCCTTCGGACACACTTGAGCATAAAATATGTCAAAAGGGGTCATGGGGAACCCTAGGGGTCCTAGTATGCCTTTTCATGTGTGAGGACCCCTAGCATGTCCCCATGACCCATTTTGACACATTTCAATGCTCAAGTGTGTCTTAAGGGGTCTTAGGACCCCTTCGAACACACTTGATCATTCGAATGTGTCAACAGGGGTCATGGGGACTCCCTAGGGGTCCTAGAATGCCTTATTACAGATTAGCACCCCTAGGGAGTCCCCATGACCCCTTTTGACACATTTGAATACTCAAGTGTGTCTGAAGGGATCTTAGGACACCTACGGACACAATTGAGTATTTGAATGTGCCAAAAGGGGTCATGGGGACTCCCTAGGGCTCCTAGTACACCTAATCATGCATTAGGACCCCTAGGGAGTCCCCATTACCCCTTTTGACACATTGGAATTCTCAAGTGTCTCTTAAGGGGTCTTAGCACCCCCTCAGACATACTTGAGCATTTGAATGTGTCAAAATAGGTCATGGGAACTCCCTAAGGTTCCTAGTATGCCTTATGACATGTTAGGACCCCTAGGGAGTTCCCATGACCTATTTTGGCACATTTGAATGCTCAGGTTGGTCATAATTGGTCTTAGGACCCTTTCAGACACACTTGAGCATTCGAATGTGTCAAAAGGGGTCATGTTGACTCCCTTGCGGTCCTAGTACGCCATATCACATGTGAGGACCCCTAGGGATTCCCCATGACCTCTTTTCACACATTTGAATGCTCAAGTGTGTCTCAAGGGGTCTTAGGACCCCTTCGGACACACTTGAGCATTCAAAAGTGTCAAAAGGAGTCATGGGGACTCCCTAAGAGACCTAGGACACCTTATCACATGTTAGGACACCTAGGGAGTCCCCATGACCCCTTTTGACACATTTGAATTGTCAAGTGTGTCTTAAGGGCTCTTAGGACACCTTCAAACACACTTGAGCATTCCAATGTGTGAAATGGGGTCATGGGGACTCCCTAGGGGTCCTAGTACACCTTATCACATGTTAGGACCCCTAAGGAGTTCCCATGACAACTTTTGACAAATTTCAATGCTCAAGTGTGTCTTAAGGGGTCTTAGGATCCCTTCAGACACACTTGAGCATTTAAATGTGTCAAAAGGGGTCATGGTGACTCCCTAGGGGTCCTTGTATGCCTTATCATGTGTTAGGAACCCTAGGGGGTACCCATGATTCTTTTTGACAAATTTGACCACTCAAGTGTGTCTTCAGGGGTCCTAGGACCCCTTCAAACATAGTTGAGTATTCAAATGTGTCAAAAGGGGTCCTGCGGGCTCCCTAGGGGTCCTAGTAAGCCTTATCATGTGTTAGGACCCTGAGGGAGTCTCGATGACCCCTTTCGACACATTTGAATGCTCAAGTGTGTCTTAAGGGGGCTTAGGACCCCCTCGGACACACTTAAGTGTTTAAATGTGTCAAAAGGGGTCATGGGGACTCCCTAGGGGTCCTAGTACGCCTTGTTACATGTTAGGATGCCTAGGGAGTCCCCATGACCCCTTTTGACACTTTTGAATTCCCAAGTATGTTTTAAGGGGTCTCTGGACCCATTTGAACCCACATGAGCATTTGAATGTTTCAAAAGGGGTCATGGGAACTTCCTATGGGTCCTAGTATGCCTTATCACTTGCTACAACCCATAGTGAGTCCCCATGACCCCTTTTGACACATTTGAATGCTCAACTGTGTCTCAAGGGGTCTTAGGACCCCTTCAGACACAATTGAGTGTTCGACTATGTCAAAAGGGGTCATGGGGACTCCCTAGGGGTCCTAGTATGCCTTTCCATGCGTTAGGAACCCTAGAGTGTCCCCTTGGCCCCTTTTGACACATTGGAATGCTCAAGTGTGTCTTAAGGGGTCTTAGGACACCTTCGGACACACTTGAGCTTTCAAATGTGTCAAAAGGGGTCATGGGGACTCCCTAGGGGTCCTAGTAGGCCTTATCACATGCTAGGACCCCTAGGGAGTCCCCATGATCGCTTTTGACACATTGGAATGCTCAAGTGCATCTTAAGGGGTCTTAGGAGCCCTTCAAACACACTTGAGCATTTGAATGTCTCAAAAGGGGTCATGGGGACTCCCTAGGGGTCCTAGGATGCTTTATCACACATTAGGACCTCTAGCAAATCCCCATGACTCCTTTTGACACATTTCAACACTCAAGTGTGTCTTAAGTGGTCTTAGCACCCCTTCCAACTCACCTGAGCATTCAAATGCATCAAAAGGGGTCATGGGGAGTCCCTAGGGGTGCTAGTATGCCTCATCATGCGTTAGGACCCCTAGAGAGTTCCCATGACCCCTTTTGACACATTTTAACACTCAAGTGTATCTGAAGCAGTCATGAAAACTCCCTATGTGTCCTAGTACACCTTGTCATGACTTAGGATAGAGAGGAAGTTTCCATGACCCCTTTTGACACATTTCAATGCTCAAGTATGTCTTAAGGGGTCTTAGGACCCCTTCAAACACACTTGAGTGTTCGAATGTGTCAAAAGGGATCATGGGGAGTCACTAGGGGTCCTAGTATGTCTTGTCACACATTAGGACCCCTAAGGACTCCCCATGACCCCTTTTGACACATTTGAATTCTCAAGGGTGTCTTAAGGGGTCTTAGGACCCCTCCAGACACACTTGGGCATTTGAATGTGTCAAAAGGGGTCATGGGTACTCCCTAGGGGTCCTAGTACACCTTATCACACATTAGAAACCCTAGGGAGTCCCCATGACTCCTTTTGACACACACAAATGCTCAATTATGTCTTAAGGGGTCTTAGGACCCCTTCGGACACACTTGAGAGTTTGAATGTGTGAAAAGGGGTCATGGGGACTCCCTAGGGGTCTTGATACACCTTATCACATGTGAAGACCCCTAGGGAATCCCCATGACCTGTTTTGATACATTTGAATGCTCAAGTGTGTCTTAAGGGGTCTTAGAACACTTTCGGACACACTTGAGTGTTTGAATGTGTCAAAAGTGGTCATGAGGACTCCTTAGGGGTCCTTATATGCCTTGTCATGCATTAGGACCCCTAGAGAGTCCCCATGAACCCTTTTGACATAGTTGAATGCTCAAGTGTGTCTTAAGGGGTCTTAGGACCCCTTCAAACACACTTGAGCATCCTAATGTGTCAAAAGGGGTCATGGGGACTCCGTATGGGTCCTACTATGCCTTATCAAATGTTAGGACCCCTAGGGAGTCACCATGAACCCTTTTGACACATTTGAACACTAAAGTTTGTCTTAAGGGCTCTTAGACCCCCTTTGGACACACTTGAGTGCTCAAATGTATCAAAAGGGGTCATGGGGACACCCTAAGGGTCCTAGTACACCTTATCATGTGTTATGACCCCTAGGGAGTCCCCATGCACCTTTTTGAAACATTGGCATGCTCAAGTATGTCTTAAGGTGTCTAAGGACACCTTTAGACACACTTGAGTGTCAGAATGTGTCAAAATGGGTCATGGAGACTCCCTGGGGGTCTTAGTACACTTTATCACATGTTAGGACCTCTAGGGAGTCCCCATGACCCCTTTTGAAAGATTTGAATGTTAAACTATGTCGTAAGAGGTCTTAGGACCCCTTCGGACACACTTGAGCATTCAAATGTGTCAAAAGGGGTCATGGGTACTCCCTAGGGGTCCTAGTATGCCCTATCATGTGTTAGGAACCCTAAGGAGTCCCCATGATGCCTTTTGACACATTTGAATGCTCAAGTGTGTCTTAAAGGGTCTTAGGATCCCTTCGGACACACTTGAGCATTCGAATGTGTCAAAAGAGGTCATGGGGGCTCCCTAGCTTTCCTAGTACACCTTATCACGAGTAAGGACCCCTATGGAGTCCCAATGACCCCTTTTGACACATTTGAATGGTCAAGTGTGTCTTAAGGGGTCTTTGGACACCTTTAGACACACTTGAGCATTCAAATGTGTGAAAAAGGGTCATGGAGACTCTCTAGTGATCCTAGTTTGCCTTATCGCATTTGAATGTGTCAAAAGTGATCATGGGGACTCCCTAGGGGTCCTAGTACAACTTATCATGCGTTAGGACCCCTAGAGAGTCCCCATGATGCTTTTTGACACATTTGAATGCTCACGTGTCATGGCAACTCCCTAGGGGTCATATTATGCCATATCATGCATTAGGACCCCTAGGGAGTCCCCGTGACACCTTCTCACCAATTTTAATGCTAAAGTGTGTCTTAAGGTGTCTTAGGACCCCTTCGGACACACTAGAGCATTCGAATGTGTCAAAATAGGTCATGGGGACTCCCTAGGGGTCCTAGTATGCCTTAGCATGCGTTAGGACCCCTATAGAGTGCCCATGACCCCTTTTGACATATTTGAATGCTCAAGTGTGTCATAAGGGGTCTTAGGAACCCTTCAGACACACTTGAGTCTTCAAATGTGTCAAAAGGGGTCATAGGGACTCCCTACAGGTCCTAGTATGCCTTATCATAGGTTAGGACCCCTAGGGAGTCCCCATGACCCCTTTTGACACATTTGAATGATCAAGTGTATCTTAAGGGGTCTTACGACCCCTTCGTACACACTTGAGCATTCAAATGTGTCAACAGGGGTCATGTGGACTCCCTAGTTGTCCTAGTACACCTTATCACACATTAGGACCCCTAGGGAGTCCCCATGACCCCTTTTGACACATTTGAAAGCTCAAGTGTGTCTTAAGGGGTCTTAGGACACGTTCAGACATAGTTGAGGACTTGAATGTGTCAAAAGTGGTCATGGGGACTCCCTAGGGATCCTAGTATGCCTTATCATGCGTTAGGACACCTAAGAAGTTCTCATTACCCCTTTTAACACATTTTTACACTCAAGTATGTCTTAAGCGGTCCTAGGACCCCTTCGGTCACACTTGTGCATTCAAATGTGTCAAAACGGGTCATGGGGACACCCTAGGGGTCCTAGTACACTTTATCATGTGTTAGGACTCTTAGGGAGTACCCATCATCCCTTTTGACACATTTCAATGCTCAAGTGTGTCTGAAAGGGTCTTAGGACCCCTTCGGACATATTTGAGTGTTGAAATGTGTTAAAAAGGGTCATGGGGACACCCTAGGGGTCCTATATGCCTTATCACATTGAACGACCCATAGGGACTCCCCATGACCCCTTTTGACAAATTTGAATGCTCAAGTGTGTTTGAAGGGGTCTTACGACCCCTCTAGACACACTTGAGTATTCCAATGTGTCAAAAGGGGTCATCGGGGCTCCCTAGGGGTCCTCATATGTCTTATTATGTGTTAGGACCCCTAGGGAGTCCCCATGATCCCTTTTGACACATTTGAATGCTCACAGGTGTCTTAAAGGGTCGTAGGACCCCTTCGGATACACATGAGTGTTCGAATGTGTCAAAATGGGTCATCGAGACTACCTAGGGTTCCTATTACACCTAATCATGTGTTATGACCCCTAGGGAGTCCCCATGATCCATTTTGACATATTTGAACACTCAAGTGTGTCTTAAGCAGTCTTAGGACCCCTTCGGACACACTTGAGCATTTGAATGTGTGAAAAGGCATCATGGGGACTCCCTAGGGGTCTTATTATGCCTTATCACATGTTAGGACCCCTTGGGAGTCCCCATGACACATTTTCACATATTTGAACACTCAAGTGTGTCTTTAGGGGTCTTAGGACCCATTCAGACACACTTGAGTGTTCGAATGTGTCAAAAGGGGTCATGGGGACTCCCTAGGGGTCCTAGTACACCTTATCAAGTGTTACAACACCTAGGGAGTCCCCATGACACCTCTTCACACATTGGAATGCTCAAGTGTGTCTTAAGGGGTCTTAGGACCCCTTTAGACACACTTGAGCATTCGAATGTATCAAAAGGGGTCATGGGGACTCCCTAGGGGTCCTAGTATTCTTTTTCAAACATTAGCACCCCTAGGGAATCCGCATGACCCCTTTTGACACATTTGAACACTTAAGTGTGTCTTAAGGGGTCTTAGGAACCCTTCTGACCTACTTGAGTATTGAAATGTATCAAAAGGGGTCATGGGGACTCTCTAGGGGTCCTAGTACACCTTATCACATGTTAGGACCCCTAGGGAGTCCCCATGACCCCTTGTGACATATTCAAATAGTCAAGTATGTCTTAAGGGGTCTTAGGACTTCTTGGCACACACTTTAGCATTCGAATGTGTCAAAAGTGGTCATGGTGACTCTGTAGGGGTCCTAGTATGCCTTATCACGAGTTAGGACCCCTAGGGAGTCCCCATGAGCCTTTTTGACACATTTGAATGCTCAAGTGTGTCTTAATGGGTCCTAGGACCTTTTCAGACACATTTAAGTGTTTGAATGTGTCAAAAGTAGTCATGGGCACTCCTTAGGTGTCATAGTACACCTTATCACATGTTAGGACTCCTAAGCAGTCCCCATGACCCCTTTTGACACATTCGAATACTCAAGTGTCTCTGAAGGCATCTTACAACCCCTTCGGACACACTTGAGAATTCGAATATGTCAAAAGGGGTCATGGGGACTCCCTAGGGGTCCTAGTACTCCTTATCACATGTTAGGACTATGTGTGTGAAAATTGTACCTGATCTGTAGACACAACACTCAGTAAAACATTAGAGGTTAGTGATAATCAAAATCATGCAAAATTGAAATCTAATCTAACCAAGTGATTTACTGCCTTCTAATAGGTGTGAGATTAATGTTCTCAGATTGTTATCGAGATCAGTGACCTAGACGACACCTAAATGAAGGATTTGAATGCAAAAGATGGATATGAAATTGAATGCAAATAATCTATATTTTTTTGATATTTTCTATGCAATAAGAATGATAAAAACCGATATGAATCTATGCTAGATGAAATTGATATGCTATGAATTGATCTATCTAACAATGATATGCAAAGCTATGAAATTCTATGCTATGATATGAAAAACTATGCAATTGAAATTGATCTCACAAAGCTTTGAATTCGCAAGTTGATTCTTTCAAGCTCCAATTGTGCAAATTCTCCAAATCTGATATGCTATGATTCCTGTAGAGTAAGTTTGCAATTTGCGAGATGATTGAGAGATGAATTATGAAGAGCTGAGCATTGTTTTTATAGAAATCCAAGGCTTTGGAGGTGCATGAAAAAAAGCCATAAATCACTCAAATAACTCCAGTTGATTTTTGAGTTATTTTTAAATAAAGGATAATTAACTCACAAAAACATGCAAAAGCTAAGTTTTAACTCAAAATAGAGTTTAGCTTTAATTGATAATTGATAGTTGTTTGCTTTTATGATTGTGCATATTTTTATTTATGAATTAATTTAATAATAAAGTGATTTATTTTTAACTAAACTGCTTTTAAAAATAAAACAATTGATTTATGGGTTAATTAATTATTTAATAATAGATAGAATTAAATTTAATTACACAATTAAGTGGCAAGATATTAAATCTAATTAATTAAATATGAAAATATTCAATTAATCAAACTTTAGGATAAATGTGATTTATTGCCAAATAATTATAAAATTAAAGATAATTATGATGATTAAGAATATTACTAAGAATATTCCCTGATGCAGAATTTAAGATAATCAATTATGATTCGATGATGTTTAGATGTGCCTTAGATTAGGACTTTGATGTCGATTTCGTTCGAATTGAAGATGTAGGAGATTAATAAACTTATAGCCTATTTTTGGGGTATTACAAGGACCATAGGGAGTCCCCATGACCCCTTTTGACACATTTCAATGCTAAAGTGTATCTTAAGTGGTCTTAGGACCCTTTTGAACACACTTGAGCATTCAAATATGTCAAAAGAGGTCATGCGGACTCCCTAGGGGTCATAACATGTGATAAGGGGTACTAGGACCCCTACGGAGTCCCCATGACCCCTTTTGACACATTTGAATGCTCAAGTGTGTCCTAAGGGGTCTTAGGACCCCTTCGGACACACTTCAGCATTCAAATGTGTCAAAAAGGATCATGGGCACTCGTAGGGGTCCTAGTACACCTTATCACATGTTAGGACCCCTAGGGAGTCCCAATGACCCCTTTTGACATATTTGAATGCTCAAGTGTGTCTTAAGGGGTCCTAGGAATCCTCTAGACACACTTGAGCATTTAAATGTGTCAAAAGGGGTCATGGGGACTACCTAGGTGTCCTAGTACACCTTATCACGGGTTAGGATAGATAGGGAGTCCCCATGACCCCTTTTGACACATTTCAATGCTCAAGTGTGTCTTAAGGGGTCTTAGGACCCCTTCGAACACACTTGAGTTTTTGAATGTGTCAAAAGGGGTCATGGGGACTCCCTAGGTGTCCTAGTACACCTTATCACATGTTAGGACACATAGGGAGTCACCATGACCCCTTTTCACACATTTCAATGCTCAAGGGTGTCTTAAGGGGTCTTAGGACCCCTTTGGAAACACTTGAGTGTTCGAATGTGTCAAAAGGGGTCATGGGGACTCCCTAGGGGTCCTAGGCGTTAGGACCCCTAGGGAGTCCCAATGACCCCTTTTGACACATTCGAATGCTCAAGTGTGTCCGAAGGGGTCCCAAGACCCCTTCGGACACACTTGAGCATTCGAATGTGTCAAAAGGGGTCATTGGGACTCCCTAGGGGTCCTAGTATGCCTTATCACATGTTAGAACCCCTAAGGAGTCCCCATGACCCCTTTTGACATATAGGAATGCTCAAGTCTATCTTAAGGGGGCTTAGGACCCCTTCGGACACACTTGAGTGTTTGAATGTGTGAAAAAGGGTCATGGGGACTCCCTAGGGGTCCTGTTATGCCTTATCACATGTTAGGACCTCTAGGGAGTCCCGATGACCCGTTTTGACACATTTGAATACTCAAATGTGTCTCAAGCTATCTTAGGACCCTTTCGGACACACTTGAGTGTTTGAATGTGTCAAAAGAGGTCATGGGGACTCCCTAGGGGTCCTTGTATGCCTTATCATGTGTTCGGACCCCTAGGAAGTCCCCATTACCCATTTTGACACAATCGAATGCTCAAGTGTGTCCGAAGGGGTCTTAGGACCCCTTCGGACACACTTGAGCATTCTAATATGTCAAAAGGGGTGATGGGGACCCCGTAGGGGTCCCAATATTCCTTATCACATGTTAGGACCCCTATGGAGTTGCCATGACCCCTTTTAACACATTTGAATCCTAAAGTGTGTCTTAAGGGGTCTTACGACCCCTTCGGACACACTTGAGTTCTTGAATGTATCAAAAGGGGTCATGGGGACACCATAGGGGTCATAGTATGCCTTATCACATGTTACAACCCCTAGGGAGTTGCCATGAGCCCTTTTGACATATTGGCATGCTCAAGTGTGTCTTAAGGGGTCTTAAGACCCCTTCGAACACACTTAAGTGTTCGAATTTGTCAAAATGGGTCATGGGAACTTCCTAGGGGTCCTAGTACAACTTATCATGCGTTAGGACCCCTAGGGAGTCCCCATGAACCCTTTTGACATATTTTAATACTGAATTTTGTCGTAAAGGGTCTTAGGATCCCTTCAGACACACTTGAGAATTTAAATATGTCAAAAGGGGTCATGGGGACTCCCTAGGTGTCCTAGTATTCTGTATCATGCATTAGGAACCCTAGGGAGTCCCCATGAACCCTTTTGACACATTTGAATGCTCAAGTGTGTCTTAAGGGGTCTTAGGGCCCTGTCAAACACACTAGAGCATTCAAATGTGTGAAAATGGGTCATGGGGGCTCCCTAGTGTTCCTAGTATGCATTATCACTATTTAGGACCCCCAGGGAGTCCCCATGACCCCTTTTGACATATTTGAAAGCTCAATTGTTTCTTAAGGGTTCTTAGGACACCTTCAAACACACTTGAGTGTTCAAATGTGTCAAAAGGGGTCATGGAGACTCTCTAGGGTTCCTTGTATGCAATATCACATGCTAGGACCCGTAGGGAGTCACCATTACCCCTTTTGACACATTTGAATGCTCAAGTGTGTTGTACAGGGTCTTAGGACCCATTCGAACATACGTGAGCATTTGAATATGTTAAAAGGTGTAATTGGGACCCCCTATGGGTCCTAGTATGCCTTATCATGTGTTATGACCCCTAAGGAGTCCCCATGACCCCTTTTGACACATTTGAATGCTCATGTGTATATTAAGGGGTCTTAGCACCTGTTCAAACATACTTGAGCATTTGAATGTGTCAAAAGGGGTCATCAGGACTCCCTAGGGGTCCTCATATGTCTTATCATGTATTAGGACCCGTAGTGAGTCCCCATGACTCCTTTTGACATATTGGAATGCTAAAGTATGTATTAATGGGTCTTAGGACCCCTTTAGACACACTGGAGCATTCGAATGTGTCAAAAGTGATCATGGGGACTCCCTAAGGGTCCTAGTATGCCTTAACATGTTTTAGGACCCCTAGGGAGTCCCCATGACCCCTTTTGACACATATGAATGCTCAAGTGTGTCTGAAGTGGTCATATGACCACTTCGGACACACATGAGCTTTTAAATATGTCAAAAGGGGTCATGGGGACTCCCTAGGGGTCATAGTATGCCATATCTTGCATTAGGACCCCTAGGGAGTCCCCATGACCCCTTTTGACTAATTTGAATACTCAAGTGTGTCTTAAGGTGTCTAAGGACCCCTTCAGACACACTTGAGCATTTGAATGTGTCAAAATGGGTCATGGGGACTCCCTAGGGGTCCTAGTACGCATTATCATGTGTTAGGACACCTAGAGAGTCCCCATGACCCCTTTTGACACATTTGAATGCTGAAGTGTGTCATAAGGGGTCTTAAGAACCCTTAGGACACACTCAAATGTTCAAATGTGTCAAAAGGGGTCATGGGGAGTCCCTATGGGTGATGGTATGTCTTATCACATGTTAGGACCCCTATGGAGTCTCCAATACCCATTTTGACATATTTGAATGATCAAGTGTATCTTAAGCAGTCTTAGGACCCCTCTGGGCACACTTGAGCATTGGAATGTGTCAAAAGGTGTCATGGGAACTCCCTAGGGGTCCTAGTATGCCTTATCACATGTTAGGACCCCTAGGGAGTCCCCATGACCCCTTTTGAAATATTTGAATGCTCAAGTGTATATTAAGGGGTCTTAGGACCCCTTCGGACACACTTGAGCATTCGAATGTGTCAACATTAGTCATGTGGACTCCCTAGTTGTCTTAGAACACCTTACCACATGTTAGGACCCCTAGGGAGTCCCCATGACCCCTTTTGACACATTTGAATTCTCAAGTGTGTCTTAAGGAATCTTACGACACCTTCAGACATAGTTGAGGATTTGACTATGTCAAAAGCAGGTAGAGGGACTCCCTAGGGGTCCTAGTATGCCTTATCATGTGTTAGGCCACCTAGGGAGTCTACATTACCCCTTTTGACACATTTGAATGCTCAAGTGTGTCTTAAGGGGTCCTAGGACCCCTTCAGACATACTTGTGCATTCAAATATTTCAAAATGAGTGATCAGGACAACTTAGGGGTCCTAATACACCTTACCATGCTTTAGGACCACTAGGGAGTCCCCATGATCCCTTTTGACACATTTCAATGCTCAAGTGTGTCTGAAGGGGTGTTAGGACCCCTTAGGACATAGTTTAGCATTGAAATATGTCAAAAGGGGTCATGGCGACACCCTAAGGGTCCTAGTAAGGCTTATCACATTGAAGGACCCATAGGGACTCCCCATGACCCCTTTTGACACATTAGAAATCCCAAGTGTGTTTTAAGAGGTCTTAGTACCCCTTCAGACACGCTTGAGCATTTGAATGCGTCAAAAGGCGTCATGGGGATGCCCTAGGGGTCCTAGTATGTCTTATCATATGTTACGACCCCTACAAAATCTCCATGACTCTTTTTGACACATTTAAATGCTGAAGTGTGTCCGAAGGTGTTTTAGGACCTCTTCGAACACACTTGAGCATTTCATTGTGTGAAAATGGGTCATGGAGACTCCCTAGGTGTTGTAACACATGATAAGGCATACTAGGACCCCTAGGGCATCCCCATGGCCCCTTTTGACACATTCACACACTCAAGTGTGTTCGAAGGAGTCCTAAGACCCCTTAAGACACACTTGAGCATTCAAATGTGTCAAAAGGGGTCATGGGGACTCCCTAGGGGTGCTAACATGTGATAAGGCATACTAGGACCCCTAGGGTTTCCCCATGAGTTAGTTGGACACATTTCAATGCTCAACTATGTCCAAAGGGGTCCTAAGACCCCTTCAGACAGACTTGAGCGTTCAAGTGTGTCCGAAGGTGTCCTAAGACCCCTTAAGACAAAAGGGGTCATGGGGGCTCCCTAGGGGTCCTAGTATGCCTTATCACATGTTAGGACCTGTAGGGTGTCCCCAAGACTCCTTTTGACACATTTGAATGCTCAAGTGTCTTAAGGGTTCTTAGGACCCCTTCGGACAAACTTGAGCATTCCAATGTATAAAAATGGGTCATGGGGAGTCCCTATGGGTCCTAATGCATGATAAGACATACACTGACCCCTAGGGAGTGCCCATGAACCCTTTTGATACATTTGAATGCTTAAGTGTTTCCAAAGGGGTCCTAAGACCCCTTAAGACAAACTTGAGCATTCAAATGTGTCAAAAGGGGTCATGTGGGATTCCTAGGGGTCCTAGTATGCCTTATCATGCATTAGGACACCTAGGGAGTCCCCATGACCCCTTTTGACATTTTTGAATGTTCAAGTGTGTCTTATGGGGTCTTAGGACCCCTTAAGAGACACTTTAGCATTAAAATGTGTCAAAAGGGGTCATGGGGACTCCCTAGGGGTCCTAGTATGCCTTATCATGCATTAGAACCCCTAGGAAGTCCCCATGACCCCTTTGGACACATTGGAATGCTCAAGCATGTCTTAAGGGGTCTTACGACCCCTTTGAACACACTTGAGCATTCAAATGTGTCAAAAGGGGCCATAGGGAATCTCTAGGGGTCCTAGTATGCCTTATCACGGAGTAGGATATCTAGGGAGTCCCCATGGCCCCTTTTGACACATTTGAATGCTGAAGTTTGTCTTAAGGGGTCTTAGGACCCCTTCGGAAACACTTAAGCATTCAAATGTATCAAAAGGGTTCATGGGCACTCCCTAGGGGTCAATGTATGTCTTATCATGCATTAGGACCCATAGGGACTCCCCATGACCCATTTTTATACATTGGAATGCTCAAGTGTGTCTTAAGGGGTCTTAGGACCCCTTCGGAAAAACTTGAGCATTCCAATGTGTCAAAAGGGGTCATGGGGGCTCCCTAGGGGTCCTAGTATGACTTATCAAATGTTAAGACTACTAGAGAGTCCCCATAACCCCTTTTGACACATTTGAACACTCAAGTGTGTCTTAAGGGGTCTTAGGACCCATTCGAACACACTTGAGTGTTTGAATATTTCAAAAAGGGTCATGGGGACTCCCTAGGGGTCCTAGTACACCTTATCACGTGTTAGGACACCTAGGGTGTCCCCATGACCCCTTTTGACACATTTGAATGCTCAAGTGTGTCTTAAGGGGTCTTAGGACCCCTTTTGATAGACTTGAACCTTTGAATGTGTGAGAAGGGGTCATGGGGAATCCCTAGGGGTCCTAGTATGCCTTATCATGCATTATGACCCCTAGGGAGTTCTGATGACTCCTTTTGACACATTTGTAGGCTCAAGTGTGTCTTAAGGGGTTTTAGGACCCCTTAAGACACACTTGAGCATTCAAATGTGTCAAATGGGGTCATGGGGGCTCCCTAGGGGTACTACTATGCCTTATCAAGTGTTAGGACCGCTAGGGAGTCTCCATGACACCTTTTGACATATTTGATCACTCAAGTGTGTCTTAAGGGTTCCTAGGACCCCTTCCGACACACTTGAGCATTCAAATGTGTCAAAATAGGTCATGGGGACTCCTTATGAGTGCTAGTATGCCTTGTCATGCATTAGGAACCCTAGGGAGTCCCCATGACCCTTTTTGATATAGTTGAAATCTCAAGTGTGTCGTAAGGGGTCTTAGGACCCCTTAGGACACACTTGAGTGTTAAAATGTTTCAAAAGGGGTCATGGGGACTCCCTAGGGGTCCTAGTATGCCTTATGACATGTTAGGACCCCTAGAGAGTCCCCATGAAACCTTTTGACATATTTTAATCCTCAAGTGTGTTCGAAGTGGTCTTAGGACCCCTTTAGACACACTTGAGCTTTAAAATGTGTCAAAAGGGGTCATGGGGACTCCCTAGGGGTCCTAGTATGTCTTATCACATGTTAGGACACCTAAGGAGTCCCAATGACACCTTTTGACACATTGGAATGCTCAAGTGTGTCTTCAGGGGTCTCAAGATGTAACGCCCCACCAGGCAACCCAAGAGGACAAGACATAAAACCTCTATAAAATGCAAGTAGTGAATTTTTATTTTATTTTATTTATTTATTTTAAGTAGAATAATATTCATCATTACACTTCATATTTCTAAAAGAAGAAATAATTTTCTACTAGTTGAATGTAAGATTTATACAACTTAAGTCCTCCCGGGTTCCCTAACGTCGCTACTAAAGCAACATCATATAAAGAATTTACATGCATAAGATATTCACGGAATCATGAGCTTAAAAGATCTACATTCATTTTAATGCACCAAGTTAAATGTCCCTAACTTATTTTTTTTATTAAACATAGGTTAATCATCCAACATCATTATTCCTTTTATCAACTCATTCCATAAATTCATATTGATTTCATCTACATCTACTATCCTTTATATCACTTTTCTCTAATAATTTAGGTAAGAGATTAATATTCATTAAGGTAGGCATCATCCTAGGTACTTCATTAACATGAACCAAGTATTAACATTAAAATCAAATTACTATTCTATTGCATTGTTTCATAACCATTCATTGTTAATAATTCCAATCACTAATCTATCATTTCTCAATAATCTCTTTGAATTCTTTCATCAAGAGAGAATACATTATTGTTGTGATACATCATTATATATAATTATATTTAAGATTATTTCCTTTACACATGGACAACATAAGAGGATAGGATAAATAACATAAACACTTTCTTTTAATGCTAGTAACATGTCTAATATTCCACATTCTTTTCCCTTTCTTTTACCTAGAACTACCCATTCCCTTATGCATTGCTTTGAATTGAGATTGCATCAATACTACAAGACTCCTTTTAGGAGATTAAAAATTACATGAATACAAATACATAAGTACATCTCAACATATTAAAATATCCAATAAGAAAACTTCAACTACAGATCTGGAAAGGAATATGTGCTAGGATCATCCAAAGAATCACGATCAATACCTCGATATAAATATTAACCACCCAACCACGTGGAACCAATAGGCCCACTCCCCTGAGCTAGGAGATAGAACCAAAGGCCCATACAAGAGGTAACAACTAGAAAATTCCTAACGTGGTGATAAAATTTCCCCAAAGTCACAACACAAAAGAAAAGACAAGAAGACCACGAGGACTACCAGAGGCATGATCAAATTTAGTAGAGACTCTAAGCTACAATCTAGGTGAGTGTCATCGCATAGCCCTCACCCCTTGGGTTTTCCTGGTACTAGCCACTCTTGGCCCCGGCCCCCAAGTAGGCACATGCGAAACCGAATGCCTCTCGTACAGACAAGGTCATCTAGTCATACCTACGCATAGGTACCTTCTCCCACTCCCATCCTTAGTCTTTACTAGCACTAAAGGCATGGGTGAGGCACAATTAATCTTGATTAGTGTGTAATTTTCCATTCCAATAATCTCCCATTTCCACTTCATTTATTTAGGTTATCACTTGATTAAATAACTCATAGTAGGTTATCCTGGTACTAGCCACTTAGGGCCCCGGCCCCTCACTATGAGCCACTCACCTAGTGTACTTAGGTTCCCTAACATACATATAAAAATCATAAGAGCATAATAGATCCATCATCAAGAATTCATATCAATTCCATAACAACATTTGATTGAGTTTAGGAAAACATATGTTGTCCCTAGTCCACTTGACAACCCTAAACCCAATATGGCATACAGAATGTTTCAAACATATAAAAAGACATCCAAGTGATATTATAAATATATTCAGAGTATACATAGATCCAATTAACCAAAAAAACATTCTAATAGCCTCTGGTGACCATACAAAACCTTAAAACTTAATGATGTTCTTAAATTGAATTATTTCAAGCAAGGATTAAATGCAAAGAATAGTCATCATAGAACAGTCATCCATGTCTTCCACAAAACAAATAATAAAGGAAATCGCTTCAGAAGAGATTTAGATAACGTAATTATGGACTCTCAATTTGATTTTTAGGAAGATCCAATGGTGGGAAAGAAAGTTATGACTTCTGGTTTAAAACAAAAAATTTTGGTTAGGGTTCAGACCTGCCTTCACTAAAATGGTTGTAATTTTCACAAAACATAATAAAAATTTTCCAAACCAATTGGAAATGAAATATAAGAATTAAGAGAATCTTTTATATCAAATTTAGACTTTTATATAATCATATCAGCCTGTAGCATACGAATACATTTGACAGAAAATTCAGAATCGAGAATGGACAGGCATAGTCTGCCAAAATGTCAAAAATAAGGTATTAATTCGACCTTAAAAATAAAATCAGAGAGATACCCATTTGAGATCTGTGAATTTTACTTCCAGAAAATCAATTTAGTAAAAACCTAGATGCAATTTAAATTATTATAATAATAGATCTCCAAAAATGGGTTGCTAAAAACCCTAGGAAAACACATGCCAATTCTTACAAACAAAAACTCAAAACTTTAAAATAACCATAGAAATTAAAAGTACAGATATAATAAATAATTATAATATATAAATAGATCCATAATCTATCAGAGACATAAAGTAACTAACATATTCAATCCATACCTCATGTCCTACGAAGGTTGAATCGAAGAAGGAAGGAAACAAAAGAGAAGACAAATCCAAACTTAAGATGCATCCTTCAAACCCTATCCAATTTCAGAAATCTCCATGAAAGAAAGAAATAATTCCACAGCAAAGAATCCCTCTCTCAACTATTGAAATTCTCACAAAAATGTCTCTCTCCCAAAAGCAAAGATAACCAAAAATTCTTAAAGACATATGCTTACAAAATCTCCCTCACATCTCCAAGTTTTCTCTCCAAAATCACCATGAAAATTAAGGCCATCCTCTCCTCAATGCTTCAGCCCCAAAATCCCCCCTCTTCAAATGAGAAAGTAGTGCATATAAATAGATTTCCAAAGGTTGAGAGGAAAAGTAACCAACTCCCAACTAACTCTTAACTAAAAGGTATTATAAAATAACTTAATATCATACAACTATATTACTCAAATATACAATAAAAGATTATTTGTATTCATTCATACACATATGTAATATTATCCTAACATATATGCATATGCCATCATTAATTACATCAATATCTATATATATAACCTATCCTCATTATTAATAATTAACAATTGAGAATAATATACCTCGCATTATTTAATATTTAATTATTAATAATATTATACTTTACATTAATCTCAAAATATACACCATCAACAATATCTACAATAATTAACATATAATCACATATAAATTATATATACATAAATACATATATGTGTGCACCCATATATATATTTCCATATATATATATATATATATATATATATATATATATATATATATATATATATATATATATATATATATATATATATATATACATGCCAAATACCAAACACTATAATCTATAAGATTATGAAGTAATAGATCACAATATTATTACCTATTTATAATTGCTATAGGATATAACACTGAGGTAGAATAAAATCACATGCCTCAAAATAAATTTAATCATCCAAAGAGGCCATACAAATCATCTATGAAACATATCGAGAAAACCATAAGATCAAACAAGGTCAACCAAAGTCAACAAGGAAAGTCAAGCCAAACTCCTAAAACACAACATAGAAAGATTAACTAAGAATCATACCAAGAAGGAGAAATAAATAAAATGAGTAAACAAATCATACAACCAAATTAATTCAAGTGGTCACAAGGCACTAACTACAACCATGCCCAACCGGGTGCGTTGGATCTGGGTTTTTGACCCAAAGGTTGACTGACAAAGAAGGAACCCTAATATTCCCAAATTGGAATAATGACAAAGGAAGACTCATGTAGGGGCCTTAGTACTGTCTCCATAACAACAACCATCAAGGATTTGAGGGCATGCTTAGACCTATGAAGCCAGGTGAAGTCGATGCCCGGTACCTGCAAGCCTGCATCACAAAGAAGAAATACATATGCACGGATATACATATAAAAGAAAACATTGCAGACAGATGACCAGGATCGATACATCGTGTGGACCTCAGCTATGTGAGTAACTACGACTTCTTCCTGAATCACAAAAACACATCATGTATATATATACACTCAAAGCATGTAGCATCATCATAATGAAGGTTAGAATCTCAAGCATTGTGTTAGTCTCTTATCAATACTAATAATAAATTAACATAATCAAATCATCAAGTGAGATACAAGATTCATCCAAGGTAACCTTAATAGAAGAAAATATAAATAACCACTTGTATATATCTATCAAGTACATATCATATAACATCCTAACTATGTTCATAAAGGTCTTGTAGGTACTCAATACATACATGGAGATAAATACATACAAAAATGATACCTTTAGATAGTATGTCTGATATTAGAATCATTGAGTACTAGCTTATGAAATTATTATAAACAACTATAGGAATAGATCAAACAAGTATCATGTACAACTTAAGCTGTAAGAAAACATCGAACGATCTTAATTCTTTCAAAAACACAAAACTTATATTAGGGTTAGAGGGGTATTACACAAGACCCCTTCGGACACACTTGAGCATTTGAATGTGTCAAAAGGTGTTATGGGGACTCCCTAGGGGTCCTAGTATGCCTTATCACGCGTTAGAACTACTAGGGAGTCCCCATGACCCCTTTTGACACATTTGAATGCTCAAATGTGTCTTAAGGGGTCTTAGGACCCCTTTGGACACACTTGAGCATTCACATGTGTCAAAAGGGGTCACGGGGACTCCCTAGCGGTCCTATTATGCTTTCTCACTTGTTAGAACCCCTACGGAATCCCCATGACCCCTTTTGACAAATTTTAATGCTCAAGTGTGTCTTAAGGGGTATTAAGAACCCTTCAGACATGCTTGAGCATTGAAATGTGTCAAAATGAGTCATGGGGACTCCCTAGAGGTCCTATTACACCTTATCATGCGTTAGGACCCAGAGGGAGTCCCCATGACCCCTTTTGACACATTGGAATATTCATGTGTGTCTTAAGGGTTCTTAGGACCCCTTCAGACACACTTGAACACCCGAGTGTGTCTTAAGGGGTCATGGGGACTCCCTAGGGGTCCTATTAGTCCTTATCACATGTTAGGACCTCTAGGGAGTCCCCATGACCCCTTTTGACACATTTGAATGTTCAAGTGTGTCCGAAGGGGTCTTAGGACCTCTTCAGACACACTTGAGCATTCAAATGTGTCAAAAGGGGTCATGGGGCGTGCCTAGAGGTCCTAATATGTCTTATCACATGTTAGGAACCTAGGGAGTCCCCATGACCCCTATTAACAGATTGGAATGCTTAAGTGTGTTGGAAGGGGTTCTAAGACCCTGTGAGACACACTTGAGCATTCAAATGTTTCAAAAGGGGTCATGGGGACTCCCTAGGGTTCCTAACATGTGATGAGACATACTACGACACGTAGGTTGTCCCCATGACCACTTATGACACATTAAAATGCTCAAGTGTGTAGGAAGGGTTCCTAAGACCCCTTAAGACACACTTGAGCATTCGAATGTGCAAAATGGGTGACAAGGACACTGTAGGGGTCCTAACATGTGACAAGGCATACTAGGACCCCTAGGGAGTCCCCATGACCCCTTTTTACATATTTAAATGATCAAGTGTACCTTAAGGGGTCCGAAGACTCCTTAAGACTCACTTGATCATTAAAATGTGTCAAAAGAGATCATGGGGACTCTCTAGGTGTCCTAACACATGATAAGGTGTACTAGGATCCCTAGGGAGTCCCCATGACCTATTTTGACATATTTGAATGCTCAACTATGTTCGAAGATGTCCTAAGACCCCTTCAGACACACTTGAGCATTCTAATGTGTGAAAAGGGGTCATGGGGACTACCTAGGGGTCCTAACATGTGATAAGGTTTACTAGGACCCATAGGCTTTCCCCACGAGCCCTTTTGACATATTTGAATGCTCAAGTGTGTCTGAAGGTGTCTTAAGACCCCTTATGAAACACTAGAGCATTCAAATGTGTTAAAAGGGGTCATGGGGACTGCCTAGGGGTCCTAATGCATGATAAGTCATACTAAGACCCCTAGGGAGTCCCCATGACCCCTTTTGACATATTTGAATGGTCAAGTGTGTTTGAAGGGGTCATAAGACCCCTTACAACACACTTGAGCATTCAAATAAGTCAAAAAGGGTCATGGGGACTCCCTAGGGGTCCTAACGCATGATAAGGTGTACTAGGACTGCTAGGGACTCCCCATGACCCATTTTGACACATTAAAATGTTGAAGTGTGTCCAAAGGGGTCCTCAGATCCCTTAAGACACACTTGAGTGTTAAAATGTATCAAAAGTGTAATCTCTAGGGGTCCTAACACATGATAAGGTGTAATAGGACCCCTAAGGAGTCCCCATGACCCAATTTGATACATTCGAATGCTCAAGTGTATCTGAAGGGGTCCTAAGACCCTTTAAGACACACTTGAGCATTCCAATGTGTCAAAAGGGGTCATGGGGACTCCCTAGGGGTCCTAATGCGTGATAAGACATACTAGGACCCCTAGGGAGTCCCTATGACCACTTTTGACACATTCAAATGCTCAAGTCTGTCCGAAGGGGTCTTAGGACCCCTTTGGACACACTTGAGTGTTTGAACATGTCAAAAGGGGTTATGGGGACTCCCTAGGGTTCCTAATGCATGACAAGGCATACTAGGACCCCTAGGGAGTCCCCATGACCCCTTTTGACACATTCGAATGCTCAAGTGTGTCTGAAGGTATCCTAAGACCCCTTAAGATAGACTTGAGCATTCAAATGTGTCAAAAGGGGTCATGGGGACTCTCTAGGGGTCCTAACACATGATAAGGCATACTAGGACCACTAGGGAGTCCCGATGACCAATTTTGACACATTCGAACACTCAAGTGTGTCCGAAGGGTTCGTAAGACCCCTTACGACACACTTGAGCATTCAAATGTGTCAAAAGGGGTCATGGGGACTATATAGTGGTCCTAACATGTGACAAGGCATACTAAGACCCATAGGGAGTCCCCATGACCCCTTTTGACACATTCGAATGCTCAAGTGTATTCAGAGAGATCCTCAAACCCCTTAAGATACTCTTGAGCATTCAAATGTGTTCAAAGGGGTCATGGGGACTCCCTAGGGGTCCTAACACATGATAAGGCATACTAAGACTCCTAGCGAGTCCCCATGACCCCTTTTGATAGATTTGAATGCTCAAGTGTGTCCGTAGGAGTCCAAAGACCCCTTAATATACACTTGAGTGTTCAAATGTGTCAAAAGTGGTTATGGGGACTCCATAGGTGTCCTAACACATGATAAGGCATACTAGGACCCCTAGGGAGTCCCCATGACCCCTTTTGACACATTGGAACACTCAAGTGTGTTTGAAGGTGTCCTAAGACTCATTAAGGCACACTTGAGCATTCAAATGTGTCAAAAGGGGTCATCGGGACACCCTAGGGGACCTAACACATGATAAGGCATAATAGGACCCCTAGGGAGTCCCCATAACTCATTTTAACACATTCAAATGCTCAAGTTTGTCCGAAGGGGTCCTAAGACCCCTTACGACAGACTTGAGCATTCCAATGTGTCAAAAGGGGTCTTGGGGACTCCCTAGGGGTCCTAATGCATGATAAAGTGTACTAAGACCCCTAGGGAGTCTTCATGACCCCTTTTGACACATTTGAATGCTGAAGTGTGTTCAAAGGGGTCCTAAGACCCGTTATGACACACTTGAGCATTCAAATGTGTCAAAAGGGGTCATGGCAACTCCCTAGGGGTCCTAACGCATGATAAGGCATATTGTGTGTAGACTAGGATTTGAGCGTGCACCTAAACCTATTTTGAAGGCCAAAGACAAACAAACGTCATAGTATATAATCAAATCAAATTTAATGGTAAACAAACTAAAATCAAAGCCACCTCAGTTTAAGCCTAAAACGGATGCGCCCATGCACCATTTGATATGCTTGGATATAGAGGGATGTGGGTGTGCAAACTCAAGCACTTGGAGCATGCAAGATAAATGATGATTTTGTGGTTAATGAAGACCCAAAATGACACAAAATAGGTATGAAGAACCTATTTTGCCTCAAAGGCCTCAAGAACACACAAATATGCAAAGATAAATGATTGAACTAAGATTAAAACAAGAAATGAATCTATGTTAATCCATTTAAGCTAATTTAGATGTGATTTAAGCTTGGAAATGATCTAAAATGATGAGTTTATGCTTATGCTAGAATGAAAAAGGCATTATAACTTTGCTATTGCTTGAGAATGAAAAGATTGATTTGCCTTAGGAAGTGAGGGTATTTATAAGATTTCTAAGGGCTTGGGGTAGGAGGAATGAATGGCCAGGATTGAAATCCTTAAGAGAGGCCAAGATTCATTCAAAGGGAAGCACATGGATTGTGCTAGTTCTCAGCCAATCAGGAGGTGACACATGTCACAAAGTGAGTGGATGAAGGGAAGGGCAAAGAGGAGTCAACAAAGGGGGCTCCAAGCTCATAACTCTCCAAATAAATGCTTGTAAGAGCAATGAATGGGCTTTAAGAGGCTTTGAAGACTTTGGGGAAGCAATAAATACTTTGTGGTTGAGATATTTGAAAGGGAAGACTTTGCTTTGGTTTAGGAAAGTCTTAAGCTTGGTTAGGATTGCACAAAGGTTTAAGGGTAGGATTAGGATTAGATTAGGACAAAAATAGGATTAGGATGGGTGAAGAGGGTGGATTTGAGAAGATTCTAGAAGAGTCTAGATTTCTCCTTAGTTTCATGGAATAAAAGTTATTCATTCCAAAAAGCTTAAGTTTTAGGAATATTTATTAAAATATTTTCAATAAATATGAAAACTAAATATTTAACCTTAAATAAATATTTAACCTTGGGATTAGGGTTAGAAAAGATGAGAGTAGCCTTTTAATCGAAATTAAGAAGGGATTAGAAGATTTTGGAAGAGGTTAGTGGTCTAAAGGAAATTGGCCAAGTTTTGGGCAAAAAATAAATAAATTATTTATTTTGGGAGTTTTGGTCAATTTATTAATTAAAATAATTAATAAATAAGGAGATAATGTTTAAATAAGATTTAAACATTTTTGGGAGGGATTTCTTAATTAAATGTTTTTAATTAAGAAAAAGGGATTTAATGACATAAAAATAAATTAATTAATTAAACAAAAAATTAATTAATAAATGATGATGTCATCGGAGATTTTCAGAAAATAAAAAATACTTTATTTTCTAAAGGATTTTTAGGTGTCTACACTGTGACCACTAGGGAGTCCCCATGACCGCTTTTGACACATCTGAATGATCAAGTGTGTTCGAAGGGGTTGTAAGACCCCTTAAGACACACTTTACCATTCAAATGTGTCAAAAGGGGTTATGGGGACTCCCTATGGGTCCTAACAGATGATAAGGTGTACTAGGACACCTAGGGAGTCCCCATGACCACTTTTAACACATTCAAATGCTCAAGTGTGCCCGAAGGGGTCCTAAGAAAACTAAAGACACACTTGAGTGTTCAAATGTGTCAAAAGAGGTCATGGGGACTCCCTAGGGGTCCTAACACGTGATAAGGCATACTAGGACCCATAGAGAGTCCCCATGACCCCTTTCGACACATTTGAATGCTCAAGTGTGTCCGAAGGGGTCCTAAGACTCCTTAAGACACACTTGAGTGTAAAAATGTGTTAAAAGGGGTCATGAGGACTCCCTACTGGTTGTAACATATGATAAGGTGTACTAGGATGCCTAGGGAGTCCCCATGACCACTTTTGACACATTGGAATGCTCAAGTGTGTTCAAAGGGGTCCTAAGACACCTTAAGATACACTTGAGCATTCAAATGTGCCAAAAAGGGTCATGGGAACTCCCTAAGTGTCCTAACATGTGATGAGGTGTACTGGAACCCCTAGGAAGTCCCCATGACCCCTTTTGACACATTCAAACTCTCAAGTGTGTCCTAAGGGGTCCTAATACCTTTTAAGATACACTTGAGCATTTAAATGTGTCAAAAGGGGTCATGGGGACTCCCTAGGGGTCCTAACACATCATAAGGTGTACTAGGACCCCTAGGGAGTCCCCATGATCTCTTTTGACCCATTGAAATGTTCAAGTGTTTCCAAAGGGGTCCTAAGACCCCTTAAGACACACTTGGGCATTCAAATGTGTCAAAAGGTGTCATCGGGACTCCCTACGGGTCTTAACGCATGATAAGGTGTACTAGGACCCCTAGGGAGTCTCCATAACCCCTTTTGACAAATTCAAATGCTCAAGTATGTCTGAATGGGTCCTAAGACCCCTTAAGAGACACTTGAGCATTCCAATGTGTCAAAAGGGGTCATGGGGACTCCCAAGCAGTATTAACATGTGGTCAGGTGTACTCGGACCCCTAGGGAGTCCCCATGACCCCTTTTGACACATTTGAATGCTCAAGTGTGTTCGAAGGGGTCCTAAGACCCCTTAAGACACACTTGAGCATTCAAATGTGTCAAAAGGGGTCATAGGGACTCCATAAGGGTCCTAACACATGATAAGGCATAATGGGACTGCTAGGGAGTCTCCATGACCCCTTTTGACACATTAGAATGCTCAAGTGTGTCCAAATGGGTCCTAAGACACCTTACAACACATTTGAGTCTTTAAATATGTCAAAAGAGGTCATAGAGACTCCCTAGGGCTCCTAATGTGTGATAATGCATACTAGGAGCCCTATGGAGTCCCCATGACCCATTTTGACACATTGCAATTCTCAAGTGTGTCTCAAGGGGTCCAAAGATCCCTTAAGACACATTTGAGCATTCAAATGTGTCAAAATGGGTCCTGGGGACTGTCTAAGGGTCCTTGTATGCCTTGTCATGCATTAGGACCCCTAGGGAGTCCCCATGACCACTTTTCACACTTTTCAATGCTCAAGTGTGTCTTAAGGGGTCTTTGGACCCCTTCAAACACACATGAGCATTCGACTATGTCAAAAGTGGTCATGGGGACTCCCTATGGGTCCTCGTATGCCTTATCATGTGTTAGGACCCTTAGGGAGTCCCCATGACCCCTTTTGACACATTTCAATGCTCAAGTGTGTCTTAAGGGGTCTTAGCACACCTTCAGACACACTTGAGCATTTGAATATGTCAAAAGGGGTCATGGGAACTCCCTAGGGGACCTACTACACCTTATGACATGTTAGCACCCGTAGGGAGTCCCCATGACTGCTTTTGACACATTTGAATGCTCAAGTGTGTCTTCAAGAGTCTTAGAACACCTTCGGACACACTTGAGCATTCGAATGTGTCAAAAGGAGTCATGGGGGATCCCTAGGGATCCGAGTACACCTTATCATGTGTTAGGACTGCTAGGGAGTCCCCATGAACCCCTTTGACACATTTGAATGCTCAAGTGTGTCTGAAGGGGTCTTAGGACCCCTTTGGACACACTTGAGCATTGAAATGTGTCAAAAGGGGTCACGGGGACTCCCTAGGGGTCCTAGTATGCCTTATGACATGTTAGGACCCTTAGGGAGGCCCCATGACCCCTTTTGACACATTTGAATGCTGAAGTCTATCTTAAGGGGTCTTTTGACACATTTGAATGCTCAAGTGTGTCTTAAGGTGTCCAAAGACCCCTTAAGACACACTTGAGTGTTCAAATGTGTCAAAATGGGTCATTAGGACTCCCTAATGGTCCTAGTATTCCTTATCACATGTTAGGACCCCTAAGGAGTCCCAATGAGCCCTTTTGACACATTTGAATGCTCAAGTGTGTCCGAAAGTGTCTTAAGACACCTTACAACACACTAGAGCATTTGACTATGTTAAAAAGGGTCATGTGGACTGCCTAGGGATCCTAATGCATGATAAGTCATACTAGGACCCCTAGGGAGTCCCCATGACCTCTTTTGACACATTTGAATGCTCAAGTGTGTCTGAAGTGGTCATAAGACCCCTTACGACATACTTGAGCATTCAAATAAGTCAAACAGGGTCATGCAGACTCCCTAGGGGTCCTAACACATGATATGGCATACTAGGACTGCTAGGGACTCCCCATGACCCATTTTGACACATTACAATGTTGAAGTGTGTCCGAAGGGTTCCTAAGATCCCTTAAGACACACTTGAGCATTAAAATGTATCAAAAGTGTAATCTCTAGGGGTCCTAACACATGATAAGGTGTAATAGGACTCCTAAGGAGTCCCCATGACCTATTTTGACACATTCAAATGCTCAAGTGTGTCCGAAGGGGTCCTAAGACCCCTTAAGATATAGTTGACTATTCAAATGTGTCAAAAGGCATCATGGGGACTCCCTAGGGGTCTTAACACATGATAAGGTATACTAGGACCCCTAGAGAGTCCCCATGACCTCTTTTGACACATTGGAACACTCAGGTGTGTCCGAAGGGGTCCTAAGACCCCTTAAGACACACTTGAGTATTCAAATGTGCCAAAAGGGGTCATGGGGACTCCCAAGGTGTTCTAACACATGATAAGGTGTACTAGGACCCCAAGGGAGTCCCCATGACCCCTTTTGACACATTTGAACACTCAAGTGTGTCTGAAGGGATCCTAAGACCCTTTAAGACACATTTGAGCATTCAATTTTGTCAAAAGGGGTCATGGGGACTCCCTAGCGGTCCTCACACATGATAAGGTATACTAGGACCCCTAGGGAGTCCCCATGACACCTTTTAAAATATTTGAATGCTCAAGTGTGTCCGAAGGGGCCCTAAGACCCCTTAAGACACACTTGAGCATTGCAATGTGTCAAAAGGGGTCATAGGGATTCCTTAGGGGTCCTAACATGTGATAAGGCATACTAGGACCCCTAGGGAGTCCCCATGAACCCTTTTGACACTTTTGAATGCTCAAGTGTGTCCGAAGGGGTCCTAAGAACACTTCAGACACACTTGAGCATTCAAATGTGTCAAAAGGGGTCATGGGGACTCCTTAGGGGTCGTAACATGTGATAAGGCATACTAGGACCCCTAAGAATTCCCCATGACCCCTTTTGATACATTCGAATGCTCAAGTGTGTCTGAAGGGGTACTAAGACCCCTTAAGACACACTTGAGCATTCAAATGTGTCAAAAGGGCTCATGGGGACTCCCTACGGGTCCTTACTCTTGATAAGATGTAGTAGGACCATTAGGGAGTCCCTGTGGCCCCTTTTGACACATTTGAATACTGAAGTGTGTCTGAAGGGGTCCTAAGGCCCCTTACGACACACTTGAACATTCAAGTATGTCAAAAGGGGTTATGGGGACTCCCTAGGGGTCCTAACATATGATAAGGCATACTAGGACCCATAAGGAGTCCTCATGACCCCTTATGACACATTCAAATTCTCAAGTGTGTCTAAAGGGCTCTAAGATACACTTGCGCATTCAAATGTGTCACAAGGTGTCATGGGGACTCCCTAGGGGTCCTAACGCATGATAAGGTGTACTAGGACCCTTAGGGAGTCCCCATGACCCCTTTTGACGTATTGGAATACTCAAGTGTGTCTGAAGGGGTCCTCAGACCCCTTAACACACACTTGAGCATTCAAATGTGCCAAAAGGGGACATGGGGACTCGCTAGGTGTCTTAACACATGATAAGGTGTACTAGGACCCCGAGGGAGTCCCCATGACCCCTTTTGACACATTCAAATGCTCAAGTGTGTTCGAAGGGGTCCTAAGACCCCTTAAGACACATTTGAGAATTTAAATGTGTCAAAAGGGGTCATGGGGACTCCCTAGATGTCATGCCCCGCAAGGGAACCGGGGAAGAGAACAAAGATTCTCTTTGTTAAAGAAAACCTAAGTAATAATTTATGAAAATTTTTTAACTTTTAAAAGAATTATGTGAACCAAACTTAAACTTAGATTCCTCCCAAGGTTCCCTTTTCATGAAAATGCATGATTCATTCAAATCCATTAAGTAAACTAACAACAAGATTTATTTCTCAAGGCAAACTACATCATATCTTTAAGAAATACAAAACATTTTCATTTCAACTTTCCATTTAAAACCATCTATATTACTAAGTATTCTTTATGAACAATATAACCTTTAAATCAAATAGAATCATGTAAATCATTTGATACATTGCAATTAATACATTTGTTCTTCAATAGCCTTTTTCACTTAATCAATAATAAGAAACATACAAACATACTTGAAATGTTACAAAATCCTTCAACATAGATCATATACATAAAGTTCACATCTCCCTTTCTCTTTTTCCTAAATCTACCCATTCGAAATATATCATTTTTAATTGCATCAATGATTACATTACATTCATCTCCTCTTGGGAGGTAACAATAATTTTACATCATGAAATATAACTACAAAGTCTTCATTCTTCAAACTGGTACTTAAGCAAGCATGGATCTTCAAACACTCCATCCACAAAAGATACCTCAATAAAAATATTTACCACCCAACCACATGGATACCCAAAGGCCCACTCCCCCATACTAGGAGATAAACACCAAGGTCCACAAGAAGGAATAGCTTTGCCAAACCTAGGGTTAGGTTACCTTTCCCAAATAGCAAATGAAAAGAAGGTCAAAGTATAAATCTTTCCCCAAATAGGTTCTAAGGCTTGGTAGAAACTCTAAGCAACAACCTAAGTGAGTGTCATCACATAGCCCTCACTCCTTGGGTTGTCCTAGTACTAGCCACTTCGGGCCCCGACCCCCAAGCAGGCACATGCGGGATCGAATGCCTTTCATACTGACAAGTGCCATTTGATCATACCTATGCATAGGTACCTTCTCCCACTCCCATCCATAGCCTTTACTAGCACTAATGGCATGGGTGAGGCACATTTAATCTTTTTAATGTTTGAACCCATTCCCATAAGTTTAATTAAGTTTTCACTTGTTAAATAACTCTTCAGTCGGTTATCCTGGTTCTAGCCACTTAGGGCCCCAGCCCCGCATTGAGAGCCACTCACTAGGTGTCGTTAGGTTTTCTACCCTTAACCCACATATCACAATCACATCATACATGCAGTAAACACACATTATAAACACATTGGGAACTACTACAAGGAATAGAAAATAATAAGATAGATTATGAACGTTTAGGGAAATTAGGAACATTTAAGGATGTTTAGAATGTCCTGATCCTTTTAGACAACTCTAAACCCTACACTATTTCCTACACACATCCTGACCCTATTAAGGCATCTAAATGCACTGGATATAACCCCCACTAAACATGTTTAAGGTTTACATAAAAATTCCATATGCTAAAGATAATGTCCCATCAATTTCAACCTAAGTCTGAAATTCGACTAAGTTTGATTTTTATTAAAATCTAAAATTTAGAAGTTACAACTTAACTCCTAGGAAATTGAAACCTATTCCAATCAATCTGAAGGGTACCTAATCCCTTTATACAAGTATAACTTAAAGTATAAGGAATTAAAGTATAAAACTTATACTTAAATGTTATACTTGTATAAAGCGAATACTATTAAAAATCCACATGTTAGAATTCTAAAACTTAAATAAACAAATATAGTTTTCATTTATAAATCAAATATTTATAAATTACACTACACTATGAAATTCCTATTAAACAATTACTAAATTTAATAGCAATCTAAACATACTAAATTTAGTATTCATTAAAATCTAAAAAACAAATAAAACCACTACGAAAAATTAAAAAAAGCATTTTAGAAGTGACTTATGGGGGGAACCCTATGGGCCCCACACCCCATTGACCTAGCGCCCTACGTGCTTCCCCAACTCATAGGTACTACTACTGCAGTACCTGTTGTCGTAGCAGTTAGGTACTGCCGTAGCAGTGCCTGCCACTGCTACGATTGGGAACCGTGAGGGGAGTGGGGAAGGTGGTGGCCCCCACTTCCCAAACCCTTTCATTGTTTTTGTTTTATATTAATTTATTTTTTTATATATCATTTTTATTTTTTTAAACATAACTTTATTTAAGCATCTATAATTATTTATGCATAACTTTATAACTATATAGTTTTGTTTTTGTTTTTATTTTTTTTAAAAGAAGAGAACTCAAATAACTTTATTGAAGCGCACATAATTTTGACAGATAATAGATATATATTATTTATTTTGACAGAAAATTAAATATAAAATACTACCCATATTCCTTACTGATAAATAAACTAAATACAAATAATCTAATCTCAGATTCATCCTATGCTTAAATGAGTGGTTGTCATTGATTGTTATTATAGCAATTTATATGTTTGTGTAAATAGCTACTAGGATATAGAAATTAATGATAGAATACAATAATGTATTTACACCTAATAGATTACAATAACATATAAATGGCTCACAAAATATAATAATGTATAAACGTTTTGCACATATGGATACAAATAAACACACACAAAAGCATTCAAACAGAACAAAACATTCATAATATAAAAGAGAATAATCTCTTAGTATGGATTCCAACCTAGAGTCCTGCGGAGACCGGTTGATGAAGGAAGATCAAATCCTCTCCAACATTTCCAGCACTCCTTTGAATCCCTTTGCTTGCAATCTTCCAACCTCTACCCATAACAATCCAAATGCCAAACTCACAGAATAAGGGACTTCTCTCCTTAAAAATATAAATTTTCTACAATAATAATACTAATCATCTTCTCGAAATCAACTCTTCTCCCAACTCCCATACATAGGAAAGCCTTTCCTATAAATAGAATGGAGGAGGTGGTTGCACAGGTAATCCAACCGATGCAACCATCTCAACTATCCATTCATTAAAAGTTAATGGGATGGTTTGCAAAATCATTCCCGTAAAGGTGAATAAATTTTAAATAAGACTATAATCTATGTTCCCTAAATTTAAGGTTGTTAAAATAAATAATATAATCTCAAAATTAATTTACTAACTTATTTAACTATGGTAATAGAATTTACCAATCCTATTTACCACTTATAAAAATAACATAAGAATAGTTTCCTTCACACAAATAATTAATTTATTATATAATAATATATATTAATATATGTATTCATAGGCATATGTGTGCACCCATATTCTTATGGTACATATACCATAAATAAGACACATTATTATTAATATTAAATATTAAAATAAAATTATTATAAAATATATTATTTATCCATACACTAATCCACATTCTAAAATATATATCAGGTAGCTACTAACATAAGTTAGATTTTTCCACTATTTATTTAAAATATTTTATTATTACTATTTTCATAGTCACTTTGTTATTATGAGTATTATAAAATAATACCATAAAATTATTCATTATTATAGGTATTAAAATAACATGATTTAAATCACATACTGAATCATTCCTAACGAGATATGGTAGTATAATAGTAGCTACTACTAAAGATAAATTGCTAAATCATACCTTCAATGAACAATGATTCACATCAATATACCATGAAGACAAGAACTAGCTACAAGATCCACAAATCCAACAAATATGAGATCACACAATACATCCACGCAAGGGACTGACTCAGCACTTCCCACCTAAGGATAAAAGGATCAAAGGTGAAGTTTCTTCCTGTGGAACCTGGTGATATCTCTGTAACAACAACAATGATCGAAGATTTTGAGGGATCACTCAGACCTGTGAAGCTAGGTAGAGATGATACCCGGTACCTACAATCCTACATCACCAAGAAGAGATACATATATATAAAGATATATGCAAGTAGATGATCAGGATTGATACATCGTGTGGACCTTAACTAAGTGAGTAACTACAACTTCATCCTGAGTCATGAAAACACATCAGACACATATCCATGAAACATAAAACATCATGGTAATGGTTAGATTCAAATCATTGGGTTAGATCCATAAAACATATAAAAATAGATGCTTTTCTAATCTCATAAACATATAAATGATAACCATAAATGAGCATATCCATCATATCATCATGCACAAAACATGAATGTAAATGTATAGTTCTGACCATCATAATAAAATGTCCAAATCAGAAAAGTCTAAGTATCACCATAGGAGAGGTATTACACTAGGGGTCCTCACACATGATAAGGCGTACTAGGACCCCTTGGGAGTCCCCGTGACACCTTTTAAAACATTCAAACACTCAAGTGTGTCCGAACAGGTCCTAAGACCCCTTAAGACACACTTGAGCATTCCAATGTGTCAAAAGGGGTCATGGGGACTCCCTAGGGGTGCTAATGCATGATAAGGCATACTAGGACCCCTAGGGAGTCCCCATGACCACTTTTGACACATTCAAATGCTCAAGTCTATTCGAAGGGGTCTTAGGACCCCTTTGGAAACACTTGAGTGTTTGAACATGTCAAAAGGGGTCATGGGGACTCCCTAGGGGTCCTAACGCATGACAAGGCATACTAGGACCCATAGGGAGTCCCCATGACCCCTTTTGACACATTCAAATGCTCAAGTGTGTCCGAAGGTATCCTAACACCCCTTAAGATAGACTTGAGCATTCAAATGTGTCAAAAGGGGTCATGGGGACTCCCTAGGGGTCCTAACACATGATAAGGCATACTAGGACCACTAGGGAGTCTCGATGACCAATTTTGACACATTCAAACACTCAAGTGTGTCTGAAGGGTTTGTAAGACCCCTTACGACACACTTGAGCATTCAAATGTGTCAAAAGGGGTCATGGGGACTCCCTTGGGGTCCTAGAACATGATAAGGCATACTAAGACTCCTAGGGAGTCCCCATGACCCCTTCTGATAGATTCGAATGCTCAAGTGTGTCTGTAGGAGTCCAAAGAACCCTTAATATACACTTCAGCATTTAAATGTGTCAAAAGTGGTTATGGGGACTCCCTAGGTGTCCTAACACATGATAAGGCATACTAAGACCCCTAGGGAGTCCCCATGACCCATTTTGACACATTGGAACACTCAAGTGTGTTTGAAGGTGTCCTAAGACCCATTAAGGCACACTTGAGCATTCAAATATGTCAAAAGGGGTCATCGAGACACTCTAGGGGTCCTAACACATGATAAGGCATAATAGGACCCCTAGGGAGTCCCCATAACTTCTTTTAACACATTCAAATGCTCAAGTGTGTCTGAAGGGCTCCTAAGACCCCTTAAAACACACTTGAGCATTCCAATGTGTCAAAAGGGGTCTTGGGGACTCTCTAGGGGTCCTAATGCATGACAAAGTGTATTAAGACCCCTAGGGAGTCTCCATGACCCCTTTTGACAAATTTGAATGCTCAAGTGTGTCTGAAGGGGTCCCGAGACCCGTTAAGACACACCTGAGCATTCAAATGTGTCAAAAGGGGTCATGGTGACTCCCTAGGGGTCCTAACGCATGATAAGGCATACTGTGATCCCTAGGGAGTCCCCATGACCCTTTTTGACACATCTGAATGATCAAGTGTGTCCAAAGGGGTTGTAAGACCCCTTAAGACACACTTTAGCATTCAAATGTGTCAAAAGGGGTCATGGGGACTCCCTATGGGTCCTAACACATGATAAGGTGTACTAGGACACCTAGGGAGTCCCCATGACCGCTTTTGACACATTCAAATGCTCAAGTGTGCCTGAAGGGGTCCTAAGACAACTTAAGACACACTTGAGTGTTCAAATGTGTCAAAAGAGGTCATGGGGACTCCTTAGGGGTCCTAACACGTGATAAGGCATACTAGGACCCCTAGAGAGTCCCCATGACCCCTTTCAACACATTTGAATGCTCAAGTGTGTTTGAAGGGGTCCTAAGACTCCTTAAGATACACTTGAGTGTAAAAATGTGTCAAAAGGGGTCATGGGGACTCCCTAGGGTTTGTAACACATGATAAGGTGTACTAGGACCCTTAGGGAGTCCCCATGACCCCTTTTGACACATTTGAATGCTCAAGTGTGTTTTAAGGGGTCCTAATGTGTGATGAGGTGTACTAGAACCCCTAGGAAGTCCGCATGACCCCTTTTGACACATTCAAACTCTCAAGTGTGTCCTAAGGGGTCCTAAGACCTTTTAAGATACACTTGAGCATTCAAATGTGTCAAAAGGGGTCATGGGGACTCCCTAGGGGTCCTAACCCATCATAAGGTGTACTAGGACCTTTAGGGAGTCCCCATGACCCCTAGGGAGTCCCCATGATCCCTTTTTCCCCATTGGAATGTTCAAGTATATCCAAAGGGGTCCTAAGACCCCTTAAGACACACTTGAGAATTCAAATGTGTCAAAAGGGATCATCGGGACTCGCTACAGGTCTTAACATGTGATAAGGTGTACTAGGACCCCTAGGGAGTCTCCATAATCCCTTTTGACAAATTCAAATACTCAAGTATGTCCGAACGGGTCCTAAGACCCCTTAAGAGACACTTGAGCATTCCAATGTGTCAAAAGGGGTCATGGGGACTCCCAAGCAATATTAACATGTGGTAAGGTGTACTCAGACCCCTAGGGAGTCCCCATGACCCCTTTTGACACATTTGAATGCTCAAGTTTGTTGGAAGGGGTCCTAAGACCCCTTAAGACACACTTGAGCATTCAAATGTGTCAAAAGGGGTCATAGGAACTCCATAAGGGTCCCAACACGTGATAAGGCATACTAGGACCCCTAGGGAGTCCCCATGACCCCTTTTGACACATTTGAATGCTCAAGTGTGTCCAAATGGGTCCTAAGACATCTTACACCACATTTGAGTCTTTAAATATGTCAAAAGAGGTCATGGAGACTCCCTAGGGCTCCTAATGTGTGATAATGCATACTAGGAGCCCTATGGAGTCCCCATGACCCATTTTGACACATTCTAATTCTCAAGTGTGTCTCAAGGGGTCCAAAGATCCCTTAAGACACATTTGAGCATTCAAATGTGTCAAAACGGGTCCTGGGGACTATCTAAGGGTCCTTGTACACCTTGTCATGCGTTAGGACCCCTAGGGATTCCCCATGACCACTTTTCACACTTTTCAATGCTCAAGTGTGTCTTAAGAGGTCTTTGGACCCCTTCGAACACACATGAGCATTCGACTATGTCAAAAGTGGTCATGGGGACTCCCTATGAGTCCTCGTATGCCTTATCACATGTTAGGACCCCTAGGGTGTCCCCATAACCCCTTTTGACACATTTCAATGCTCAAGTGTGTCTTAAGGGGTCTTAGCACCACTTCAGACACACTTGAGCATTTGAATGTGTCAAAAGGGGTCATGGGAACTCCCTAGGGGACCTACTACACCTTATGACACGTTAGCACCCCTAGGGAGTTCCCATGACCCCTTTTGACACATTTGAATGCTCAAGTGTGTCTTCAAGGGTCTTAGAACACCTTCGGACACAATTGAGCATTCAAATGTGTCAAAAGGAGTCATGGGGGATCCCTAGGGATCCGAGTACACCTTATCATGTGTTAGGACTGCTAGGGAGTCCCCATGAATCCCTTTGACACATTTGAATGCTCAAGTGTGTCCGAAGGGGTCGTACGACCCCTTTGGACACACTTGAGCATTGAAATGTGTCAAAAGGGGTCACGGGGACTCCCTAGGGGTCCAAGTATGCCTTATGACATGTTAGGACCCCTAGGGAGGCCCTATGACCCCTTTTGACACATTTGAATGCTGAAGTCTATCTTAAGGGTTCTTTTGACACATTTGAATGCTCAAGTGTGTCTTAAGGGGTCCTAAGACCCCTTAAGACATACTTGAGTGTTCAAATGTTTCAAAATGGGTCATTGGGACTCCCTAGGGGTCCTAGTATGGCTTATCACATGTTAGGACCCCTAAGGAGTCCCAATGACCACTTTTGACACATTGGAATGCTCAAGTCTATCTTTAGGGGTCTCAAGACCCGTTTGGACACACTTGAGCATTCGAATGTGTCAAAAGTGGTTATGGGGACTCCCTAGGGGTCTTATTATGCCTTATCACATGTTAGGACCCCTAGGGAGTCCCCATGACCCCTTTTAGCACATTTGAACACTCAAGTGTGTCTTAAGGGGTCTTAGAACCCCTTTAGACACACTTGAGCATTCAAATGTGTCAAAATGGGTCATGGTGACTCCCTAGGGGTCTTATTATGCCTTATCATGCATTAGGACACCTAGGGAGTCCCAATGACCCCTTTTGACACATGGCAATGCTGATGTGTGTCTTAAGGGTTCTTAGGACCCCTTTAGACACACTTGAGCATTTTAAAGTGTGAAAAGAGGTCATGGGGACTCCCTAGGGGTCCTAGTACACCTTATCATGCATTAGGACCCCTAGGGAGTCCTCATGACCTATTTTGACTCATTTAAATGCTAAAGTGTGTCTTAAGGTGTCTTTGGACCCCTTCAAACACATTTGAGTGTTTGAATGTGTCAAAAGGGGTCATGGAGACACCCTAGGGGTCATAGTATGCCTTATCACATGTTAGGACCCCTAGGGTGTCCCCATGATCCCTTTTGACACATTTGAATGCTAAAGTGTGTCTTAAGGGGCCTTATTACCCCTTCAGACACACTTGAGCATTCTAATGTGTCAAAAGAAGTCATGGGGACTCGCTAGGGGTCCTACTATGCCTTATCACATGTTAGGACCCCTAGGGAGTCCCCATGACCCCTTATGACAGATTTCTAAGCTCAAATGTGTCTTAAGCGGTCTTAGGACCCATTCGAACACACTTGAGGGTTCAAATATGTCAAAAGGTGTCATGGTGACTCCCAAGGGGTCCTAGTACACCTTATCATGCATTAGGACCCCTAGGGAGTCCGCATGACCCCTTTTGAGACATTTGAATGCTTAAGTGTGGCTTTAGGGGTCTTAGGACCACTTCGGACACACTTGAGCATTCGAATGTGTCAAAAGGGGTCATGGGGACTCCCTAGGGGTCCTAGTACACCTTGTCATGTGTTAGGACCCCTAGGGAGTCCCAATGACCCCTTTTGACACATTTGAATGTGCAAGTGTGTCTTGAGGGTCTTAGGACCCCTTTGAACACACTTGATCATTTGAATGTGTCAAAAATGGTCATGGGGACTCGCTAGGGTTCCTAGTATGCCTTATCATGCATTAGGACACCTAGGGAGTCCCCATGACCCATTTTGACACATTAGGATGTTGTAGTGTGTCTGAAGGGGTCTTAGGACCACTTTGGACATTGTTGAGCATTCGAATGTATCAAAAAGGGTCATGGGGACTCCCTAGAGGACCTACTATGCCTTATCATGTGTTACAACCCCTCGTGAGTCCCCATGACCCCTTTTGATGCATACAAATTCTCAAGTCTATCTTAAAGGGTCTTAGGACCCCTTCGAACACACTTGAGTGTTGAATGTGTCAAAATGGGTCATGGGGACTTCCTATGGGTCGTAGTATGCCTTATCACATGGTAAGACCCATAGGGAGTCCCCATGACCCCTTTTGACATATTGGAACACTCATGTGTGTCTTAAGGGTTTTTAGGACCCCTTCGGACACATTTGAGTGTTTGAATGTGTGAAGAGGGCTCATGGGGACTCCCTAGGTGTCGTAGTATGCCTTATCTTGCGTTAGGACCCCTAGAGAGTCCCCATGACCACTTTTGACACATTTGAATGCTCAAGTGTGTCTTAAGGGGTCTTAGGACCTCTTCAGACACAATTGAGCATTTGAATGTGTCAAAAGGGGTCATGGGGATTCCCTAGGGGTCCTAGTATGCCTTATCATGCGTTAGGACCCCTAGGGAGTCCCCATGACCCCTTTTGACACATTTGAATGCTCTGGTGTGTCTTAATTGGTCTTAGGACCACTTGGTACACACTTGAGTATTAAAATGTGTCAAAAGGAGTCATGGGTACTCCCTAGGGGTCCTAGTACATGTTATCACACGTTAGGACCCCTGGGGAGTTCCCATGACCCCTTTTGACACATTTGAATGCTCAAGTGTGTCTTAAGGGGTCTTACGACCCTTTCAGACACACTAGAGAGTTTGAATGTGTCAAAAAGGGTCATGGGGACTCCCTAAGGTTCCTAGTACACTTTATCATATGTTAGGACCCCTAGGGAGTCCCCATGATGCCTTTTGAGACATTTGAATGATTAATTGTGTCTTAAGCAGTTTAAAGACCCCTTCAAACACACTTGAGCATTCGAATGTGTCAAAAGGGGTCATGGGGACTCCCTATGGGTCCTTGTATCCCTTCTCACATGTTAGGAACCCTAGGGAGTCCCTATGACCCCTTTTGAAAAATTTGAATACTCAAGTGTGTCTTAAGGTGTCTTAGGACCCCTTCGGACACACTTGAGCATTCGAATGTGTCAAAAGAGGTCATGGGGACTCCCTAGGGGTCCTAGTAGGCCTTATCATGCATTAGGACCCCTAGGGATTCCCCATGACCCCTTTTGACACATTTGAATCTTGAAGTGTGTCTTAAGGGGTCTTAGGACCCCTTTTGGAAATACTTGAGCATTTGAATGTGTCAAAAGGGGTCATGGGGACTCCCTAAATGTCCTAGTACACCTTATCACATGTTAGGACCCCTAGGGAGTCTCCATGACCCCTTTTGACACATTTGAATGCTCAAGTTTGTCTTAAGGAGTTTTAGGACCCGTTCGGACACACTTTAGCATTCTATTGTGTCAAAAGGGGTCATGGGGACTCCCTTGGGGTGCTAGTACACCTTATCATGTGTTAGGACCCCTAGGGAGTCCCCATGACCTCTTTTGACACATTTGAATTCTTAAGTGTGTCTTAAGGGGTCTTAGGACCCCTCCGGACACACTTGAGTGTTTGAATTAGTCAAAAGGGGTTATGGGGACTACCTAGGGGTCACAGTATACCTTATCATACATTAGGAGCCCTAGGGAGTCCCCATGACCCATTTTGACACATTTGCATGATCAAGTGTCTTGTAAGGGGTCTTATGACCCCTTTGGACACACTTGAGTGTTCAAATGTCTCAAAAGGGGTCATGAGGACTCCCTACAGGTCTTGGTATGCTTCATAACATGTTAGGACCCAAAGGGAGTCCCCATGACCCCTTTTGACACATTGAAATGCTCAAGTGTGCCTTAAGGGGTCTTAGGACCCCTTCAGACACACTTGAGCATTTGAATGTGTCAAAAGTGGTCATGGGGACTCCCTAAGGGTCCTCGTACATCTTATCACATGTTAGGACTCCGAGGGGATCCCCATGACTCCTTTTGACACATTGGAATGCTCAAGTGTCTCTTAAGGGGTCTTAGGACCCCTTAAGAGACACTTGAGCATTCCAATGTGTCAAAAGGGGTCATGGGGACTCCCTAGGGGTCCTAATATACCTTATCATGTGTTAGGACCCCTAGGGAATCCCCAAGACCCCTTTTGACACATTTGATTGCTTAAGTGTGTCTTAAATGGTCTTAGGACCCCTTTGGACACACTTGAGAGTTTGAATGTGTCAAAAGGGGTCATAGGGACTCCCTAAAGTTTGTAGTACACTTTATCACATGTTAGGACCCCTAGGGAGTCCCCATGACCCCTTTTGAGACATTTGAATGCTTAAGTGTGTCTTAAGGGGTCTTAGGACCCCTTCGGACACACTTGAGCATTGAAATTTGTCAAAATGGGTCATGGGGACTCCCTAGGGGTCCTAGTATGCCTTATCACATGTTACAACCCCTAGGGAGTCCCAATGACCCATTTTGACATATTTGAATGCTCAAGTGTGTCTTAAGGGGTCTTAGGACCCCTTTGGACACACCTGAGCATTCGAATGTGTCAAAAGGGGTCATGGGGAGTCCCTAAATGTCCTTGTATGCCTTATCACATGTTAGGACCCCTAGGGAGTCCCCATGACCTTTTTTGATGCATTCGAATGCTCAAGTGTGTCTTAAGGTGTCTTAGGACCCCTTTGGACACACTTTAGCATTTGAATGTGTCAAAAGGAGTCATGGGGACTCCCTAGGGGTTGTACTATGCCTTAGTACATGTTAGGACCCCTAGGGAGTCTCCATGACCCCTTTTGACACATTTGAAAGCTGAAGTGTGTCTTAAGGGGTCTTAGTACCCTTTCGAACACACTTGAGAGTTCAAATGTATCAAAAGGTGTCATGGTGACTCCAAAGAGGTCCTAGTACACCTTATCATGTGTTAGGACCCCTAGGGAGTCCCCATGACCCCTTTTGAGAGATTCAAATGCTTAAGTGTGTCTTCAAGGGTCTTAGGACCACTTTGGAAACACTTGAGCATTTGAATATGTCAAAAGGGGTCATGGGGACTCGCTAGGGGTCCTATTATGCCTTGTCACACTTTAGGACCCCTAGGGAGTCCCTATTACCCCTTTTGATACATTCGAATGCTCAAGTGTGTCTTAAGGGTCTTAGGACCCCTTCGAACACATTTGAGCATTTGAATGTGTCAAAAGTGGTCATGGGGACTCGCTAGGGGTCCTAGTAGGCCTTATCATGAATTAGGACACCTAGGGAGTCCCCATGACCTATTTTGACACATTAGAATGCTGTAGTGTGTCTTAAGAGGTCATGGGGACTCCCTAGAGGACCTAGTATGCCTTATCACATCTTAGGACCCCTGGTGAGTCTCGATGACCCCTTTTGACACATACAAATGCTCAAGTGTGTCTTAAAGGGTGTTAGGACCCCTTCAGACACATTTGAGCATTGAATGTGTCAAAACGGGTCATGGGGACTCCCTAGGGGTCATAGTATGCCTTATCACATGTTAGGACCCCTAGGGAGTCCCCATGACCCCTTTTGACATATTAGAATGCTCATGTGTGTCCTAAGTGTTCTTAGGACCCCTTCAAACACACTTGAGTGTGTGAATGTGTGAAAAGGGGTCATGGGGAATCCTTAGGTGTCGTAGTATGCCTTATCTTGCGTTAGGACCCCTAGGGAGTCCCCATGACCCCTTTTGACACATTTGAATGCTCTGGTGTGTCTTAATTGGTCTTAGGACCCCTCTGGACACACTTGAGCATTAAGATGTGTCAAAAGGAGTCATGGGTACTCCCTAGTGGTCCTAGTACATGTTATCACTTGTTAGGACCCTTGGGGAGTTCCCATGACCCCTTTTGACACATTTTAATGCTCAAGTATGTCTTAAGGAGTCTTAGGACCCTTTCGGACACACTAGAGAGTTAAAATGTGTCAAAAAGGGTCATGGGGACTCCGTAAGGGTCCTAGTACACTTTATCATATGTTAGGACCCCTAGCGATTCCCAATGACCCCTTTTGAAAAACTTGAATGCTCAAGTGTGTCTTAAGAGGTCTTAGGACCCCTTCGGACACACTTGAGCATTTGAATGTGTCAAAAGGGGTCATGGGGACTCCCTAGGGGTCCTAGTACACCTTATCATGCATTAGGACCCTGAGGGATTCTCCATGACCCCTTTTGACATATTTGAATGTTGAAGTGTGTCTTAAGGGGTCTTAGGACCTCTTTTGGAAACACTTGAGCATTCGAATGTGTCAAAAGGGGTCATGGGGACTCCCTAAATGTCCTAGTATGTCTTATCACATGTTAGGACCCCTAGGGAGTCCCCATGTCCCCTTTTGACACATTTGAATGCTCAAGTTTGTCTTAATGGGTCTTAGGACCCCTTCTCACACACTTTAGCATTCGATTGTGTCAAAAGGGGTTATGGGGAATCCCTTGGGGTGCTAGTACACCTTATCATGTGTTAAGACCCCTAGGGAGTCCCCATGACCCCTTTTGACACATTTGAATGCTTAAGTGTGTCTTAAGGGGTCTTAGGACTCCTCCAGACACACTTGAGTGTTTGAATTAGTCCAAAGGGGTCATGGGGACTCCCTAGGGGTCATAGTATGACTTATCATGCATTAGGACCCCTAGGGAGTCCCCATGACCCCTTTTGACACATTTGCACAGTCAAGTGTCTTGTAAGGGGTCTTAGGACCCCTTTGGACACACTTGAGTGTTCAAATGTCTCAAAAGGGGTCATGGGAACTCCCTACAGGTCTTAATATGCTTCATAACATGTGAGGACCCCAAGGGAGTCCCCATGATCCCTTTTGACACATTAGAATGCTCAAGTGTGCCTTAAGGGGTCTTAGGACCCCTTCGGACACACTTGAGCATTTGAATGTGTCAAAAAGGGTCATGGGGAGTCCCTAGGGGTCCTAGTACACATTATCACATGTTAGGACTCTGAGGGAGTCCCCATGACCCCTTTTGACACATTGGAAAGCTCAAGTGTCTATTAAGGGGTCTTAGGACCTCTTCAGACACACTTGAGCATTCAAATGTGTCAAAAGGGGTCATGGGGACTCCCTAGGGATACTAGTATGCTTTATCATGTGTTAGGACCCCTATGGAATCCCCAAGACCCCTTTTGACACATTTGAATGCTCAAGTGTGTCTTAAGGGGCCTTTGGACCCCTTCGGACACACTTGAGAGTTTGAATGTGTCAAAAGGGGTCATGGGGACTCATTAGGGGTCCTAGTACACTTTATGACATGTGAGGACCCCTAGGGAGTTCCCATGACCCCTTTTGAGATATTTGAATGCTTAAGTGTGTCTTAAGGGGTCTGAGGACCACTTCAAATACACTTGAGCATTTGAATGTGTCAAAAGGGGTCATAAGGACTCCCTAGGGGTCCTAGTACACCTTATCAGATGTTAGGACCCCTAGGGAGCCCCGATGACCCCTTTTCACACATTTGAACACTCAAGTGTGTCTTAAGGGGTCTTACTGCCCCTTCGGACACACTTGAGCATTTGAATGTGTCAAAAGGGGACATTGGGACTCCTTTGGGGTCCTAGTACACTTTATCACATGTGAGGACCCCTAGGGAGTCCCCATGACCCTTTCTGAGACATTTGAATGCTTAAGTGTTTCTTAAGGGGTCTAAGGACCACTTCAGATACACTTGAGCATTCGAATGTGTCAAAAGGGGTCATGGGGACTCCCTAGGGGTCCTAATACACCTTATCAGATGTCAGGACAACTAGGGAGCCCCAATAACCCCTTTTCACATATTTGAACACTCAAGTGTGTCTTAAGGGGTCTTACTGCCCCTTTGGACACACTGGAGCATTCAAATGTGTCAAAAGGGGTCATGGGGACTCCCTAGGGGTCCTAGTATGCCTTATCACATGTTACGACCCCTAGAGAGTCCTCATGACCCATTTTGACACATTTGAATACTGAAGTGTGTGTTAAGGGATCTTAGGACCCCTTTGGACACACTTGAGCATTTGAATGTGTCAAAAGGGGTCATGGGGACTCCCCAAATGTCTTATTATGCCTTATCACATGTTAGGATGCCTAGGGAGTCCCCATGTCACCTTTTGACACATTCGAATGCTCAAGTGTGTCTTAAGGGGTCTTAGGACCCTTTCGGACACACTTTAGCATTTGAATATGTCAAAAGCGGTCATGGGGACTCGCTTGGGGTGCTAGTACACATTGTCATGCGTTAGGACCCCTAGGGAGTCCCCATGACCACTTTTGACACATTTGAATGCTTAAGTGTGTCTTAAGGGGTCTTAGGACCCCTTCGAAGACACTTGAGTGTTTGAATATGTCAAAAGGGGTCATGGGGACTCCCTAGGGGTCTTAGTATGCCTTATCACTTATTAGGACCCTTAGGGAGTCCCCATGACCCCTTTTGACACATTTGCACCGTAAAGTATCTCGTAAGGGGTCTTAGGACCTCTTTGGACACACTTGAGTGTTCAAATGTCTCAAAAGGGGTCATGGGGACTCCCTATAGATCGTAGTATGCCTCATAATGCGTTAGGACCCCAACGAATTCCCCGCAACCTCTTTTGACACATTGGAATGCTCAACTATGCCTTAAGGTGTCTTAGGACTCCTTCGGACACACTTGACCATTTGAATGTGTCAAAAGGGGTCATGAGGATAGCCTAGGGGTCCTAGTACACCTTATCATGTGTTAGGACTCTGAGGGAGTCCCCATGACCCATTTTGACATATTGGAATGGCCAAGTGTCTCCTAAGGGGTCTTAGAACCCCCTCAAACACACTTGAGCATTTCAATGTGTCAAAAGGGGTCATGGGGACTCCCTAGGGGTCCAAGTATGCCTATCACATGTTAGGACCCCTCCGGACACACTTGAGAGTTAAAATTTGTCAAAAGGGGTCATGGGGACTCCCTAGGGGTCCTAGTACACTTTATCACATGTTAGGACCCCTAGGGAGTCCCCATGACCCATTTTGAGACATTTGAACACTTAAGTGTGTCTTAAGGGGTCTTAGGACCACTTCAGACACACTTGAGCTTTTGAATGTGTCAAAAGGGGTCATGGGGACTCCCTAGGGGTCCTAGTACGCCTTATCACATGTTAGGACCCCTAGGGAGCCACCATCACCCCTTTTGACATATTTGAACACTCAAGTATGTCTTAAGGGGTCGTAGGACCCCTTCAGACACACTTGAGCATTCGAATGTGTCAAAAGGGGTTATGGGGACTCCATAGGGATCCTCGTATGCCTTATCATGTGTTATGACCCATAGAGAGTCCCCATGACCCCTTTTGGCACATTTGAATGCTGAAGTATTTCTTAAAGGGTCTTAGGACCCCTTTGGACACACTAGAGCATTTGAATGTGTCAAAAGGGTTCATGGGGTCTCCCTAGGGGTCTTAGTATGCTTTATCACATGTTAAGACCCCTAGGGATTTCCCATGACCCTTTTTGACACATTCAAATGCTCAAGTGTGTCTTAAGGGGTCTTAGGACCCCTTCGGATGCACTTTACAATTTGAATTTGTCAAAAGGGATCATGGGGACTCCCTTGGGGTTCTAGTTTACCTTATGATGCATTAGGACCCCTAGGGAGTAGCCATGACCCCTTTTGACACATTTGAATGCTCAAGTGTGTCTTAAGGGGTCTTAGGACCCCTCTGGACACACTTGAGTGTTTTATTGTGTCAAAAGGGGTCATGGGGACTCCCTAGGGGTCCTAGTACACATTATCACATGTTAGGACCCCTAGGGAGTCCCCGTGACCCCTTTTGACACATTTGCAGGGTCAAGTGTCTCGTAAGGGGTCTTAGGAGGCCTTTGGACACACCTTAGTTTTCAAATGTCTCAAAAGGGGTTATGGGGACTGCCTACATGTCCTAGTATGCCTTATAACATGTCAGGACCCCAAGGGAGTCCCCGTCACCCATTTTAACACATTGGAATGCTCAAGTGTGTCTTAAGGGGTCTTAGGACCCCTTTGGACACACTTGAGCATTCAAATGTGTCAAAAGGTGTCATGGGGACTCCCTAGGGGTCCTAGTACATGTTATCATGTGTTAAGACTCTGATGGAGTCCCCATGACCTATTTTGACACATTGGAATGCTCAAGTGTCTCTTAAGGGGTCTTAGGACCCCTTTAGACACACTTGAGCATTCAAATATTTCAAAAGGGTTCATGGGAACTCCCTACAGGTCCTAGTATGCCTTATCATGTGTTAGGACCCCTATAGATTCCCCATTACCCCTTTTGACACATTTGAATGCTCAAGTGTATCTTAAGGGGTCTTAGGATCCCTTCGGACATAATTGAGCATTCGAATGTGTCAAAAGGGGTCATGGGGACTGCTTAGGGATCCTAGTATGCTTTCTCATGTGTTACGACCCCTAGGGAGTCTGCATGATGCCTTTTGACACATTGGAACACTCAAGTGTGTATTAAGGGGTCTTAGGACCCCTTCGAACAAACTTGAGTATTTGAATGTGTCCAAAGGGGTCATGGGGGCTCCCTAAGGGTCCGAGTACACCTTATCAAATGTTGGGACCCCTAGGGAGACCCCATCACCCCTTTGGACACATTTGAATGCTCAAGTGTGTCTTAAGGGGTCTTAGGACCCCTTCAGACACACTTGATCATTTGTATGTGTCAAAAGGGGTCATGGGGACTCCCTAGGGGTCCTAGTACACCTTATCATGTGTTAGGATCTGTAGGGAGTCACCATGATCGTTTTTGACACATTTGAATGCTCAAGTGTGTTTGAAGGGGTTTTAGGACCCCTTTGGATACACTTGAGTGTTCCAATGTGTCAAAAGGGTTCATGGGGACTCCCTAGGGTTCCTATTATGCCTCATCACACGTCAGGACCCCTAGGGAGTCCCCATGACCCCTTTTGACACATTTGAATTCTTAAGAGTGTCTTAAGGTGTCTTAGGACCCCTTCAGACACACTTGATCATTCCAATGTTTCAAAAGGGGTGATGGGGGCTCCTGAGGGTTCCAAGTATGGCTTATCATGTGTTAGGATGCCTAGGGACTCCCCATGACCCCTTTTGACATATTTGAATGCTCAGATGTGTCTTAAGGGATGTTAGGACCCCTTATGACACACTTGAGCATTCAGATGTGTCAAAAGGGGTCATGGGGGCTCCCTAGGGGTCCTAGTATGGCTTATCACATGTTAGGACCCCTAGGGAGTCCCCATGACCCCTTTTGACACATTTGAACACTCAAGTTTTTCTTAAGGGGTCATAGGACCCCTTAAGACACACTTGATCATTTAAATATGTCAAAAGGGGTCATGGGGACTCCCTAGGGGTCTTAGTATGCCTTATCATGCGTAAGGAGCCCTAGGGAGTCTCCATGACCCCTTTTGACACATTTGAACACTCAAGTGTTTCTTAAGGGGTCTTAGGACCGCTTTAGAGACACTTGAGCATTCAAATGTGTCAAAAGGGGTCATGGGGGCTTCCTAGGTGTCCTAGTATGCCTTATCATGTGTTAGGACCCCTAGGGAGTCCCCATGACCCCTTTTGACACATTTGAATGCTCAAGTGTGTCTTATTGTGTCTTAGGACCCCTTCAGACACACTTGAGCATTCAAATGTGTCAAAAGGGGTCATGGGGACTCGCTAGGGGTCCTAGTACTCCTTATCACATGTTAGTATCCCTAGGGAGTCTCGATGACCCCTTTTGACACATTTGAATGCTCAAGTGTGTCTTAAGGTGTCTTAGGACCCCTTCGGACACACTTGAGCATTCAAATGTTTCAAAAGAGGTCATGGGGACTCCTTATGGGTCCTAGTACACCTTATCACTTAGAAATGGTAGAGAAAGAAAATGAGATAAACCATATTTATTTAATTCTTGCAATTCGCAGCTTCTCTCTAAGTGCAAAATGACAATCCATGGAGCAAAAATTACGGTGAAAATTAAATTCTTCAAGTAAGTCATTTAGAAACACGCATAATACTATAACGTATGATGATTTATAGAGAATTTATAACGGACTATGCTATGCAAAATCCCACAATCCCTACCATATCTCAGAGTACTGATGAGAAGCAATGGTGAAAGTCTGAGATAGAGGTGGTGTCGGCATTGAAGCGGCAAGACATTCTTCATAATATCAGGGTGGCGCCATCGAAACGGCAAGGCTTTCCTCATAATGTCGTGCCACCCTTGATCTCTTCTTTAAATTTATTAATGCGGTCGGTTCTACGACGCTTGCATAATTTCTAGTACAGCTGCTCATTTTACCAAACCCTTCCTCACTCTCCATAATCTTTGACTGGTTCAAAGCTCTGTCTGGTTGTTCTTGTTTAACCTCCCAATGACTCTGTTGAGCTGCCAGATTATCAACAGCTATGGTACAATTATCCTATTCAACTAGAATCTATTTCAAGAAGCCTTGCAATTTAGCATTTTGGTTGAAAGAGCAAGGAAAGATACCATTTCATAGCCACAAGTGGTGGAAACAGTGTGATTCTCTTGCCCTTTGCTTCTGTAATCCACCTCTAGTGAACTATTCTTCAAATCCTCCATTTCTGCGTAGCTAGGGTTTACGACACATATAAAAGGCACAACTATGCCCCTGTAGGGACTCTTGCTAGTGCTCAAAATCATATTATTTTCATGCATTTCCTAACATTTAATACAAATATTTATCTAGTCACCTTTAAAGACATAGAAGAAATGAAAAATAAAAATTAGGCCAAAAATACATACCGCATTTCTGTATGTAGTACCGTTAGCTTCAACAATCCAGTCAGCTTCCCCTGCTAAGGCATGAAGAACTCCATTAATGTCTACTCTGGGAGGAAGATTCGTATACAAAAGCATCATACAGGAAAAATGAAAAAAAAATAATAGCTAAAAGGTAAAATTTATCATTAACGCTGGTAGTACCAAGGTCATATCCACTGTCAAATCTTGGCTATGATGTGCAAAATGAGAAAACCAAGTGAAATGCAAGGGAAGGATCGATCAAATAGCGAAGGTGCATCAAATCGGATCTATTGGCACTCTCTAAAATCTTTGAGATGCCATGATTCAAAACTTGTTATAGTGCCTGTTTCTGATTCAAGGGGATGCATATACTGAGTGATTCGTAAGCCCTATCATGCGAGTGAAGTGTTTTACACTCTACATAAACATCATTTAGTCACTTGGAATCATCAATTTGATATTAGCATCACGTTTGTAGGATCTCATTCTTAGGCGGTTTGTAGTTTTGGAATTTGCCTAAGTGTCAAATTGATTTGAAGGGCCTATTTTAAGGATGAATATCTGATGCCCTGATAAGTGTCATGGAAAACTAAGTGGTGAGTGTCTTTAGTATACATCAAATCACTTAAGTTTCAATTTTCAGCTCCCTACAATCAGATTTGATCTATTTTGCACCTGCCCATTTGGAGGTCTTTCGTATAAATCTACCTATTACACTTTTCACAGTTTTGTCGCAGGCCCTGTTTGGAGGTCTCCAATTCATGGATAGAGATTGATCAATTAAAAAGAATCATTCCATTGGATTTTAGACAAGTTTTTCTATCAGCCTATCCGTTTTCAGCTCTTAACCAATCCATTTGATTAGTTTTCAGGATCAAATCCGTTTGCAAGCTTCATATTTTGGATAGAGTGCATTCAGTTATCCTTTCCCGATGGCCTACTTTGCAGTTGATTAACTTTTGGCCAATTGATCCGATGACCTTCTTGATTGCTGCCTCACTTTTTAATCCTGATAGAGAACTTATGTTTTTAGTTTGAAATCTTGATCAATCTGTTAAGTCAGTTTTCATAAGCCGTTCTATTCGCAGTTTCCTTTTGTTTTCTGAGTGTACTTGAGATCTTTTCCCAGAGGTCAACTTTGCACATTAATATCTTTTGACTAGTTAAGGGTCTTGAAGAGTTTCTTGTTGCATTGTATTGTATAGTTGACATACTATCTCCAGTCTTAGTTTGGGTCTTCTACCAATCTACTAACTCAATTTTCCAGGCCCATTCTGTTTGCAATTTTCATAAATTTGTCAGTCATTTGCAAGCGACAGTTTGAAAGTGCCATTTTCAACAATTAAAATCTCTCAGTTCTGATACAGTCAGGAGACGTTGTTCGGGGAGATGATTGCGTATACATCATAGAGTATCCCTGTTAGGTGGCCAGATCAGATCAGATGTTTTCATCAGTTTTGGATACCACTTCTTGAGCCCTCTGGCATAGTTTTGACACTTAACAAAAATAATGTTTTTGAGGCATTCAGTGATGCGGGTTTGATTGAATTTTGGTCCTAAAGCGTGTTGAAGATGTACAAAGCCATAATCAGGGTTAGGTACACGAAATTGAAATTTTTTTTAGCTAGGCCCGCTTCTGGACCCAGCTAACCTCATCAAGTGTTTCTAGTTCGAGATGGACTTTTGTGTTTAATTTTTCAAATCTTCACGGTTATTAATATTAACATAAAAGTGCGAATGAAAGGAAGGCAAGGCAGCTCATGGAAGATGTTTGTGATGAATTGGCAAGGGATATTTGGAAGCTTTTATAAATTCAAGAATGGTATCTCAAGGCAATGGTTTTGTACATGATGCCGCTGCAAATGTACGAGATGCTAAATTGCTCCAGGAGGCTACTTGTTCAATAGAAGAAATCTTGAAAGAAGGATCAGATATATCCTATGACAAATCTCTCAAGAAAGATGTAGAAAATTCAAAGGCATATTAACAAGAGCAACAACTTTTAGAGAGTGATTGAGATGGTTTTACAGAAACTAAAAAGGGAATGATTTCAATCGAGAGGATGCCATTGTTTGAGAAAAATGGGGGTTACCAGTAGATTGAAGATTCCAGCATAGGATTGAAGCTTCCTATCCATTGCAATAGAAAACACCAGCATGTGAAGTGAGGGATGTCAGGGTTTGTAGAAGAAGCTAGCCAATATAAGGAACCAGAGCATGATAAGTAATGCCAGCGTATAAGATTGTGGTCTGCTATGTATAAGAAAAGGAGTCGTCTAAGTTTTTAAAAAACTATATTTGGAGAAGTGCATTGCACAAAGCAACAAATATGTGGAGAGTTTAAGGGAGGGAATTTCCAAGCTTCCCCTTATGCCCCTTTTAATGATGATTGAGTGCATATTTTAAAGAACCCCACGCACCAAATTTATAGACTGTATGCACCGTATAATATTTCATATGCGCCATCTATGCACACATCCTTCACCAAACTAAGCATACATCTTATGTATGTTGGACACATCAAGAGACCTAGGCATGCTCCTTCACGATGCTAGCATATAAAAATAAAAATCCAATGTTCGAAATAGATGCCAAGGATGTTGCGCAAGTGCCAAAATTTGCAGGCACGTTTTTGGTGAAAATGAGAATGGGTTGTATCAGACTTGCAGGTCCACTGTTGCTATGGTAGTCATGGCACTAACTATTTTTGTAGGGTTTCATTTTGCTAGAGGAAAATAATAATAGATGCCAACATTTGAATTAAGATAAGCATCACATTAGCATCAATCAAAATGCCAGCATAAGCAATATGGGCACCTACATGAGGAGTTTAAGATGGTAGCGTAAAAGAAGACCAATGTTTTGAAATGATAATTTACTGTGTATACACCAAATGAAGTGCTGAGTGCATTTTTGGTTTGTGAGCACCTTTAATCTCTATGTGTAGCTTGTTCTATGTCTCATGACCCAAATGAAATGGGTGTTGGCTGTGCACGTGCCTTCCAAAGGTAAGAGGTTGCAGGCTTTATGTGAATGCTTCCAAAGTTGTTGTGTAAGCTTCCCCCATTTTTGTGTTGCGTACGTTAAGAAGAGGATTGGAGCTGTGCGTGTATATAAATATGAGAAGCGATGTTTAGTATTCCCTCATACACTATGTGATGACAGTCCATGCAAAGAAAGGTTTGGGCCAAGCAAGGAAGTGAAGATGAGAGGCTGCAAATGGTCGGTCGTTGTATGGGGTTGTGTGTGTAAAAATTGTACCTGATCTGTAGACACAACACTCTGTAAAATATTAGAGGTTAGCTAAAATCAAATCATGCAAAATTGAAAACTATCTAAGCAAGTGATTTACTGCCTTCTAGTAGGTGCGAGATTAATGTTCTCAGATTGTTATCGAGATCAGTGACCTAGACGACACCTAAATGAAGGATTTTGAATGCAATTGATCTAGATATGAGATTGAATGCAATTAATCTATATTTTTGATATTTTCTATGCAATAAGAATGATAAAAACTGATATGAATCTATGAATGCTATTGAAAATTGATATGAAATGAATGCTAAATGATCTAACAATGAAGATTCTAACAATGATATGAAAACTATGAAATTCTATGCTAAGATATAAAAACTATGCAATTGAAATTGATCTCACAAAGCTTTGAATTCGCAAGTTGATTCTTTCAAGCTCCAATTCTCCAACGTGATTGTGCAAAAATATGAGATGCTTGGATGCAAATTTGAGAGATGATTGAGAGATGAATTATGAAGAGCTGAGCATTGTTTTTATAGAAATCCAAGGCTTTGGAGGTGCATGAAAAAAAGCCATAAATCACTCAAATAACTCAACTTGATTTTTGAGTTATTTTTAAATAAAGGATAATTAACTCACAAAAACATGCAAAAGCTAAGCTTTAACTCAAAATAGAGTTTAGCTTTAATTGATAATTGATAGTTGTTTGCTTTTATGATTGTGCATGTTTTATTTATGAATTAATTTAATAATAAAGTGATTTATTTCCAACTTAACTGCTTTTAAAAATAAAACAATTGATTTATGGGTTAATCAATTATTTAATCAAATTTTTATTAAAAACTATATTATTAAATAATGACAACTTGCTTTAATTAATTAAATAAAAATTTAATCAATTATTCATAGGATATTTGGATTTATTGTCAAAATTAGATAATACAATTAATAATAGATAGAATTAAATTTAATTACATAATTAAGTGGCAAGATATTAAATCTAATTAATTAAATATGAAAATATTCAATTAATCAAACTTTAGGATAAATGTGATTTATTGCCAAATAATTATAAAATTAAAGATAATTATGATGATTAGGAATATTGCTAGGAATATTCCCTGATGTAGAATTTAAGATAATCAATTAGGATTCGATGATGTGCAGATGTGCCTTAGATTAAGACTTTCATGTCAATTTTGTTTGATATGTTGATATAGGAGGTTAATGAACTTATAGCCCATTTTTGGGGTATTACATTTTGCCCCTCTTTGAATTACTGTGCGAAGCGTAGTGGTTCAAAGATAGTCTATGTTTGATAAAGATATGAAACTGATTCAAAAGATAAACCGATTGAAAGATATTGAGATAGGAGGTCCTGAATGACCAGAGATAATGTTTACTATAGCAACAAATGAACCTATGATTGTGAAAAAGTGTCAAAACACCTAATTCCAAACCTTAGGATTGATAAGAAGTGAGTGACCCGTTCTAGACTCGATTGTCTTAGCAGAACTAGCAAGTATCACATCTGAATCCTTTAGTTGCCAAAGAACCAAGGAAAGAACACTATGATCCGATGGTTGCAAAAACTGATACAGTTTACAAGATTAGGAGAATACCAGATTGATATGGATCGATGAATCTGATATGCCCCAAGTGATGATAGATTTTCCCCGAGTGATGAGGACTTTTGATGAATCAGTGACTAGACGTGATTGTTGTCTTGATCACTGATGAAAGATATTGATAGATTTGATTGACAGACTTTGAATGATGTGCAATACCATGCCCCCTTCGAGATTAAAATTGAAATCTGACAAGAAAAGTCAGCGTTATAGTTTAGAAGCATGTTAATTGATTTGAGAAGTGTGGTGAAACACATTCAAGAACACATTCTGCATCGTTGGAAGGTCCCAAAAGACCAAGTTTGACTAGGTTTGACCATGAGTTGACCATGGTTGACCAAGTTGAAATTTTGATAGTTTGATGTAAGATAATCAGTTAAGTTGAATACTAGATTTCTGTGATGATTGAAGGTTGATTATGCAAGCAATTAATAATATGAATGATCTCAGATTTGAATTTTGATCCCGAAAAAGGATTCTACTTGCTATTTCGTTGGAGGAACCTTCGTGTGAGATTCAGCTTTTGTTAGATTTGAAGAATTGATATGAAGAATCATTTAAGCTTTGAAGTTCATTTAGCCATTGTGAGATCATGAAAACATGCAAAATGCAAAGAGACATACAAAATGAAATGCAACCTAAGACCTAGGACCTAGTCACTGATCATATGTCGATTTGTTATCATCATTGAACTTTTAGGTAACCGGATAAATCAATACAATGCCCACTAGCCATGAAACCATAGACATATGAATATCAATTTGTATGCGCAAGAATCAATACAACACCCACTGGTTATACAACCATGGACATATGAATATTGATTTTATTTTCGAAATGTCGGAGTAGATATAAACACCAAGGCACAAACGCCAGGATGACCTGAATATCATGTCCATTTTGATATAGCAATTTGTATAAGCATCAAAACATAAACGTCATGATGACCTGAATATGCCTTGCATTGCAAACACATCAAACAGTCAAGAGATCATTCTAAATCCAATGTGAATTACCCGTAGTGACCCTTTATCATTCACATCCTTAGGCAAGATTGCATTCCACAGTAGGAGAAAGAACTCACTTCAAAAAGATAATAGTTAGATCAAACTTCCTTGAATTTTCTGGGTATCAATGGTCAAGGTACGCATGGCCATCCAATTCAAGATAGAGGATCTTACAGTCGGACACCATTTCAATCCAGAATTTCCAAAGTTGTTAGATTTTCACATACGAGCAGAAAATAAAGAAAAGATTATGCCCCCAGTCATCACTCTCTAAATCCTATGAAGGACATCATCGAAGAGCTCGAAGGGACACAATATGCAAAAATCTCAATGCGAATCAGTAAGCATACAAGGAGATAAAATCATGTAAAAAGCATAGATTGTTTTCAGTTGAGTTTTGATGTTTGATTGCGTTGTTGTAGATGCAAAATCCTTTTTAGAGACAAGATAGACTTGACTGACTCAAATGAAGCTTCAAAGGACTTTGATTAGATATGATCCATCTAAGATACATGGGAGACCATAGGATATGACATTGATTGCCCCCAAGTGTTAAACATTGATAGGATACAAACGCTTGAGCTGATTGGTGTATAGACTGACTTATTGAAAACTGGAAATGTTGAAACAAACCGGGAGATATGTATAAACTAAAGCAAGACTGAAAGCTAGGAAAGACCAAGATTGTGTTGATAGATGGAGCATTTTGAACAAGTGGCACCCGTTTGCTGGGTTTTCACCATCTTGGTAGAGATTCTATTTTTGCTACCAAGGCGCCTGTTTCCAGGTTTTCACCAAGACACTTTTTTTTTTTTTTTTTTGTATTTTTCATTTTTTTCAATTTTTTTGTACTTTTGATATTTTTTGATTTTTTTGAATTTTTGATATTTTTTGATTTTTTTTGTGAATCATCAAGGCGCCTATTGCTAGGTTTTCACCAAGATGTTCATTTTTTTAGGACTTTTTCCAATTTTTAAAATTTTTTTTAGGACATTTACCAAGCACTAAATGCCTTAGGCATAGAATTTCTTCAGATAGAGAACGTTGATTGGTTCTCGGAGCTATTCTCCTTCAGTCGTTGAGAGTTGATAGGCACCAGAGCCAAAAGTAGCAGTGATAACAAAGGGACCCAGCCAATTGGGTTTGAACTTCCCCTTGCGTTCTCGATGGGATTGATTTTTAGGATTTTCTCTCAAGACTAGATCGCAAACCTGAAATTCTCTGTGTCTGACTTTCTTGTTGTAGCCTCTAGACATTCTCTTCTGATATACTCTGAGATGATCATATGCTACTTTCCTGGGCTCATCTAGTAATTTAAGTTCTTGTAACCTAGACACTCTATAGTCTTCATCAGTGACAAGTCCATGCATTCTAATTCTGAGTGATGGGATTTCAACCTCAATAGGCAATACCGCTTCAGACCCATAAACTAAAGTGAGTGGTGTAGCCCCTGTAGGCATTCTAATACTAGTTCTGTATGCCCAGAGAGCTAGATTAATCATGAGATGCTTTTTCTGATACTTGTGTTGATACTGGTTCTGATATTGATTCTGATAATTGTTCTGATACTAGTTCTGATACTAATTCTAATACTGATTATGATAATTGTTCTGATACTGGTTCTAATACTGATTTTGATAATGATTCTGATAATTGTTCTGATACTGGTTATGATACTGGGTATACTTGATAGCATATTTTTCTATTGCAAACTCCCAAGCAAGATCATATCGTGCAGTCCCAATGTCTAGCAAGGTGGAGAACAAGAGGGATTGGCAAGCTAGTGGAAGAGATGGAAGACAAGAGAATGAAGGAGAATGAAGGGAAGAAATCCTCAAAGGGAAACTCCTCAAGAATACCCAAGCTAGGGAAAAATTTTCATGTAAAGCGCATTTGGACAAGCAATGAAGGGCCAGCATAGGATAAGTCACAAAAGCGTAATGCCAAAGAAGGACAGGATGTATTCCAAAGAAGTAGACATGTCAAGAGGCTTCATAGCACCGTGTTTTACTCTATTTTTTCTTTTTTTTTTATTAGATCAAGACCAAAGGGGAAAAGGATAGCAATAGGTGAAAATGAATGGAGGAAGATAGACATGAAGGCTAAATATGAAAGGAATGAAAGCAAGATCATCGTAAGATAGCTCACAAAATAGCCAAATGTTCATGTATAGATCAACATTGTCAAGATCAAAGAGAGAAGATGAAATGGATGAAATATGTAGAAGAACTACGCATGATGCCTAATTGCTAGGTTTTCATCATGGTACTTATCCAAGGTGCCACAAAGGAGTGGTTTTCACCATAAGATGAATTTATTTCTCTTTACTTTTGCTACCAAGGTGCCTGTTTCCAGGTTTTCACCAAGGCACATTTTCAATTTTATTTTTTTCTTTTATTTTTTCTTTTTTTGGAAGAAGGCAAGCTTTTTAGATAATGCTCCTTGAAAGGATAAACCATGATATACCAAGGATTCAAAATGATATGCTCAAAGATGCTGATAGGGAAAGGGAGATGGAAGAGAAAAATGGAGGATAAGGTTTTATGCAAAGCAAGTGAGGTTGGAAGATAGGAGGAATAGGCAAATGAGGAAAAATGATAGAAGGTAGAAGGATAATGCATGGAAGGATTGTGAAAGGGTAGATGGAAAGGAAGGCAAGATCAATGTCAACACACACCTTGAAGGGTGGCGAGAGGGTGGAAGAATCATGAATGAAGGAATACGTGAAGGAATATGGTGAATGGATAGCAGAGGTTGTGGTTCAGGCACATGGAATGGAAGAATATTTTTGGAAGAATATGAGGTGGAAGTCTTTGAAAGCTTGAATGTCAACTTCACTTTTTGTTCAACATGAGACTCTCTTATGAGAGACTTTGGAATCCATATAGCCTTAGGCTTTTTATTTCCTTTTGATGACTTAGAGAGAATATCTTGAATGATCAATTTTGAAACCCATATTTGTCTTATAGTTTTCTTCTTAGATATCTCTTTTGACTTGATGTTTCCACGTTGTTTAGAGGAGACATGGTGATCTTCTCTTTTTGATGGATTCTTGTATTGCTTATTTTTCTTGTATTGAACATTCAAGTTACTTCCAAAAGATTTGGGACTTGTGAAAGAAGAAGGAGGATATGATTGGTTTAGATGGGTGGGTGGATGAAAAAGATTCAAGGGTATGCATCTATATTGATCTTGAGGAAAGATGGGAGATGGAGGGACGTAAGGACCCAAGATGGATGGTGAATTAGGAGAGTTAGGAGGGGAAAGTGAAGGGACATAAGGACCCAAGATGGAAGGTAGATGTGAAGCCCTTTGTAGTGGTGGAAGAGGTCCAAGGATGGAAGTGGAAGATGCAAAAGGATAATCAATAAGTTCATCAGCATCTATATGACAACCAAGGATATCAGCATCTTCAGAGTGAGCATTAGAATTTTCAATAGAATCGTGGACATCTTGAATATGAGCAACTTCTTTGATAGGATTTTTCAAAGCTTGCAAAGACTTAGGAAGAGTAGAAAGTGGAAACAAACATGGAGTGGTAGAACAAGAAGATGAAAGACTTTGATCTTGACAAGGATCTTCGGATAACATAAGCGCATAATTTTTCTCTTGTTTTTCAATAGGCTTAACATTGGAAGGAACACCATTTTTACCAACCTTAATGGAAGTATCATCTTTGGAAAGTGCAAGCGTAGTAAGGTTATTTTGATTGTCAATAAGCTCAACAGTGTAAGTAGTAGCTTGATCTTGCTTAGGCGAAGACTTAAGACATGGTGGAATGCATGAAAAAAGGGGTACAGGATCAAAAGAACCCTAAGGCAGATAAGAGACATCGTGAAAAAGAGTGGATGACATGGAGGGTTCTTGATCTTGATCTTTCTTTATGTTCTTTTCTTCATCATTTTTAGAGTCCTCTTGACATGGAGCCACTTCTAAGGACAATGAAGCATGTTGGGATTGTATGGATGAATTTGGAAGAGATGGTGAAGGACTAGCTGAAGTAGGCATTGTAGTGTATGAAAGCTTAGGCTCTTTAGGTTTATCGTTATTGAAATTATTTGTAGCCAAGTGAAGGTTAGCTTGAGTTTCTTTAAGAGGTAGCCCTGGAGGATAACTATAGGGAACTGTATGAAAAGTATCAAGACTTTCGTTGGATGAAGGTTCTATGAAATATTTGAAAGACTCAGAAGCTTTAGGAAATGTATGGGTATTGGAGGAAGTAGGGGATGGAAGGGAACCATTACCAGACAAAAGTTTAGCATTAACATGATCTTGCTTGAGAGTGTAATCTTTATTTTCAGCTGGAGAGTTCTTAAAGGAGAGATCCTTATAGTATTGACATTTCAAGCTAGCATGATGTATTTTATAGTCCTCAGCAGTAGTAGATGGATCATAATCAAGGTATTGTCCACAAAAGCCATCAAAGTCTCTTTGAAAATCAGAATCATATGGATCACCATCACGATCTATCCAATGTGACGGCCCATTTGTAGTAAGCAGGAATGAAAGATGAGGAGGACTCTTAGGAACAGAGGTGTCATAGGTATCATTACATTGTCTGTCGTCATAGTCATCATAGTCTCCAAAGCTAGATGTGTCACTCTCCGTGGAAGAGGTATCATATTGCTCAAATTTTTTTCGGGGGCATGGTGGCATGTACAAGTCTTTATCAAATGGAAAAGAGGATAGGGATTCCATGGAGAACTCTTTAGATTTCTTTTCTTTCTCAAGCTTGTCAAGCTGGACTTGCATAGCATGTATCTGTTTCATTATAGCGGCGATCAGAGCTTCTTCCTCTTGTTTACTAATTCTTTGAGACATGTGTACTGATTCTCAATAGCTACTGCTCTGTTCTTGACATAGTGATTTGTTCGACAGATTTTGGAATTAGGCTGAAAAAGCTAAGTATCTGGCAATTTTGACAATTTCTGACAACTCTCTCAAATTTTTCCAAATGACACTCTGCAGACTCGTACAACACTAGGTAGTCTATGAAACGAAAGTTGCTAAACTCGTACGACAATTGGGTAGAAATGAAACAACAGTTGATAAAAATCGTACGATAGTTGCTAACAGGGTTTTGACTTCTTGAATTTGCTGGTTTGAAAACTCGTACGACACTGTGTTCTCAATCATACGACAAATGGGCAATACTGAAATGACACTTGATAAAACTCGTACGACTTTTGACTTCCTGAAATGACTTTTGACTCCAAAAAAGATTTTACGTCAATTTTTGCAAAATTTAAAGTCTTCAATTTTGGATTGTTCGCAAATCGTACTGTCCATATTTTGAAGGTTATACTAGATTTGATCATTTTTAATAGCCAAGTAGATAAACAAGCATGCAGAACAGCAAGCAAGTGATTCCAAGCACGTCTAAAAATAATGAACAAGAGCAAAAGCAACCTTGCGCATGAACAATCAAGTGACCAAATTGTGCTAATCCCTGAGAGTACTAATTGTGTATGTTCTGAAAAGTTTTGCAATAACACACATATACCTGAGAATGAAAAATTGGCCTCTCTAGGGTTTTTAGTAATGGTTTGACTCTGCAACTTTTATGATTCAAAGGGGTGAACTCCAATCTCGGTGCACCAGGGTTTTGACACAGTCTGAGAACTTAATCTTCAAGAGCTGCTAGGGAGATCTGACAACCCAACAATGAACCATACCCGTGGAGATTTCTTCCACAAGGACATTTATATAGCGGCTGTCACTACCATGGTGAAAATGGCTATTACCGCTTGAGGTTCCGTCAACGCAGTTTGCCCTGTGAAGGGATTGTCCGCTACGGTTAACCCTCTCTAAAGGTGACTCATTGATTTATACCACAAGGGGACTTGGCTCTAGATTCAAGGTTTTGACACCTCTTCACTTTTAACCCAAACAAAGCAAGCAGATTAATCCGACATGCTAAGACAAAGTTTTGTTCCACCAAGGTCTGTGATATCAACTCCACATGATCTATCAACCTCTCCGGGGAGAGAATGTATCAATCAATAAGAGAAGATGCACTAACCAATTTTGATTCACCAAAGCTCATGATATCAACCCCATGTGATCTATCAACCTCTCCGAAGAGAGAATGTGTCAATCAATAAGAGAAGACACACTAACCAAGTTGAATGTGAAACGCACTAAATATCCTCCCTACCTACAAGGATTCTTTCGTCAAGAAGGATTTCATTGGGAATCCAATCTCTCAAGAATCACGAATAGTGTTCATAGGGCCTAATTACTATGTGAGCACAGATATATTCCCAAAAGCAAATCTACCAAAAGTACCCAAAAAGAAGAAAGAGGAACACTTAATGCTTAAAGCGAATATGAGATGAGTCCACAAGGTGGAACACTTAACACCTCACACAAGCTGAAAATGAGTCCCCAACTTAGAAAACAAGTGAGTTCCTAAAAGCACAAAAGGGTTGCCAAGTGGAACACTTAACGCTTCTGTCCTATTGACCCCTCCCCTTTATGGCACTGAGATTGCAACCACGGGGTGGAAATGAGAGGCCGGTAGATTAGCGAGTCCAATAACCCAAGATAGTAATCAAGATCAATCACAAGTATTCTAAGACTACTTAATGAATCCTTAAGGGATCACAACCTAGTATCAAATTATGCAAGTGTGTAGAAATGGATCAAAAGCATGAAAAGATGCACACAAGCTTGACACATAAGAGATTTATTTTAAGTCCAAATCAAAATGTTTTTCGAACAAGGAGAATATCTCATGATCCTCGCAATGCGCTTAGTAGATTCTACTTTATTTTTAGCAATTTTTGTTGAGCTTTTCCATGCAAGCAAGCTACGAACTCTCCAACAAGCCAACAAGCAAACAAGATATGCAAGGTATATTCAACTTATGAAAACCTTAGGGTTAGATCTAAAAATCAATTGTTAGGAGCAATAATAACTAGAAATTAATCCAAATGAAAACTCATATCATGCATTGAATCATATGAAAAATAAGTGCATACCCATCACAAAATTTTAATTTTTTTTGCACTGCATTTGACCTAGTCAACAAGATCTAATTTTGGCTACAAAAATAGAAATTCAGAATAGAGACCCCTACTAAAAAATAGAGAGCTTTCCAAAAATGTAAAATTTTTTAGAAAAATCTCTTCATTTGTGCCCTAGAGACCCGTTTTATCAAAATAGACCAGTTTTCACAAATTGACTATTTGAGCTATTAAATTCCATCCAAATTTAAAACAAAAATAATAGACCCCCTATAGAATTTGAAGAACTTTCCGAAAATGTAAAAATTTTAGAAAAATAATCTGATTTTCCTCAGATATTAATTTTTTATGAAAAATAAAAAAAAATTATTAAAAATTCAAAATAATTTAGAAAATTCTGAATTTTTTTTTGAAGCTTCCCTGATATGTCTCAAACTTGTAAAAAAAATTTCAGACCAAAACTCCAAGAAGTTTGGGAGATAAAATTAAATCTTTGAAACTTTGGGTTTTAGCTCCAAGAATCAAAATCAACATGCAAAGGTGGGTTGCCCCACGGTGGGTGCCAGAAATGTGTGTGTAAAAATTGTACCTGATCTGTAGATACAAAAATCAGTAAAATATTAGAGGTTAGCTAAAATCAAATCATGCAAAATTGAAAACTATCTAACCAAGCGATTTACTGCTTTCTAGTAGGTGTGAGATTAATGTTCTCAGATTGTTATCGAGATCAGTGATCTAGACGACACCTAAATGAAGGATTTTGAATGCAATTGATCTAGATATGAGATTGAATGCAATTAATCTATATTTTTGATATTTTCTATGCAATAAGAATGATAAAAACTTATATGAATCTATGAATGCTATTGAAAACTGATATGAAATGAATGCTAAATGATCTAACAATGAAGATTCTAACAATGATATGAAAACTATGAAATTCTATGCTAAGATATAAAAACTATGCAATTGAAATTGATCTCACAAAGCTTTGAATTCGCAAGTTGATTCTTTAAAGCTCCAATTCTCCAACGTGATTGTGCAAAAATATGAGATGCTTGGATGCAAATTTGAGAGATGATTGAGAGATGAATTATGAAGAGCTGAGCATTGTTTTTATAAAAATCCAAGGCTTTGGAGGTGCATGAAAAAAAGCCATAAATCACTCAAATAACTCAACTTGATTTTTGAGTTATTTTTAAATAAAGGATAATTAACTCACAAAAACATGCAAAAGCTAAGCTTTAACTCAAAATAGAGTTTAGCTTTAATTGATAATTGATAGTTGTTTGCTTTTATGATTGTGCATGTTTTATTTATGAATTAATTTAATAATAAAGTGATTTATTTCCAACTTAACTGCTTTTAAAAATAAAACAATTGATTTATGGGCTAATCAATTATTTAATCAAATTTTTATTAAAAACTATATTATTAAATAATGACAACTTGCTTTAATTAATTAAATAAAAATTTAATCAATTATTCATAGGATATTTGGATTTATTGTCAAAATTAGATAATACAATTAATAATAGATAGAATTAAATTTAATTGCACAATTAAGTGGGAAGATATTAAATCTAATTAATTAAATATGAAAATATTCAATTAATCAAACTTTAGGATAAATGTGATTTATTGCCAAATAATTATAAAATTAAAGATAATTATGATGATTAGGAATATTGCTAGGAATATTCCCTTATGCAGAATTTAAGATAATCAATTAGGATTCAATGATGTGCAAATGTGCCTTAGATTAGGACTTTGATGTCGATTTCGTTCGATATGTTGATATAGGAGGTTAATGAACTTATAGCCCATTTTTGGGGTATTACAGGGGTAATATCCCACATTCACTCGGTTCAAGCTATCAAGAAGTTTTAAATGCAAGAGCACTTGACATCAATGGTAAAGTGAAGCAAAGGTGGATAGTCTTTCTGTTTCGTGTGGACCCAGCTTGGGTGCATGTCATGTGGAGGATATTTTGAAGGGAATGAAAACCTTCTCATGCGTGCAAAGATTTAGATGCCCAGTTGGCACTAATTGGCAATTTCCTGGTAGGTGGGCCCCGTGAAAAAGTAAGCTATTTTTGACAAAGTTGTAGTTGTGTAGGTTCACCATTGCCTCGAGATTTGTGCGGTAATCTAAGGGTGGTTGCATGATCTCATGGGCCATTTCTAGCCCATGCAATCATGCGACAAGGCACCATGTGGCACTCCAGTGAGGTTGCAAATGTAAAATGTGGTGTCCATGTGGTGATGAGGTGGTTGACCAGGCGAATTATATTTTGACATGTGGTACTTGTGGGACCCACCCATTTTAAATCTGTAAAAATCAAGTTTAAGTAAATCAAATATTAAAGTGCAGGCTATAGTCAAATTTCAAAAATGAAAATCTGATATACACGAGAGTGGGAAGATTTGATTCAGTGGTTGGGAGATTAGATTTTATCCAAAATATGAAGTAATATATATCACCGGAACCGGCTCGAGATGAGGAATCAGATTTTGAGATCAGATTTGATGTTGGTCAATCTTGATGGACACACTTTGGTCAAGAAAGAAAGGACAGTTGAAGGTTATAAAAGATCAGATTTGGGGAAGAAGATGAACAACTGCCAGTAATGAGAAATGACCCAATTTCTTGTCTCTTCTTCTATTTAGCCTCCCTTTTTAGTCTTTCTTAGGGTTCTAAAACTTTTCTCTCTAAGGAGATCTACAAGTTCTCAGCTTCCATAGTTTTGTTTTCTCTGATTTTCATGTCTATGATGAGGATTTGCTTTTATCTCTTGTAATGGGTTTCAATCTTTTCACCTGTAATAGACAGCAACAGGGTTTGGCAACTTATCCATCTTGGAATGAGTTCTGTTTCATCATAGTTGTCTCCATACTTATGTTTGTTTCCATATGAATTCAGTCTATTTGTTGAGTTCATCTTCATAGCTTGTTTCTTTTGTGTGATGCAAATGTTTTGTGCATAGGCTTCTTTCCAGTAAAGAATCAAAGTCCTTTGTCAATCACTTGTGGATTCGGGTATATGATTGGATAATGATAAGAATCACTAATGAAATGGCCTATTGTTTGAATGATTTTCAGTTGAATGTTTGACTCCTTGCCCAGGGATAAGGCACTGATCTGTCATAGCTTGATGCATATTTGCAGAACACATATTATTAAAAACTATTGAATCATTTGTTTATAAGTGTCCTACCTATGATAATGGAAAGACCCTATGAGTATTAGGTTGATACTTAAATCTTCTTATCATTTATCTATTATTTAAGGTCCAAAAGAGAAAGAGAATACCTTGGACCAGGTAAACCCACCTTGGTTTTGCAGAGCCAGAAGCAAAAGAGGGCATACTAAGACCCTATAGTTGGGCCAATAATTTGAACTACAATTACTTAAGAGTAACCGTCTTCAAGGTCCTGTTTCAGATTCATTGGTTGTCTATTAGAACATAACTCTCATTTTGGGGAACCAACAAAATGGTGACTCTGTCGGGGAGTAGCATCATAAATCTTAGAAATGATGTAGGTACAAGTTGAGCTGGACTCCTGGCCTTCTCATTTGTCATATCCAGTAAGTTTGTCCATGGAAATTGCACAGAGTTGTATTGATTTCAGTCTGGAGTATAGAAGGATATTGTTTTGTCTTTGAGGTAAAATCTTTCATCTGAAAGTGTCTTGTTGAGGAAAGAATTGGTGTTTACATTGCTGAAGCTTTGTGAGTGTTCCTTGCAAAACTTTATATTTTTCCCAATCTTATTTGGGTGGCGACTCTGTCTTTGCACCAGTGCTGCAGATTTTTTTTCTGTCTATTTTGAAAATGTATTCAATGAAGAAATGATACGAGACATCAAGTGATTCAGCATCTTTGCTTTTCAGTTTGTGGGTGAGTTTCAATTTTAAGATGAGCAAAAGGATCAAAGGCAGTCAGTGCTCCTCTAGTGTGAAAGTTAAAGGTATGAGATGCAATATATTTTTTAGTTTATGCATGTTCCTTATTGGGTGAAGAAAGTCACCAAGAAAAGGATAAAAAATATTTGTGTTCTTACTTCATTGCTGGGATTTTAGTTTCATTTTAGTTTTGAGTATGTATGTTTCAAGAACTTTGTAACCACATCTTTGTGAAGAAATCATAAAATCACGTTAAAAAAAATGGATCCCATTGAAGATGTGAGTTGGTGTGATTTGAATGAGGAGTTCATATTTGAATCAAACTCAATGGTCTTGGAAGAAGTTCTTGAGGAAGTTGAGGATTTGGAAACAAGGCTTGAGGAGCAGATCCTCATTTATATCAGAGATAAAATGAAAGGGGATAGGGGAGAAACTCTTGTCTCATGTTGTAGAAGATTCATTGATTCAATCATAGACATTCCCCTTTCTCTCAGACCTAAGGAATCCTCATGGCCTAAATTATTTTGTAGCATTTACATGCCCAAGTCAGTTGATTGGCCTATGGATTTAAGATTGTTGGCTGCTGTAAAAATAAACAAGTTGCTGAAAGATGCTTATGGTGTTAAGTCTGAAAACACATTTTGTTTTGAGTTTTATGATGCTGACAATGAAGACAATGAAAGTTGGGATGAAGGAGATGCATCATTAAGTGATAAGGCTCTTCATGATTCTGAAGATCATTTGTTTTCAATGCATGAAAAGATGAATATGTGTAACACTTGGATGGAAGACAATTTTATCAATGAAGGGTACTTTCAGGACAGCACTAAGGGGGATGTAAATGAGTTCCATGAAAATGGTTATAATGCATCTGATGAAGATTATGCTCTTGTTCAAGATTTTCAAGTTTCAACTTCTAGTTATGAAAGAGATACATGTGATGAAAACATGTCTGTATGTTCAGATTTTGTTATTAATGAAGAAGTAACTGAATGTTCTCATGATCAGTCATGTAATCCATAGGAAAGTATGATTGATGAAGATGACGTTGTATTGAACAGTGATCAAATTTTAGAACTCTTGGATATTGATTTTCAGCAGTATGCACCAGCAAGTACCTCTTCATTTTTGTTTGCAGCAGATAGAAATTTTGATATTGATCTTCTTGAGTGTGAGAAGGTTGAAATGGTTGCTGTTGAGTGTAATAGCGCTATCCCTATTCTTGAATCAAGTTGTCCACTAAGAGATAGTATATGCGAGTCTAAAGATGAATGCACTGATGTCATTTATGATCTATATGAAGACTCATGTGTTGATCAGATTTTAGATTATAGTTTGCCTTGTGTGGAAGATTTGGAATCAAGCTATGATGGTGAGGGGGACGGTAAATTTGATTTTACTTCTTTAAGTGTGCAGCTCTCAAGTGAACTGTTATCTCTTAGTGATTCATTTTCAGAAGTCCATAGTACTGATGAATGTTTTCTTTAGTATGAAAGTGTCCAGTCTGAATTTTACTTGGATGCATTTCATCATAGTATGCGGGCTCTTGTTGAAAATGAAGTTTCATTCATGCAAACTAGTGTTAAAAGTATGCTTGCCAATTCTGGTTTTCATCTTGAATCATTTTCCTTCTATTTTCTATTTAGTGATGATTTGAAAGTCAATGACAAGCATTTTCAGTTTGATATTAGTGATCAGATGTTTGGTACTGAAAGTGTTGACTGAGTTTGCAAGCTGATGAGAAAGGAACATAGATTGAATCAGGTGGATATGAGTGATATTTTCAGCTTGCCTCTAGTTGAAGGAAATGAAAATTGAGTATATGACAGAGGTAAGTTTTTAGTTTAGTTTTGATGGCCTGCAGTCATGTGTCCAATTTGTGCAGTTGCTTTCAGTTGTTTGCTTTAGTTTGTATAGTTGTTTCAGTTTGTTTCAAGCTTTCTTTCTTTAGTAGTATGCTTTCGAAGTTAAGAGCCTGTGGAGCCCAAAGGGAAAATTGTAAGAGTGAAGAAGTGAAGGTTATGTTTTTGGGGTGGTCTGCTTCTACCAGTGATTCTAGGATCTTGTTGTGCCTGCAGGGGCACACATCCCCAGATAGAGCCACTATTGGCACTCTCAAAAATCTTTGAGATGCCATGATTCAAAACTTTTTATAGTGCCTATTTCTGATTCAAGGGGATGCATATAGTGAGTGATTCCTAAGCCCTACCATGCGAGTGAAGTGTTTTGCACTCTAAATAAACATCATTCAGTCACCTGGAATCATCAATTTGATATTTGCATCACGTTTGTAGGATCTCATTCTTAGGCGGTTTGTAGTTTTGGAATTTGCCTGTGTCAAATTGATTCGAAGGGCCTAGTTTAAGGATGAATATCTAATGCCTTGATAAGTATCATGGAAAAATAAGTGGTGAGTATCTTTAGTATACATCAGATCACTTAAGTTTCAGTTTTCAGCTCCCTATAGTCAGATTTGATCTATTTTGTACCTGCCCATTTGGAGGTCTTTTGTATAAATCTGCTTGTTACACTTTTCACAATTTTGTCAAAGGCCCTGTTTGGAGGTCTACAATTCATGGATAGAGATTGATCAATTAAAAAGAATCATTCCATTGGATTGTAGACAAGTTTTTCTATCAGCCTATCCGGTTTTAGCTCTTAACGAATCCATTTGATCAATTTTCAGGATCAAATTCATTTGCAAGCTTCATATTTTGGATAGAGTGCATTCGGTTATCTTTTCCAGATGGCCTACTTTGCAGTTGATTAACTTTTGGCCAATTGATCCAATGAGCTTTCTGATTGCTGCCTCGCTTTGTAATCCTGACAGAGAACTTATGTTTTTAGTTGAAATCTTGATCAATCCGTTAAGTCAGTTTTCATAAGCCGTTCTATTCGTAGTTTCCTTTTGTTTTCTGAGTGTACCTGAGATCTTTTCCCAGAGGTCAACTTTGTGCATTAATATCTTTTGACTAGTTAAGGGTCTTGAAGAGTTTCTTGTTGCATTGTATTGTAGAGTTGACATACTATCTCCAGTCTCAATTTGGGTCTTCTGCCAATCTATTAACTCAGTTTGCCAGGCCCATTCTGTTTGCAATTTTTGTAAATCTATCAGTCATTTGCAAGCAGCAATTTGAAAGTGCCATTTTCAACAATTAAAATCTCTCAGTTCTGATACAGTCAGGAGACGTTGTTCAGGGAGATGATTGCATATACATCATAGAGTATCCCTGTTAGGTGGCCAGATCAAATCAGATGTTTTCATCAGTTTTAGAGACCACTTCCTAAGCCCTCTGGCACAGTTTTGACACTTGACAAAAATAATATTTTTGAGGCATTCAGTGATGCGGGTTTGATTGAATTTTGGTCCTGAAGCATGTTGAAGATGTACAGAGCCATAATCAGGGTTAGGTACATGGAATTGAATTTTTTTTTAGCTAGGCCCACTTCTGGACCCAGCTAACCTCATCAAGTGTTTCTAGTTCGAGATGGACTTTTGTGTTTAATTTTTCAAATCTTCATGGTTATTAATATTAACATAAAAGTGTGAATGAAAGGAAGGCAAGGCAGCTTATGGAAGATGTTTGTGATGAATTGGCAATGGAGATTTGGAAGCTTTTATAAATTCGAGAATGGTATCTCAAGGCAATGGTTTTGTACATGATGCCACTGCAGATGTACGAGATGCTAAATTGCTCCGGGAGGCTGCTTGTTCAATAGAAGAAATCTTGAAAGAAGGATTGCATATATCCTATGACGAATCTCTCAAGCAAGATGTAGAAAATTCAGAGGCATATTAACAAGAGCAACAACTTTTAGAGAGTGATTGAGATGGTTTTATAGAAACTAAAAAGGGAATGATTTCAGTCGAGAGGATGCCATCGTTTGAGAAAAATGGGGGTTACCAGTAGATTGAAGATGCTAGCGTAGGATTGGAGCTTCCTGTCCATTGCAATAGAAAACACCAGCATGTGAAGTGAGGGATGTCAGGGTTTGAAAAATAAGCCAGCCAATATAAGGAACAAGAGCATGATAAGTAATGCCAGCATATAAGATTATGGTCTGCTATGTATAAGAAAAGGAGTCATCTAAGTTTTTAAAAAACTATATTTGGAGAAGTGCATTGCACAAAGCAACAAATATGTGGAGAGTTTAAGGGAGGGAATTTGCAAGCTTCCCCTTATGCCCCTTTTAATGAGGAATGAGTGCATATTTTAAAGAACCCCATGCACCAAATTTATAGACTGTATGCATCATATAATATTTCATATGCGCCATCTTTGTAATGTACGCATCCTTCACCAAAATAAGCATACATCTTATGTATGTTGGACACATCAAAAGACCCAGGCGTGCTCCTTCATGATGCTAGCATATAAGAAATAAAAAGCCAGTGTTTGAAATAGATGCCAAGGATGTTGCACAAGTGCCAAAATTTGCAGGCACATTTTTGGTGAAAATGAGAATGGGTTGTATCAGACTTGCAGGTCCACTGCCGCTATGGTAGTCATGGCACTAACTATTTTTGCAGGGTTTCATTTTGCTAGAGGAAAATAATAATAGATGCCAACATTTGAATTAAGATAAGCATCACATTAGCATCGATCAAAATGCCATCATAAGCAATATGGGCACCTGCATGAGGAGTTTAAGATGCTGGCGTAAAGGAAGACCAATGTTTTGAAATGATAATTTACTATGTATACACCAAATGAAGCACTGAGTGCATTTTTGGTTTGTGAACACCTTTAATCTCTGTGCATACCTTGTTCTATGTCTCATGATCCAAATGAAATGGGTGTTGGTTGTGCACGTGCCTTCCAAATGTAAGAGGTTGTATGCTTTGTGTGAATGCTTCCAAAGTTGTTGTGTAAGCTTCCCCCATTTTTGTGTTGCATACGTTAAGAAGAGGAGTGGAGTTGTGCACGTATATAAATATGAGAAGTGATGTTTAGTCTTCCCTCATGCACTATGTGATGATAGTCCATGCAAAGGAAGGTGCGGGCCAAGCAAGGAATTGAAGATGAGAGGCTGCAAATGGTCAGTCGTTGTATGGGGTAATATCCCACATTGAACCGATTCAAGCTATCAAGAAGTTTTAAATGCAAGAACACTTGACATCAATGGTAAAGTGAAGCAAAGGTGGATAGTCTTTTTGTTTCATGTGGGCCCAGCTTGGGCGCATGTCACATGGAGGATATTTTGAAGGGAATGAAAACCGTCTCACGCGAGCAAAGATTTAGATGCCCAGTTGGCACTAGTTGGCAATTTCCTGGCAGGTGGGCCTCACGAAAAGGTAAGCTTATTTTGAAAAAGTTGTGATTGTGCAAGTTCATCGGTGCCTCAAGATTTGAGCAGTAATCTAAGGATGGTCGCATGATCTCATGGGCCATTTTTGCTCCATGCGATCATGCGACAAGGTGCCATGTGGTGCTCCAGTGAGGTGACAAATGTAAAATGTGGTGTCCATGTGGTGATGAGGTGGTTGACCAGGTGAATCAGATTTTGACATGTGGTACTTGTGGGACCCACCCATTTTAAATTTGTAAAAATCAAGTTTAAGTAAATCAAATATTAAAGTGCAGGCTATAGTCAAATTTCAAAAAGGAAAATCTGATATGCACGATAGTGGGAAGATTTGATTCAGTGGTTGGTGTGTGTGTGAAAATTTTACCTGATCTTTAGACACAACACATTAGTAAAACATTAGAGGTTAGCAAAAATTATGCAAAATTGAAATCTAATCTAACCAAGCGATCTACTGCCTTGTAATAGGTGCGAGATTGATGTTCTCAGATTGTAATCAAGATCAGTGACCTAGATGACACCTAAACAAAGGATTTGAATGCAAAACTGATATGAAATATGAATGCAATTAATCTATTATTTTTTTAAGATATTTTCTATGCAATGATATGAAAACTTGATATGAATCTATGATATGTAAAAACTAATCTATGATATGCTAATCTAGAAACAATATGATATGAATAAAAACCAAATTGATCTCACAATAGCCTTGATTCGCATAAGCTTTGATTCTCCCAATTCCAATTCTCCAACGTAATTGTGCAAAAATATGAGATGCTTTGCGATGAGCTGAGGCTTTAATTTTATAGAAATCCAAGGCTTTGGAGGTTCATGGAAAAAAGCCATAAATCACTCAGATTAACTCAGCTTGATTTTTGAGTTATCTGATAATAAAGATAATTTAATTCACAAAACCATGCAAATCATGCAAAAATAGCTTTTTAACTCAAATTAGAGTTTAGATCAACTTTAAAACTCAGAAATGATGTTGAGTTCCAAAAAGTCAACAACTTGCATTGATTTTATGATTTGGAGTTAACTGCTTTTTGATTGTGCACATGGATAATTATGAATTAATAAATAAATAAAGTGATTTATTCTCAACTTAACTGATTTTTAAAAAATAATTGATTTATGGGTTAATCAATCATTTAATCAAACTTTTATTAAAAACTATATTATTAAATAATGACAACTTGCTTTAATTAATTAAATAAAAATTTAATCAATTATTCATAGGATATTGGATTTATTGTCAAATTTAAATAATACAATTAATAATAGATAGAATTAAATTTAATTACACAATTAAGTGGCAAGATATTAAATCTAATTAATTAAATATGAAAATATTCAATTAATCAAACTTAGGATAAATGTGATTTATCACCAAATAATCATTAAATTAAAGATAATTAAGATAATTAGGAATATTGCTAGGAATATTCCCCGATGCAGAATTTAAGATAATCAATTATGATTCGATGATGTTTAGATGTGCCTTAGATTAGGACTTCGATGTTGATTTCATTTGATTTGTAGATGTAGGAGGTTAATGAACTTATAGCCCATTTTTGGGGTATTACATTTTGCCCCTCTTTGAATTATTGTGCGAAGCGCAGTGGTTCAAAGACAGTCTGTGTTTGATAGAGATATGAAACTGATTCAAAATTGATAATTGATATGAGACAAAAGCTGATTGATATTGATTTGATATGAAGATAATAGGTCCTGAATGACTAAAGACAATGTTCATTGTAGCAGCGATGAACTGAGGATTGCGAAAAAAAAGTGTCGAAATGCCTGATTCCGAACCTTATGATTGCGAAGAAGTGAGTGACCGGTTCTAGACTTGATTGTCTTAGCAGAACTAGCAGGTATCACATCTGAACCCTTCAGTTGCCGAAGAACCAAGGAAATAACACTGATGAACTGATGGTTGAAAAAAGCTAATATAGATTACAAGATTAGGAGGATACCAGATTGATATGGATCAACGAATCTGATATGCCCCAAGTGATGATAGATTTGCCCCGAGCGATGAGGACTTTTGATGAATCAACAACTAGACGTGGTTGTTGTCTTGATCACTGATGAAAGATAATAGATTCCAAATAAAATTAGATTTACAGACTGAATGATGTGCAATACCATGCCCCCTTCAGGATTGAAATTGAAATTTGACAAGAAAAGTCAGCGTTGATAGTTTAGAAGCATGTTAATTGATTTGATAAGTGGTTAAACATGTCCAGGAATGTATTCTGCATCATTTAGAGGTCCAAACGACCAATTTTGACTAGGTTTGACCATGAGTTGACCATGGTTGACCAAGTTGAAATTTTGATAGTTTGATGGAAGATAATCAGTTAAGTTGAAAAATGGATTTCTACTATGATTGAAGGTTGATTATGCAAGTAGTTAATAATATAAACAATCTCAGATTTTGATTTTGATCTCGAAAAAGAATTCTACTTGTTGTTTCATTGGAGGAACCTTCATGTGAGATTCAGCTTTTGTTAGATTTGAAGAGACAAGTGGAGAATTGTTTAAGCATTGAAGTTCATTTAGCCATTGTGAGATCATGCAACATGCAAAATGCAAAGAGACATGCAAAATGAAATGCAACCTAAGACCTAGGACCTAGTCACTAATCATGTGTCGATTTGTTATCATCATTGAACTTTTAGGTAACCGGATAAATCAATACAATGCCCACTAGCTATGAAACCATGGACATATGATTATCGATTTGTAACGCTCAAGAACCAATACAACACCCACTGGTCCAAAACAACCATGGACATATGAATATTGGTTTTGTTTTTAGAATGTCAGATTAGATATAAGCACCAAGGCACAAGCACCAAGATGACCTAAATATCATGTCTATTTTGATATAGCAATTTGTATAAGCATCAAAACATGAACGTCGTGATGACCTGAATACGCCTTGCATGACAAACACATCAAACAGCCAAGAGATCATTCTAAATCCAATGTGAATTACCCGTAGTGACCCTTTATCATTCACATCCTTAGGTAAGATTGCGTTTTACAGTAGGAGAAAGAACTCACTCAAAAAGACAATAGTTAGATCAATACTTCTTTGAATCATCTAGGTAGCAATGGTCGAGGTACGCATGGCCATCCAATTTGAGATAGAGGCTCTTATAGTCGGACACCATTTCAATCCAGAATTTCCAAAGTTAGATTTTCACATACAAGTAGAAGACAAAGAAAAGATTATGCCCCCAGTCATCACTCTCTAAATCCTGTAAAGGACATCATTGAAGGGCTCGAAGGGACATAATATGCAAAAATCTCAATGTGAATCAGTAAGCATACAAGGAGAAGACAAAGAAAAGATTATGCCCCCAGTCATCACTCTCTAAATCCTGTAAAGGACATCATCGAAGGGCTTGAAGGGACACAATATGAAAAAATCTCAATGCGAATCAATAAGCATACAAGGAGATAAAAGCATGTAAAAAAAGCATAGATTGTTTTCAGTTTTCAGTTTGATGTTGATTGCGTTGTTGTAGATGTAAAATCCTTTCGGGAGACAAGACTGACTCACTCACTCACATGAAGCTTCAAAATGACTCTGACTAGATATGATATGTCTAAGATACACCAGAGACCATAGGATATGACATTGATTGCCCCCAAGTTTGAACATTGATAGGATACAGACACTTGAGCAGATTGGTGGACAAACTGACTTATTGAAAACTGGAAATGCAAAAACAAATCGAGAGATATGTACAAACTAAAGCAAGACTAAAAGCTGAGAAAGACTAAGATTGCACTGATAGATGGAGCATTTTGAAACAAGTGGTGCCCGTTTGTCAGGTTTTTACCATATTGGAAAAGATTCTATTTTTGCTACCAAGGCGCCTGTTTCCAGGTTTTCACCAAGGCACTTTTCTTTTTTTTTTTCATTTTTCATTTTTTTTTTGGAAGAAGGAAAGCTTTTTAAATAGTGCTCCTTGAAAGGATAAACCATGATATGACAAGGATTCAAAATGATATGCTCAAAGATGTTGATAGGGAAAGGGAGATGGAAGAGAAAAATGGAGGATAAGGTTTTATGTAAAGCGAGTGAGGTTGGAAGATAGGAGGAATAGGCAAATGAGGAAAAAGGATAGAAGGTAGAAGGATAATGAATGGAAGGATTGTGAAAGGGTAGATGGAAAGGAAGGCAAGATCAACATCAACACACACCTTGAAGGGTGGTGAGAGGATGGAGAAAATGTGAATGAAGAAATACGTGAAGGAATATGGTGAATGGATAGCAAAGGTTGTGGTTTAGGCACATGGAATGGAAGAATATTTTTGAAAGAAGATGAAGTGGAAGTCTTTGGAAGCTTGAATGTCAACTTCACTTTTTGCTCAACACCAGACTCTTTCAAGAGAGACTTTGGAATCCATATAGCTATAGGCTTTTCATTTCTTTTTGATGATCTAGAGAGAATATCTTTAATGATGGATTTTGGAACCCATACTTGTCTTATAGTTTTTTTCTTAGATATCTCTTTTGACTTTATGCCTCCATGTCATTTAGAGGAGACATGGTGATCTTGTCTTTTTTATGGATTCTTGTATTGCTTCTTTTTCTTGTATTGAACATTCAAGTTACTTCCAAAAGACTTGGGACTTGTGGAAGAAGAAGGAGGATATGACTGGTTTAGATGGGTGGGTGGATGAAAATGATTCAAGGGTGTGCATCTATGTTGATCTTGAGGAAAGATGGGATATGGAGGGATGTAAGGACCCAAGATGGATGGAAAATTAGAAGAGTTAGGAGGGGAAAGTGAAGGGACATAAGGACCCAAGATGGAAGGCAGACATGAAGCTCTTAGTAGTGGTGGAAGAGGTCGAAGGATGGAAGTGGAAGACACAAGAGGATAATCAACAAATTCATCAGCAACTATATGACAACCAAGGATATCAGCATCTTTAGAGTGAGCATTAGAATTTTCAATAGAATTGTGGACATATTGAATATGAGCACCTTCTTTGATAGGATTGTTCAAAGCTTGCAAAGACTTAGGAAGAGTAGAAAGTGGAAGCAAACATGGAATGGTAGAACAAGAAGATGGAAGACTTTGATCTTGACAAGGATCTTTGGATAGCATAAGCGCATAGTTTTTATCTTGATTTTCAATACGCTTAACATTGGAAGTAACAACATCATTTTTACCAACCTTAATGGAAGTATCATCTTTGGAAAGTGCAAGTGTAGTAAGGTAATTTTGATTGTCAATAAGCTCAATAGTGTAAGTAGTAGCTTGATCTTGCTTAGGAGAAGACTTAAGACATGGTGGAATACATGAAAAAGGATGTGTAGGATCAAAAGAACCCTGAGGTGGATAAGAGACATTGTGAAAAGGAGTGGACGACATAGAGGTTTCTTGATCTTGATATTTTTTTATGTTCTTTTCTTTATCATTTTTAGAGTCCTCGTGACATGGAGCCACTTCTAAGGACAAGGAAGCATGTTGGGATTGTATGGAAGACTTTGGAAGAGATGGTGGAGGACTAGCTGAAGTAGGCATTGTAGCATATGAAGGCATAGGATCTTTAGGTTTAGCATTATTGAAAGTATTTGCAACCAAGTGAAGGTTAGCTTGAGTTTCTTTAAGAGGTAGCCCTAGAGGATAACTATAGGGAACTGCATGAAAAGTATCAAGGCTTGTGTCAGATGAAGGTTCTGTGAAAGATTTGAAAGACTCGGAAGCTTTAGGAAATGTATGAGTATTGGAGGAAGTAGGGGATGGAAGGGAACCATCACAAGACAAAGGTCCAACATTAACATGATCTTTCTTGAGAATTTAATCTTTATTTTCAGCCTGAGGGTTCTTAGAGGAGATATCCTTATAGTATTGACATTTCAAATCAGTATGGTACATTTTATATTCCTCAATAGAAGTAGATGTATCATCTAGATATTGTCCACAAAAGCCATCAAAGTCTCTTTCAAAATTAGAATCATATGGATCACCATCACAATCTATCCAATGTGACGGCCCATTTGTAGTAAGTAGGAACACATGACAAGGAGGACTCTTAGGAACAGAGGTGTCATAGGTATCATTACATTGTCTATCATCATAGTCATCATAGTCTCCAAAGCTAGATGTGTCACTCTCTATGGAAGAGGTATCATAAGGGTTATCACATTGCTCAAATTTTGTCCGGGGGCATGGTGACATGTACAAGTCTTTATCAAATGGAAAAGGGCATAGAGCTTCCATCGATAACTCTTTAGGTTCCTTTTCTTTCTCAAGTTTGTTAATCTTGACTTGCATAGCGTGCATCTGTTTCATCATGCCCCTCATCAGAGTTTCTTCCTCATGTGTACTGATTCTTTGAGACATGTGTACTGATTCTCAATGGCTACTACTCTATTCTTGACACAGTGACTTGTATGATAGATTCTGGAACTAGGCTAAAAAAGCTGGGTATTTGGCAATTCTAACAATTTTCTGACAACTTTTCAAAATTTTCCCAAACGACACTCTGTAGACTTGTATGACAGTTGAAAAACTCGTACAATAGTGGGTAGGCAATGAAATGACAGTTGAAAAACTAGTACGATAATTACAAGTAGGATTTTGACATTTAGAATTTTCTGGCATCAAAACTCGTACGATACTGGGTTGGTTATCATACGACAGTTGGGTATCAATGAAACGATAGTTGGGAATCTCATATGATAGTTGCAAGTAGGATTGACTTTGAGAATTTGCTGGAATGAAAACTCGTATGACACTGGGTACTCAATCATATGATAGATGGGTTGTAATGAAACGACACTTGGAAAAACTTGTATGACTTTTGACTTCCTGAAATGATTTTTGACTCCAGAAAGGATTTCACATCAATTTTTGCAAAATTTTGAGTTTGCAGATTCGGATTGTTTGCAAATTTCAATGTCTAGATTTGAGGATTGTAATAGGTTTGTTCATTTTCAGTAACCAGATAGATAAACAAGCATGCAAAATAGCAAGCAAGTGATTTCAAGCATGTCTAAAAATAATGAACAAGGGTAAAAGAAACCTTGTGCATGAACAATCAAGTGACTTATTCGTTCTAATCCTCAGAAGTGTTAATTGTGTACATTCCAAAATGTTTTGCAATAATGCACATATACCCTAGAAAATGAAACTTTGGCCTCGCTAGGGTTTTTAGTAATGGTTTGACTCTGCAACTTTTATGATCCAAAGGGGTGAACTCCAATCCCGGCACACCAGGGTTTTGACATAGTCTGAGAACTTAATCTTCAAGAGCTGCTAGGGAGATTTGACAACCCAATAATGAACCATACCTGTGTAGATTTCTTCCACAAGGACATTTATATAGCAGCTGTCACTACCACAGTGAAAATGGCTATTACCGCTTGAGGTTCCATCAACGCAGTTTGCCCTATGAAGAGAGTGTCTGCTATAGTTAACCCTCTCTCAAGGTGACTCACAATAGTATACCACAAGGAGACTTGGCTCCAGATCCAAGGTTTCGATGCCTCTTCACTTTTAACCCAAACAAAGCAAGCAGATTAATCTAACATGCTAAGACAAAGTTTGTCTCACCAAGGTCTATGATATCAACCCCACGTGATCTATCAACCTCTCTGGAGAGAGAATGTATCAATCAATAAGGGAAGACGCATGAACCAAGTAGAACGTGAGATGCACTAAGTATCCTCCCCACTTACAAGGGATCCCTCATTGAGAAGGGTTTCACCAGGAACCCACACTCTCAAGATCCACAAATAGTGTTCATGGGGCCTAATTACTATGTGAGTACAGATATATTCCAGAAAGCAAATTTATCCAAAAGTATTCAAAAGCACAAGGTGGTACACTTAACGCTTAAAGAAAATATGAGGTGAGTCCACAAAGTGGAGCACTTAACCCCTCACACAAGCTAGAAATGAGTCCACAACTTAGAAAACAAGTGAGTTCCAAAAAGCACAAAAGGGTTGCTTGGTGGAACACTTAACGCTTCTTTCCTGTAGACCCCTCCCCTTTAATGTGGTGCTGATATTGCAACCACGGGGTGAAAATGAGGGGCCGGTGGATTTAGCAAGTCCAATAACCCAAGATAGTAATCTAGATCAATCACAAGTAATCTAAGACTGCCAATAAATACCTAAGGTGTCACAACCTAGTATTCAATTATGCAAATTCATAGAAAAAGCATGCAAAGAAACACTCAAGCTAAACACATGAGAGATTTATTTTAAGGCCAAATTGAAATGTTATTAGATGAAGGAGAATACCTGGGATCCTTGCAATGTGCTTAGTAGATTTTACCTGATTTTTAGCAATTCTTGTTGAGCTTTTCCATGCAAGCAAGTGACGAACTCTCCAACAAGCAAACAAGCAAACAAGATATGCAAAATATATTCAACTTATGAAAACCATAGGGTTAGCTCTAAAAATCAATTATTATCAGCAATAATAACCAACAATCAACCCAAATGACAACTCATATCATTCATTGAACCATGTAAAAAAAATAAGTGCATACCCATCACAAAACTTTATTTTTTTTGCTGCATTTGACCTAGTCAACAAGATCTAATTTTTTTGATATGATTTTGGTCACAAAAATAAAAATTCAGAATAGAGACCCCTGCTAAAAATAGAGAGCTTTCCAAAAATGTAAAAATTTTAGAAAAATCTCTTCATTTGTGCCCTGGAGACCCATTTTATCAAAACAGACTAGTTTTTGTAAATTGACTATTTGAGCTATTATATTGTGTCCAAATTTAAAGCACAAAAAATGGACCCCTTATAGAATTTAAAGAGCTTTCCAAAAATGTAAAAATTTCTAAAAAATATGCTGATTTGCGTCAGATATTAATTTTTTTTAGAATTTCAAGAAAAAATTATTAAAAATTCAAAACATCTCAAAAAATTTTAAATTTTTTACTATAGCTTCTTTGATATATGTCCAATTTGCAAAAAAAAATAGAGCAAAACTCTAAGCTGTTTGAGAGATAAAATTAAATCTTTGAAACTTTAGGGCTTTAGCTCCAAAAAAAAATCAAAACTAGCATGTAAAGGTGGGTTGCCCCACGGTGGGTGCTAGAAATGTGTGTGTGAAAATTGTACCTGATCTATAGACACAAAACTTTAGTAAAACATTAGAGGTTAGCAAAAATCATGCAAAATTGAAATCTAATCTAACCAAGTGATCTACTGCCTTGTAATAGGTGCGAGATTGATGCTCTCAGATTGTAATCGAGATCAGTGACCTAGACGACACCTAAATGAAGGATTTGAATGCAAAACTGATATGAAATATGAATGCAATTAATCTATTATTACTTTTAGATATTTTCTATGCAATGATATGAAAACTTGATATGAATCTATGATATGTAAAAAATGATCTATGATATGCTAATCTAGAAACAATATGATATGAATAAAAACTAAATTGATCTCACAATAGCCTTGATTCGCAATAAGCTTTGATTCTCCCAATTCCAATTCTACAACGTGATTGTGCAAAAATATGAGATGCTTTGAGATGAGCTGAGACTTTAATTTTATAGAAATCCAAGGCTTTGGAGGTGCATGGAAAAAAGCCATAAATCACTCAGATTAACTCAGCTTGATTTTTGAGTTATCTGATAATAAAGATAATTTAATTCACAAAAACATGCAAATCATGCAAAAATAGCTTTTTAACTCAAATTAGAGTTTAGATCAACTTTAAAACTCAGAAATGATGTTGAGTTCCAAAAAGTCAACAACTTGCATTGATTTTCTGATTTGGAGTTAACTGCTTTTTGATTATGCACATGGATAATTATGAATTAATAAATAAATAAAGTGATTTATTCTCAACTTAACTGATTTTTAAAAAATAATTGATTTATGGGTTAATCAATCATTTAATCAAACTTTTATTAAAAACTATATTATTAAATAATGACAACTTGCTTTAATTAATTAAATAAAAATTTAATCAATTATTCATAGGATATTGGATTTATTGTCAAATTTAAATAATACAATTAATAATAGATAGAATTAAATTTAATTACACAATTAAGTGGCAAGATATTAAATCTAATTAATTAAATATGAAAATATTCAATTAATCAAACTTAGGATAAATGTGATTTATCGCCAAATAATCATTAAATTAAAGATAATTAAGATAATTAGGAATATTGCTAGGAATATTCCCCGATGCAGAATTTAAGATAATCAATTATGATTCGATGATGTTTAGATGTGCCTTAGATTAGGACTTCGATGTTGATTTCATTTGATTTGTAGATGTAGGAGGTTAATGAACTTATAGCCCATTTTTGGGGTATTACAGTTGGGAGATCAGATTTTATCCAAAATATGAAGTATTATATATCACCGAAACTGGCTCGAGATGAGGAATCAGATTTTGAGATCAGATTTGATGTTGGTGAATCTTGGTGGAAGTAGTTTTGTCAAGAAAGAAAGGACAGTTGAAGGTTATAAAAGATCAGATTTGGGGAAGAAGATGGACAACTACCAGTAATGAGAAATGACCCAATTTCTTGTCTCTTCTTCTATTTAGCCTACCTTTTTAGTCTTTCTTAGGGTTCTGAAACTTTTCTCTCTAAGGAGATCTATAGGTTCTTAGCTTCCATAGTTTTGTTTTCTCTAATTTTCATGTCTATGATGAGGATTTTCTTTTATCTCTTGTAATGGGTTTCAATCTTTTCACCTGTAATAAAAAACAACAGGGTTTGGTAACTTATCCATCTTGGAATGAGTTCTGTTTCATCATAGTTGTCTCCATACTTATGTTTGTTTCCATATGAATTCAGTCTATTTGTTGAGTTCATCTTTACAGCTTGTTTCTTTTGTGTGATGCAAATGTTTTGTGCATAGGCTTCTTTCCAGTAAAGAATCAAAGTCCTTTGTCAATCACTTATGGATTCAGGTATATGGTTGGATAATGATAAGAATCACTAATGAAATGGCCTGTTGTTTGAATGATTTTCAGTTGAATGTTTGACTCCTTGTCCTGGGATAAGGCACTGATATGTCATAGCTTGATGCAGATTTGCAGAACACATATTATTAAAAACCGTTGAATCATCTATTTGTAAGTGTCCTACCTATGATAATGGAAAGACCCTATGAGTATTAGGTTGATACTTAAATCTTCTTATCATTTATCTATTATTTAAGGTCCAAAAGAGAAAGAGAATACCTTGGACCAAGTAAACCCGCCTTGGTTTTGCAGAGCCAGAAGCAGAAGAGGGCATACTAAGACCCTATACTTGGTCCAATAATTTGAACTACAATTACTTAAGACTAACCATCTTCAAGGTCCTATTTTAGATTCATTGGTTTTCTATTAGAACATAACTCCCATTTTTGGGAACCAACAGGATCAATATCATAATAAATGCAAAAAATACCATTACGGAAAAAAATATTTGCATATTAATTTGTTACACCTTTGCCAAGCTTTTGTACCTTGCTACATGATTAGACATTTTTGTTAGCAGAACTGAATTTTTAGGTTAAGTTTTACATATCATCTTTTTGATCCAAAGGACGTAGATTGGCCACTGTATCCTCCTTAGATAGTTTCCCAAAGAATATCCATAATTCATATACAAAAGCATCATACAAGAAAAATGAGAAAAAAATAATAGCTAAAAGGTAATATTATATATAATATATTAGTATACATTAGTATATAATACATTAGTACATATAATACATTAGTATATTATAATACATTAGTATATATATAATATATACATTATATATATCATATGCCTCTTTTATATATATATTATATACATTAATATATGTAAAAGTTCAATTTTTTTCATTTGCTCCTGCCCTTTTTTTAATCTACCTGGGAATATCAGGTACTCAATATGAAATCAGATACCCAATTTTGGATAGGTAATATTTGACCAAAATATTCCCTATCCCCACAGACCAGACAATCATGAGATTTTATACTTTTTTCACGCGTTGTAGAAAAAAAAATGTGATTTGGGGCCCATTGTTTGATTTTTGTCAACTTGTGGTCTCACCATGGGAAGCAGTAGTCGTCGAAAGGCTAAACGCAAGAGGAAGCTAATAGATAAATAAATTCAAGCATATAGGGAAAAGGATAAGGAAAATCACTGAAGGAGAGAAGGTATGTTAAACATTAATCAATCGGACCTTGTAAATGTAGTTGTAAGTGAAGAGGATGTTGAATTTGAAAATGTACAGATGGAGATTGAAAATGTAGACTTGGGGAATGAAAATGTTGCACAAGAACCACATGAACATTACACATCTCCAAATTATATGTGAAATGAAGTCCCTTGCAATAAAGATAATCAAACTTCAAATTTGGGGCTTTCAAGAAGACCTAAATGGTTAATTGAAATTCATGAGAACATTATGAATAATTGGGAAGGAAAGAGGTCACATAGAAACGTTAGGTTGTGGGCTTCAAGACTTTATGATCAATTTTTTGGAAACAAGACATTGGTTGAGCAATGTCAAATTTTTGTGCAGTTGTTAAAGATGCAAAAGATGAGACCTGTGCTTGTGAAATTGAAGATTCATGTGAACAAAAAAATGGAGAGAAATGCCATTGTTGTGAAGAATCTTTTCAATGCTCTCAATAGCATTGGGAAGACTAGCAGAGAAAAAGACAAGAGAGTTTCTCGGAGGATTATTACAACCTCCTTAGTAAGTCATCAGTTGAGAAAGGCTCGTTTGATGAGACAAACTTGTGTTAACTTCAATATAGACCGTAAAACTTTGGGTAGAGAACTTGCAAGAAGAGAAAGACTTGATGATCCACTTCAAATTGATACATGGGCTTGTGGTGGGAGACTTCCACATTTTGATAAGAAGCTAACAGACATTGTCAAGGATGAAATTCAACAATTTTGGGATGCTAACTCAAGAGTGTCACCAAATGTGAAGGATGTCTTGAAGTTGAGAGTTGGCAATCGAGACTGCACTCCACATCCTAAACATTATGTGGAGGTAAGTCAAACAATGTTGTATAAAAAAATTTGTGAGACACATCCAACATTGAAAATATCACAAAGGTCTTTTGAATTCGTGAAGCCATTTTATTGTGTACCCCTTAAGATTCGGAATACATGTTGTTGCAAATATCATGTTGAGTTTTCAATGCATCATGAATTATTAAAGTCCATTCATTCTACTTTGCATACTAATGAAATGCTAGAGGATTGTGGTTCAAGTGGTCTTCCCAAATCATCAAGAGACTTGCTAGATCAATTTTTATGTCATAGAGATGATGGTTGTTTATTTTATAAAAAAGATTGCTTAAATGCCAAGTGCTCAGAATGTGGTGGCTTGTCCAATTTTAGAACATGTTTTCATGAGGTTTTGGAACACAATTTTGGAAAGAAACTCATCAAAAAAAAGGCATATGAAATGGTGAAATATACATTGAAGAGTGGAGGTGAAGGCTTTAGATGTGAGTTAGTTGCAAAAGAATACAATGTTGCTGATTTTATCTCAGATTTCAAGACAAATCTTTTTTACAAGTATGCAAGGCATAGTCACAGGTCTCAATGGTTGGATAAAAAATTTAGGACATGTAAGGACACTTTCCCCATTGGAACTATTATATCCATTGTAGACTTTGCAGAGAACTATACATTGAAGCCCCAAAATGAGACTCAAGCTCAATATTACAATTCCATTTAGGTTGCTATTTTTGTACACATCACATATAGACATTCCCTTGATAGAAAAAAAGATGAGCAAAAGATAATCAGAGAGTACCATTTTTATATGAGCGATGACAGGTCTCACTCTCATGAGTTTGTTCAACATTGTTTCCAGAACTATTTTGACTTCTTGCAAGAAAATGGTATTGCTATGGATAGGCATCTCATTTGGTCGGATAATTGCACCAGTCAATTTAAGAATGCCAGAATGTTTTATTGGTTGTGTAGAATGCATGTGGAGAGAGGTGTACCTCATATTTGGAGTTTTTTTGAGTCAGGGCATGGGAAAGGGGAGCATGATGGAGCAGGTGCATGTGTGAAGAGAGCTCTAGTTAAGGAGCAATTGAGGATTTTAGGTGTTGTACTTCTTGATGCTCATTCTATTATTGATTGGTGTACTTTAGCATTGTCACAGGGGGGGACTCTTGATTCTATAGTGCGTAGATTCTTTTGGTTAGTTGAGGAGGGAACTATAGGAGATAGATTGGATTGTCAAATAGTGAAAGACTCTTAAAAAATGCATTCATTCTAAAGCTCCAATAGTAGTACATGGACCATTTGGACATGAGAGTTGGCTTTTTTTTGCCCCATGTGTTTTTAGTATGATTGGGATCATTGCAAGTCAAGTGAGTGGGTGGATACATGGGTTCCATAGTATCTAACTCCTTTATCTTTGACACTCTCTATAAGAAATGATGACATGGACACTTTAGTTGACTATGACCATCTTTCAGATCTTCTAAAGCCAGGAAATGTTTTTGCATTGGTTGCACTATAGGGGAATGATGAGAGGTCAAATTATTGGTTAGCACGTTGTGTACAAGGTAAACATAAGCTTGTACAACCGATGACAGATGGTGATGGGTTCACATATCCTACTAGTTCATTTGTTGTTGCAGCAACATGGCTATGAACATACATGATTAGGAAGAATGGAATTCCCGCATTTGAAGACTATGAGAAGCACAAAACTATTCTCATGTATTCACACCTTGTTATAGCAACAAATGTCAAGTTTTCAAAGCATCAAGGAAGAAAAAAGACAAAATAACTTTGGACTATTAGTACTGTTGATCATGAAGCACTATTGGAGACCCTGAAGAAAAGAGATGACCCTTCAGGAACACTTGACTAGGTAATAAGTTAACTTAGTGCATTGTTTTCTAAGTTTGTTAAGCTTAATTTCAATACATTAATTTCACCTTTCTTAGATTGTATTTTGAGTCAATAAACTTGGTTTTGTATGTGGATTGTAACTTGTGTAGGAGCACCTATGAAGACGCCTACGGTCACCATGGATGCAATTAGAGATAGAAGGACAAAAGGATCCTTAATGGTTAATTGAGATCTTTTGAAGCCTATAATGGCAATTTGTAACAATCAATTTGATTTAAAAGTTAAATGTCCAAAAACTTTTGATAAGGACTTATGACCAAAATCATGTATGGGTGGCCAATAGTGCCAAGAAGGGATCTTACATGTCATTTACTTATGTCATTTGCATGGTTTGAATTCTTACATGTTTGATTGTTGTTTATAATGCTTTAAGGATATTATTTTTTATCATTTCAAACAATCTATAAAAGTTAAACCTCAAACATAATAAGCTTCATAGTTCAAATTTCACAAGCTTAATCATGATTAGTTTCACAGTTCAAATTTCAAACATACCACTAACAATTAGTTGAAAGAGGCTCAGTAGCATATCTTTCAAACCATCTGACTTGGCATCAAACCATCTACTCCATCAGCTTTGGTTGGCCAAGTAAATGCCAATGACAACCCTGTTCCACCCATGGAGTCACGGGAATGCTCACGGCCACGCTTGACCCAAGTGACCCCAAGGTGCACTAAGCATGATTGGGAAGTGATATTCTAGGGCTTGTATCTTAGAGCTCATAAGAGGAATCAAAAAACCATTAGGGGCTATGAGATTGTGTTTTTGAGGTCTACAATAACCTCTCTCAGTTTTGGGTGATTCAATTTCATTTGCATTTGGCAGGGCAATCTCAGTCGATGCCAAAACTTGTAGTGAGGGTCAGTTGAAAGTGACTCAGCAGCATATGTTTCAAACCATCTAACCTGACATTGAATTGTCTACTCCATCAGCTCTGGTTGGCTAGGTAAATTCCAGTGACAACCCTATTCTATCCACATAGTCATGGGAACGCTGGCGACCACGCTCGACCCAAGTGACCCCAAGGTGCACTAAGCATGATTGGGCAGTGATCTTCTGGGGATCATATCTTGGAGCTTGTGAGAGGTATTGATAAACCATTAGGGGATATGGGATATTTTTTTGAGCTCTACAATAACCTCTCTTAGTTTTGGGTGATTCAACTTCATTTGCATTTGGTAGGGCAATCTCAGTCGATGCCAAAACCTGCAGTGAGGGTCAGTTGAAAGCAGCTCAGCAGCATATCTTTCAAACCATCTGACCTGGCATTGAACCATCTGCTCCATTAGCTCTGATTTTTAGGGTAAACACTAGTGACAACCTCATTCCACCCATGGAGTCATGGGAATGCTCACGACCACGCTCGACCTAAGTGACCCCAAGGTGCCCTAAGCATGATTGGGCAGCGATCTTTCAGGGCTCATATCTCAAAGCTCATGAGAGGTATCAAAAAACTATTAGGTGCTATGGGATTTTGTTTTCAAAGTCTACAATAACCTCTCTCAGTTTTGGGCGATTCAACTTTGTTTACATTTGGCAAAGTGATCTCAGTCGATGCCAAAACTTGCAGTGAGGGTCAGTTGAAAGTGGCTCAACAGCATATCTTTCAAACCATCTGACCTGCCATCAAACCATCTACTCCATTAGCTCTAGTTGGTTGGGTAAATGCTAGTGACAACCCCATTTTTCCCATGAAGTCACGGGAATGCTCACAACCACGCTCGACCCAAGCGACTGAAAGGTGCACTAAGCATGATTGGGAAATGATCTTCCAGGGCTCATATCTCAAAGCTCATGAGAGGTATTGACAAAATTTAAGGGGCTACAAGATCATTTTTTTGAGGTCTACAATAACCTCTCTCAGTTTTGGGTGATTCGACTTCGTTGACATTTGGCAGGACAATCTTAGTCGATGCCAAAACTTGCAGTGAGGGTTAGTTGAAAGTGGTTTAGCAATGTATGTTTCAAACCATCTGACCTAGCATCAAACCATCTACTCCATTAGCTCTAGTTGTCTGGGTAAACTCTAGTGACAACCCCATTTCACCCACAGAGTCACGGGAATGCTCGTGACCACGCTCGACCCAAGTGACCCCAAGGTGCACTAAGCATGATTGGGCAGCAATCCTCTGGGGCTCATATCTCAGAGCTC